>JABSTQ010010410.1:0-315431 GCA_013358835.2 Ixodes persulcatus
GTTTCTGGGGAACCGTCGAAGCGGCCAAGAGCCGGAAATCTTCGGTATTTTGTCGCAGCACGATACGAATATCCACCCCGTTCAAGAGAAGCTTTTCCTGCTGACATATGTCACTCATGAGAGGACAAAACAAATCACAGAGCGTACTTCCTTCGGTTCTTTTAAAGCGTGCCATAAGGCCCTTAGCATCGGCGGGAATGTCGAGCTTTTCGGACGTATTTACCGGGTCTTTTTCGTAGAGCATCGCGGAAAGAGAGTGATCCCTACTCGTCTGGTTTGCGTGCAGGAGAATATCGAGATAGGAACGATAAGCATAATTCTCGTACTGGCTCACCAAAGTCTGATTCAGATACACGTGTAAGGGCCGGTTGCACCAACACCGCTTAGCGCAAAGCGGAGCTTAGCCGGGAACCTAAGCTAAGTTTCGGTTTCGTTCGGTTGCACCAAAATCGCTTATCGCTAAACCTAGCACTAAACTACGCTTATCGTAAGCGCTCAACATTGGGCGCTTTGCTTTTGGTTGTTTCTTAATCCTGGATTTAAAACATGGCGGCTGGTTTGTGGCGGTCGACGCGGTGGACGAAATTGGTTGTACAAAGTGTTTTAGGCTACAACAGCGTGAGAGTCTCGACAGAATGGCCTTCGATTGTGACAAGGATGCAAAATATTGTCGCGTGAAGTGTTTATCGACCCCTGTTTTCAAGCTGGATCTCCACTCTCAGTGCATGTTAGCCCTAACCGAGATACGTACGGAGCTGTGGGGCTCACGTCTGTCTTCACGTTGGTTATTCTGTCAACGAGCTTATTCGTATGTATACCTTACTAATTTTCGCGTGACTGTAACGTATTGTTATTTACCAGCTTGTTTATTTCTACTTGCAACGCATATCCTTCAATCCGATGAGCGCGTTGAATAGTGGCAGTACATGATCTCGGCGATCAGCTGATTGTTGACCCTTCTGCCGTTTGCATCAGATTCCGGCGCTTTTAGATTATAAAACAGCGAAAAGTCGATTTCTTTTGTTTTCTGAGTTTCGAGACAATCTTCAGTGAATTTTCCTTGTCTCGCGAGTAGAATCTTGGCTTCAGAAAACTGTATCGTTCCATAACCGTAACTTTTCTGGTGATCGCGCTTTTTAGGAATATTTTGCTTTATATCTTTCATTCGGGGCGACGACAACTTCTATTCGTGGCGACGACAACTCGACGACGTCCATTCGATGATTTCCGGGCATTTTCGCAGCTGCCGTGGCGAGTTCGTCACTGTTTTGAACTTCATCGGTCTCAGGCATGACTTGATTTTAGTAGTCATTTTACCTGCCTACTAATTCTCGATGATGTTTTGTCTTCAGCGATGTAGCGAGTAGAGCGTCCTTCTCGCGTTCGGTGAGATTTGGGGCCCCCGATGGCTCCTTTATCTCAAAACGTGAGCACGAAAACTACTGTCACTGTCAAAATATTATGTT
This sequence comes from Ixodes persulcatus, assembly GCA_013358835.2. Lineage (NCBI taxonomy): Eukaryota > Metazoa > Arthropoda > Arachnida > Ixodida > Ixodidae > Ixodes > Ixodes persulcatus. Next base: position 1,467 of record JABSTQ010010410.1, read on the forward strand.
ATCAACCGATAATAAACACACAATCACAGATGTAAAGAGCATTTGTGTTTATTTAAAGCGTTGACTCCTGTTTTTGAAAGTTAAGCGAAAAAAATGATTGAATTTGGAGACCTTTAATTCGTTACTCACCGAAGAAATACAGCGAAAAGCAGACGCCGACGACGACTACTACAGCAGGTATTTTCTTTACATTACGAGATTCCTCTCCGCCAATCGTATTCGTTCCTCTGAGCGTTCCCTAGTTCGCTCTGTTTGTCCCTACATTCCCTAGGCAAATCCAGCGTTTAGCTAGGGGCGCGTCTGTAAAGCCGGGTTAACGTTCTTGCAACCGGAATTTAAACCCGTGCTTACCCGAGCTCGGTTTAGGGCGCTAAGCCGACTTAGGAAAGAGCCGCTTTGGGTTAAGGTAAGCGACGTTGGTGCAACCGGCCCTAAGTATTGAAAAAGGGAGCTTCCAAATGCCTGAACCGGTATGACCTTATTGTGCGTGACCGTTCCGTCCGTCGCGGTGGTGCTCGCGGGATCGCCATTGGCTCGCACGATTTTTGACTGGATGTGCAGGAAGCTTGATTTAAGATCGTAAAAGTGAGGCCCTAGAGACGGAACGTGAAATTCTTAGACGGAAGTGGGTGTTGTCGTGGCGACCGGAAAGAATTCGATATATTCGGACTTTTCCAAAGCAAAAGACGTAGGCGGAAGAGAGAAAAGATCGAGCTCTCCGCTGGTGCACAGACAGGAACGCTCGTGCAGGGTAAAAATATCGCCCGTCATTTTTTTAGGTATCGAAAAAGTCATGCACGAGCTTTCCTTTCTTTTGTCGTCCAGAGAGTGAACAGCACTGGCTGGACGCCTTTCTTTTATGCCCTCCGCCAGACTGCAGCTTTTGGAGAAACTCGTCTCTTGTGCTTCGATACGTGCGGCCAATTCCCTTCTTTACGGCGTCCTTCAGCGAGGAACCCTGTCTCATTCGCTCTGCGATATCTCTACCCGTGGACACTAGCTTTCGACCCAGGTAAGGGGCCACTCGCTTTGTAAACACTGGCGATAGCCTCTGATAAATGTCCGACAGTAGTCCGCTCCCAACCTGGAACAGGGGCCCGGACACAAAATGCGTGAGCGGTCTTTCTCCGGAACCCGAGAAATGTTCTAAACAACACGGTGGGGACTTTACGTGCATCTCCTAAAATGAAGAGTGGCTGCAACGCGACCCGATCCGTCCAGAAATGGGATGTAGCTTCCTCTCTCGCCAACAAGCTCGAGACAAATGGTGCTGACTTCTTTTACGATCACCTTCTTATATTGTGGTAGATTGAAAGAATACGATATCATTTTGTTTCGTTTTGACACTACGAATGGGATGACTCTCAAGAGAGGAGCTTTCACGTCGCCGACGTGCTCCGCTTCTATGATATCGCAATACGTAAAAATGTAATTGCTGGGAAATAATATAACATCACGGTCTGCCACCGAGAAGGAAGTGTACACGCTTTTCTGGCCGAAGCCAAGCATGTGGGATAAGTGAGCATTGATTAAGATATACCCGCTGTGGTGCAACTGTAACACTACGACTTTGATGTATGGATTATAACTAAGCAATATTTTCGAGGCATTGAGCTTAAGATGAGACTGGTAGGCGCTGTTTATCGCGTTAATGAGATCTTCTGGCGATTCGTAGAAGCCCTCGATGATCTCAATTCGGTCCTGAGTCATCAGGTGCTTTACCCTCGTCAGCTCTACCTGCACCTCACGATCGAATGTATCTTCCTCCACGGGGCTGCCTTCCACGGGCTGACCTGTTCCAAAAACGATCTCTGCAAATACGAGTTTTTTCGACAATGTAGGTGACATGCGCAGTGCGTTGTTTCTCTGGAAGCTTAAAGAGTAACATTTTCCTTTTCGCTCGAAGCTCGTCTTGGGACCAAAGAGCTCTCGCAGGGCACTTTTCACCAGCGCGATAAAGTCTCGCTTTGGCTGTATTCGGAGCTGTTTGCTGCCTTCCACTTTCCCGACCTCCGTAGGCCTGACCAAGTACAGCTCGTTAGATGGGCTCGTCACATTCTTGATGCTAAATGGGAAGTTAAGTTCCTCTAGGGCTACCTCGTACGGTTCATTTAATATAATAGGTTGGGACAGCTGTACTTTGAACTTGCTCAAACTATTGTCGTGAAAAATGTCCGACGAGGCATTTGAGAATAGATTCACGTAAAACTCATCCCTCATTTCGCTTCTTTCCCGACCGATCTGTACGTAGGTCGAGTGCAGACTGACCGGACCGCTCAGCAGGGTCCAGTCTTGAACAAGGCGACCAACCGCAGGAGAGAGAGACACGCAGTCATCTTAGGGTTAGTTATTTTATTTCCACGAGTCTACGGTATCCACGGTGATGAGGCGATATCGAAGAACGTCGGTGGCCAGGCAATGGATGCAGATGGCTTCGATGTGGTGCTTATATTGCATCGCGCGTTTGATGTTCTTCAGCGTATCCGCGATGAATTCCACCACGTCCGTCGTCTCCGATGCGGTCACCCTGGTCAACACCTTGCCCGACCAATGGGATAAGAGCACAAAGGGCTGCTCGTGCGATTCCCACTCCTTGTCCCGCCCCTTGTAGCTCTCGTAGACGTGGACTATTATCCTGAACACAACGGGGTCCACTTCATATGGAACGAACTTGCCAAAAATGACGAGGTCCACCAGCAGATCCAACGCAGACACAAAGAAGTTGTTGTTTGCTTTTCGATGTGCAGCGCAGGCTTCGACATCGCTCCATCGAGTGTGTTCTTCTTCGCAGCCATCGAGACGTTCACGCACGAGCATATTGTCAGATCGACCTCCGGCGCACAAGTGACGTTCCGAGCCCCCACGCGACAGTTGAATAAACAAAAGCGACCGAGCCGAGCGTCGAAACAATGTATTTCACTCGCATATGAAAAAAAAAGAAAATAACATTCCGAGCTCTCGAGACATATACGAAACCTGTCTATACTTCGTCTCACCTTAGCATGGACTAACTGCGAAGGTTGTGCAAGCGCGAGCGGCCAGCCTTGACTGCCTTGACTGGAGCACTCGCTGCACGAGCGCCCGTGCAGCCGCCGAGGCTTCATCCGAAGCAACTATAGCTCGCGCTTTTAGCATGCGCGGCTAACAATAGTCCATGCTAAGGTGAGACGAAGTATAGACTTCTTCCTGCATGACGGAATTGTATAGATAGGCTTCGTCACATGACCTGGAGCAATGACGCGTTCAAATTCCGTGTAGGGTTGTTTGTTTGTTTTTTTCACCCAGATTACGAAAGCCATTCTGACGAGTCTGCGCGAGCACCGTTTGAATCGCGCGCGCGCAAAATCACGTGATAGGAAGACGAGCAACGTCACACGACCATGGTCACATGACCTGCGGCAATGAAGCATCCTGTTTTTAACCGCATTACAAAAGCCAAGTAGCGCGCGGGACATGACGTGATCTGAATGCACACACACACAAACAACTAACCCGACTTAAGCGCTCTCGGAAGCAATGTGCTCGTAGCTCAGGGGAGTTCGAGCGCACGTGCCGAACGTGCAAGACGTTCGAAACATGAGCTCCGTGGGAGCGTCTACAACGGCCCTTGCTGGCCGCGGTTCTAATCACTCCGGTGAATCGACGAACGATGACTACAAAATTGTTTTACCACAGATGCCTACAGGAATTACGAGTGAAACATCGGTGCTTCTGCATTGCGATTTGAAAGGACGCCCCTACCGTATCCAGGATTTTCGACAAGAGATGGCCAGGGGTGCTATGTTGCGCTTTTTGGACTCCCAGGAGACTTGGAAGAGGGAAGTGACGTCAACGACTAGAGAAACGCAGATTGGATGTTGACAGAAGAAAACAAAATCAACATCCAATCTGCATTTGCTGCGTTGTTGACGTCACTTCCCTCTCCCTAGTCTCCTGGGAGTCCAAAAAGCGCAACATAGCCCCCCAGGTGCGGCGTACTCGGCGACATCGCAGCACTTGGTGCGTACTAAATGAATCATGTTTGGATGGCTACCCTCCGAACGGCAGAAGCAAAGAGACGACTCGTGGACGCCAAAGAACTGCAGGTGAAGGGTCTTCGGTGCCTCGTCGTGGATCCCAGCATCACGGAGGTACGGCTTCGTCTCCACTGGATCCCGTATGATGTGCCGGATGACGTTGTGCGTAAGGGATTGGAGCCGTATGGCAAGGTCCTGGAAGTGAGCCGGGAGAAGTGGAATGTTGAAGGCTTCCAAGGGATCGAATCAACGACCAGGTGTGCGCGGATGACACTGAACGAAGGCGGCACGGTCGATACCATGCCACACCAGCTTCGGATCCAAGGTGGTAACGTACTTGTTGTGATCCCTGGACGGGCGTCCTTGTGCTTACGCTGTAAGCGCACAGGTCATATTCGACGAGAATGCAGGGCGCCGAAGTGCTCGGAGTGTTTTCGCTTCGGGCATGACGGCACCGAGTGTGTCAGGCCGTACGCCAGGGTGGCCAGCGGGGCCGGGACGACCGAAACCAATGACCACGCCATGGATGCCGAGGAAGCAGAGCGTACTATCCAGGGCTTGGCGCCAGAAGCTTCAACCCCTGCCAAAGAACGCAAGAGTGAGGGGAACAGCTCCTTGGAGGCAGCCAGAGAGAACGGAGGTCAACCGGAAGGCGCACCTCCCAGCGGTGCCGACGTGAAGCCCTCTGATGCCGGGGCAGACAAGGAATCGAACTACTCAAGCCCCGACGGACCTTCAAATATGGACGACACCAGCGAGTCGACTAAGCGAGCCTTCGATGACGGTACGACAGCAGGAAACGGAGCACGCCAACTACACCCTTGGATGGAACGCACGAAGAAGGGGCGTTACCAGCCCGCGCCCAATGATCCTACAGAGGAACGACGGCGCAGGGAAAGCAAGTAAGGCGTTCTTTGCCTGGTTTCCTGGTGTTTAAGATTGCTACACCAAGACAACTTCGACCCTGACTGCTTAGGTTTTCAGTGTCTGCACCGAAGCACAGCGCGTGATTTGTGAGTCCCAATCAGCCATTACAGTTGCAACGCTGAATGTTCGTGGTTTATGCACTAGGAAAAAGCAGTACCAAATACAGCAATTATTGTTGAAAGAGCAACCCGATTTCTTGGCGTTGCAAGAAACTAAATTGGCTGAGGCGGAACAGGTAGAGGAAGCAGTTAGGCCTTTCATGTCTAACTACGAAATCTGTGTGACGCATGCAGTTGGTCATTCGGCAGGGTGTTTCCTGCTTCTGAAGAAGTCGGTACCGTTGTCGCACTTATGCGTTACTACGGACACTGAAGGTCGTTTCATTATGTGAGATTTTGTGCTAACGTCAAATCAATTTAGGCTCATTTGCATTTATGCCCCAAATGTGACCACTGACCGCGTTTTATTTTTTGGCGGTTTACGTCGGTATCTTGATTGCGATAGAGCTCTAGTCCTTGTGGGTGACTTTAATTGTGTTGTACGACGGTTGGATAGATCGCCAAAGACAAAACGCTGATAAGAGTGAGCTACTTTTGGGCGAAATGTTGGAGGATTTTGACTTGGTTGATGTGGGCACTGTAAGGAACGCGAAGAAGGAAATGCGTTTTACCCATTTTCAAGCGTCGTCCAGTGCGCGTTTGGACAGGGTGTATGTTTCTGCCCCTCTAGCAGAACATTTAGGAAGGTACCGTGTCACTCCAGTCTTTTTCTCAGACCACAGTCTGGTTATCGCCACAATAGGCGACAAAGCACCCGAAAAGAAAAAGTTTAATTGGAACCTATGGAAACTAAACATAAAGCTTCTGAAAGACAACGTCTTTCTAAAAAACGCAGAACAGTTTTTGAAAGATGCTTTTAAAGAGCCGGGAGGGGACATTTTTGAGAAATGGGAACTGGCAAAACAAGAAATCAAGGCAATCGCCATTGAGAGGTCGTCAATTCTTTCGTACAACGCCCGGTGTGAGGAACGCAGTTTAAATAAGGACTTGATAGAGCTGTGGAAAGCAGAGTGCGAAAGACCCGGTAATGGGGTAAAAGACGTGGAGTATGTCAGAGAAAAATTAGATCAGCTCCACCGCGAGCGCTATCGTGGTGCAGTAGTGCGCGCCCGTGCAGAAAAATACACGATGGGCGAGCAGCCCAGTAAGCGTGCCTTGGCAGACGAGAAGCGTTACGCACTTCGGAACGAAATAGCCGAAATTGAATTCAAGCAAATGATTACTACGGATCCCGAGAAAATAGCACAGGCCTTCCGCGAGCATTACACACAGCTTTTTGCTAACAAAGCGCAAGGGTGTCATACGGACATTTATGCCCAGCTTTTAGAAAAACTGCCAAGGCTATCGAATGATGAACGCGAAAAGCTTGAGCAAGAAATTACGATCCAAGAAGTGGAGCGCGCAATCGACGATCTGCCGAACTCTAAGACGCCGGGACCGGATGGATTGGGCGCAGAATTTTACAAGAACTTGTGGGGAACAGAAAGAAATTACACCATCTTCCCGAGGGGAACCATGGGGTGATGCGGAGCATCGTGTTGGTTCCGAGGAAAGAGTCAGTTGCATGCTGACGTCGAGAGATGGCGCCACCGACTGCCCTAGCGTTACCCCCTACGCGAGCCTTCGTCGCGGCTCGCGGCAGAGAAACTTGGAACGCTCGCCGCTCGCCGTTTATTTTTTTTCACACTTGAAGGAGAGGAGACTAGAGGAGGAGAGTTGCGCGTGCGCGCGCGGTGTGAGGAGAAGCGAACGCACGCGCAGTGCACGCAGCTGGTAGAGAGAGAGAGCGGAGAGAGCAACGCGCAGCTGTTGGAGAGAGGGAAGGAGGAGAGTTGCGCGTGCGTAGTTTGAGTGCCGACTACAACGCCGACGCCGCGGGACATAGACCGGAGCAAGAGATGCTCCGCATCTAAAAGACGAGAATAAAGAGCACCGACGATCGGGGGGCGAGCTGGCACGCGGGGGCAGTCGGAGCTTGGACACCGCGAGAACTGGTGTTCGTTTTCTCGTCTCCACATTTGGCGCCCAACGTGGGGCGCCAGCTGTCGCACGTAGGTGCAAAGACTCGAAGAGGGAGAGGCGCCGTCGAGGACGATGCGCCTCTCCCTCTTCGAGTCTTTAAGTTTAAGAGCCTAATATCTAGTGTTTTTTTTTAACGTCATTCATACTGCCTATGAAAGAGAACGTTTGCCCTTTTCGTTTTCTCGTGCCTACACTGTCCTGATACCGAAATCTGATGACACCGTGAAACTGCGCAGCGTCACCGGTTATCGCCCAATAACGTTATGCAATACCAATTACAAGATCTTCGCGAAAATTCTGGCGCGTCGCCTTCAAGGTGTCGCATGCGAGATAATAAGTGAGCATCAAACGTGTGGGATACAGGGGAGGACTATCTTGACAAATGTGCATGTGGCCCGTAGCGTCCTGGAGGCCTGTAGTGATAGCACCGAGCAGGTTGCAGTGCTACAAATAGATCTAGATAAGGCATTCGACCGTGTTAGCCATGATGTACTCTTTGATGTTTTGAGTCACGTCAATGTTGGTGACGCCATCCTAGAAGGTGTAAAGATGGCCTATAAGGACTGTACAACAAGGCTTATAGTGAACAAAGAGCTCAGTTCTGTTATTAAGGTACGAGAGTCGGTACGACAAGGTTGCCCTATGTCTCCCCTTTTGTTTAATTTGTATTTAGAGCTTTTTTGTTTAAGCGTAAAAACTAGTCAACGTGTCCGAGGTTTCCAATTTTATAATGCAGAAGTAAAAATAATGAGTTACGCCAATGACATTGCTGTTTTTTGTAGAGACAAAGAAAGTGTCACCGAAGTCAAAACTTCGGTGACACTAAAAGGTTTTTCCACGCTACTGGTGCTGTTATAAACTGGGAGAAGTGCCGTGGTTTCTGGCATGGCGCTTGGGCCACTACACCCTCAGAATTTGAGAGTGTATGCTGGGACACTGTGCCGTGCAAGTACGTACCTCGGGGTGCCATTGCAAAGTTTCCGGAATAGCCAAACGTACTGGTCGGGTGTCGCTACCGACCTGGACAGGCGTGCTTCTCGTTGGAAGCAACGCGAGCTGTCCATTTTTGCCCGAGCGACTGTCTGTAACGTTTTTCTTATTGCGAAGCTCTGTTATGTTCTTCAGGTCATCCATTGTGCGCGAACTAATGTTCAAAAATTTCATCGAATTTTCGCCACGTTTATTTGGAGCTCGAAGTATGAGCCCATGAGACGAGACAATCTTTTTCATCGAGTTTGTATGGTGGCGTGGGGCTTTCCCACCTTTTCGTCAAGCAGCTTGTGTCACGCTTCTTTTTTTTTTTTTTTTCAGACACCAAGAGCACCCGTTCATTCGCACACTGATTCAAACAAAAGTGTCACCACATTTGCCATCTTTTCTTGTTTCTTCTCATGGCGGCGAGCCAACAAAAATCACTGGTTTTTTTAAAGAGGTTGTTGACACGATGGGGTTTTTGACAGCACGTTTTTCTTTGAATTACCTTTGTGATGTTAGTAAAAAATCGCTCTACCGCGATTTAGTTGTGAGTGTTTTCCCCATGCCGTTGTATCGAGCTGTGTCCCAACGTGGCCACGATGTGCTTAGACGTGTAAAAAGGATGTGTGTTCCCGCGGCTGTTAAGACCTTCTTTTATAAATTACACACGAATACCTTGCCAGTTAAAATTTGGCTTAAAGAAAGAGGGATTTATGTGCCATGGTCGGTAAATTACTTTCTATGTAAAAACCAGAGACTATTGAACATGTGTTTATTTTTTGTTGGGACGCGGTATTTTTCTGGGATGTCCTCCAACGCACTTTAAAGAAAGAACTACCCGTAACCCCAACAGGGATACGTTTCCTTAGTGTGGATAATGATAATGAAGTTCCTTATGACATGATTATGTTGTTAGCTTTGTGCAGCATTTGGAGATCACGTATGGCTGTTCGACATGCTGACCTCGACGCAAAAGAAGTGCGGATATATTTCTTCAACCTTGTAAAACAAGTACAAACTGTGTATTTGAACTGTGAACCTGAACCGGAGTGGACTAGTATTTTAAAATCACTCCTCGAAATGCGTCATTTTTAGTACGCTGTGCAAAAGAGCTGTACAGCGCTGATAGAATGACATGAATGTTGCTGTAACTACCATGCAATAAAGAAAAAACAAAAAAAGTGCTCGTAGCTTAGGGGGTAGAGCGTCAGGCTCGTGAGCACGAAGTCACGAGTTCGATTCCCCGCTGGCCGCGGAGCCTCTTTTATCGACCGCGCAGCGATTCAAATTCAAAACACGTGACCGTCATGTGACCGGAGCGCAGCGCCCTCCTTCGCATGCAGCACGAACCCTGTGGATGGATGGATGGATGAATACGGCTGAGCCCTTTGGATCGGGCGGTAGCTTACGCCACCTAGCCATTTTGTCTTACCCTTTAAGCTTAGAATATTTAAATGTGAAAATTATATTCACTCCGTACTGAAAAGAAAGTGAGGCTATAAATCCCCCTTGCCATCAGTTAATAAGAAAATGCCTAGTTTTCTCTCGCTTTCTGCCACCATTCACTTAATTTTTGCTTAGTAATCTGTGCGACATCACGTGAGCGCCCTCTGTCGGACGCAGCTCGAACCCTGTGCGACATCACACGTGAGACGCCCTGAGCGCCGCAATTCAAGTCCTATAGCGCCCTCTGTCGAACGAAGCTCGGACCCTGTGTGACATCACGTGATTGTTATCAGATGATGACCGCAGGTGTCAACACCTGGTCAACCACGCTTGTGGTTTGAGGTCTGAGGCTTGTGGTTTACGGTCTGATGTTTGAGGTCTGCGGTTTGAGGTACGTGACCTCACGTACCGCCTACCTCGGGAGGGGGGGGCGGGACCCGCGCGAGCTCCGATTGGTCACTGGCCAACGCCCATGCCCTGTCATTGGTCCCTGGGATGGGAGAGAGGGAAGAGGCCCCGCCCTGCGGCTCTGTGATTGGTCGGAACTGGCCCCGCCCCCTTGGGGGCTTTGATTGACAGGTGGCTGAGTTGGTGCATGTTTGTTACTACTCCCCTCTCGAGGCACGTGCCGCGCGCCAATTCTGGGAAATTCATGGCGTCTGAAATCCAGCTCTGTACTGCGCTGTGCCGCCATGATCTTCCCAAGGGCTGCACGTTTGACGTGCCTCGTGGCATCGACGCACATTGCGCTACTTTTGAAACACTGCCGGCTAGAGTTTCTGTATAGGCTCCCTACAGGAGCCAGAGTTGCGCGTTCTAGAGTTCCTGTATAGGCTCCCTACGGGAGCCAGAGTTGCGCGTTCATGCACGGCATGTGGATGCAGCTCCTCACGTGACTGAATTCGGCGAATAGCAGCGCCGCACGTTCGAGGCGCGCGGCGCGCTCAAAAGCCGGGGAACGTACGCCGGGGCGCGTGCAAAGTCTACTTTGCTGCACGACACTTGATAGGGCTCCTCACGTGATCGGATCTCGGAGAATAGCGGCGAGGGCGGCACGCGGCAGATGGAATCAAACGCGCAACTCTGGCTCCCGTAGGGAGCCTATACAGGAACTCTAGCGCGTTCTAGAGTTTCTGTATAGGCTCCCTACGGGAGCCAGAGTTGCGCGTTCACGCATGGCATGTGGATCCAGCTCCTCACGTGACTGAATTCGGCGAATAGCAGCGCCTCGCGTTCGAGGCGCGCGGCGGGCTCAAAAGCCTGGGAACGTACGCCGGGGCGCATGCAACGTCTACTTTGCTGCACGACACTTGATACGGCTCCTCACGTGATCGGATCTCGGCGAATAGCGGCGAGGGCGGCACGCGGCATGTGGAATCAAACGCGCAACTCTGGCTCACGTAGGGAGCGTTCATTCCCGTAGCGCCGTCTGGGGGGTTGGAAGCGTTGTGAACCGTAGCGCCGTCTTTCCTGCACAGCATGTTGATCGTGCTCCTCGCGTGACTGAATTTGGCGAATAGCGGCGCCGCGCGTTCGAGGCGCGCGGCGCGCTCAAAAGCAGGGGAACCTACGGCGGGGCGAGTGCAACGTCTGCTTTCCTGCACGGCACTTGATCCGGCTCCTCACGTGATCGGATCTCGGCGAATAGCAGCGCGGCGGCACGTGGAAAACAGGCGCGCAACTCTGGCTCCCGTAGGAAGCCAGGTACTCTACTGCCGGCTAAACTGCCGGCCTGTCCTTGGATAAAAAAAGCAGCACGCGCGCTACCACCAGGGACTGTAGGAAACTGCTGCTGCCCCTGTAGGAGAGCTGGGGCCCTGAGGTAGGCCACCAAGGTCTCGGGAGAGACCAGGATGGCGCTCGACTCTGGTTTCACATACCTGTAAATTGTTTTGTTGTTCTGTGTTCTCGTTCCACTTACCTGTAAATTCGTAATCAGAGTCGGGTCTTCGGGAACCCGGCGATCCACGACCACGACGATGTCAACGTATCCCTGGTCTTCAAGACGGATCTTAGAACCGAGGACGACGCAGCAGTAAATCACGACCAGGAGCTGCCCTAACGCTGTCCTGCGGGACGGCCCCATGTTCCTAGAATTAAAAACAAAACCGGTCTTAAAGGATTCTGAAAGCGAAAACTTCGTACCTTATATTGCGCACGTTCTTACACTCCACATGGTTAAAGTTAGCGAGCAACGTGAGGAAACTGTAGAAACATACAGGAGACAGGATAGACGCTGATCTCACAACTCAATATTTCATCCAGAAGACAAGAAGAAAGAAGAAGACAACCAACAGGCAAGTGCTCATGGCACGATAACTGTGGGGCATGGAGCGATGGCTTCAGCCTTCCACCGTGGCTTCAGGGCATCGAAGATGCACTGAAGCCATCGCATTAATTGGCGAGCGGGATTCACCCGCTTGTCACTCAATGGACAAATTTCGCTACACAAACCTGAGTTTCAGGAACGCACGAGAGTATTCATTCTCTTGGAGGTTAATTTTGAAAACATAATGGAGGTTGTACGCCCCTTGGAATTTTTCTTTGAAAGCGGTGGGGATGTTTAATAAAATCCACAAATATGACCGTTTTGGCTGTTTTGAGAGCGTTTTGAGACTTAGAAAACGATCTACTAAAACTCCCTACTATTGCGTGATGCACGTTGAAGACGTCAAACTAGCAGCGATATACTGCACTGGCCTTCATCTCCAACCAACACACCAGACGCCTTCGGGGAATAAGGGACATTTCCTACCATTCAAGTACTAGTGGAATTTCATCACTCCGAACACAACACCAAGGGCATATCGTTCGCTCTGTGCGTAGTTGCGCTGTTGCGCTCGCTTTGTGAGAGCGGGAGCAGCCATCTCTCACATTACTTGGAGAAGCGTCGCAGGCCAGGCAAAAGCGGCTTGCTTGGGTCGTAATACGTAAGCCACTAGCTTCGCAGAAAGCTATCTTCCGCTTTTTGAAGGCGTTTTCGCATTCTGATGTCCACTTCCAGCGGCTGTCTTTCTCCAAAAGCTGGTCTAGTGGCATTAGAGTCGTAGACTTTTGTTTTCTTTCATTGTACCGATCTTAAAAATAAGGTTAAAAGACGGCATTCTTCTTACCAGTACAAATAGAATCAAAACGTATTTTATTTTAGAAATGAAATTTTATCTATACCGGGTGAAACAAGGAGACGGCAGGCTCTTTAAATCGACCGGAAAATTCGGTTTCTTAACCTATCGCGCTACGACTTTGTACAGCGTTGCCCACAGATGGTGCATTTTTTTTTTTTTTTGTAAAATTTGCAAAGAACGAACTTACCTGAGGAAAAAGTAAAGAAAGAGAAAGGCTTAGCTCCTACGGAAACGCAGCGACGCCACCGGTCTTCAAACAACACGGCGCCGTTTCGCACGGAAGACAAGAGATGGCGCAAGCGGTCGCGACGCCAACTGCCGCCAACGAACGAGCAGACGCCGAGAGCCGGCGTATTTAGCAGACAAGGAACTGCTGCTGCTTGTTGTTACCGCGCCTGTTTTTGTTTCTGCGACTGTCGCCGCCTGCGGAACGCGCGCCGCTTTTGAGTCGAAAAGATTGTCTGCTAAAGACGCTCGCTCTCGGCGCCGAATACTCGTTCGTTGGCGGCGTTCGTTGCGCCATCTCTTGTGTCCCGTGCGAAACGGCGCCGTGCTCTTTGAAGACCGGTGGCGTCGCTGCGTTTCCATAGGAGCTAAGCCTTTTTCTTCCTTTACTTTTTTCTCAGGTAAGTTCGCTCTTTGCAAATTTTACAAAAAAAAAATGCACCATCTGTGGGCAACGCTGCACAAAGTCGTAGCGCGATAGGTTAAGAAACCGAATTTTCCGGTCGATTTAAAGATCCTGCCGTCTCCTTGTTTCACCCGGTAGATTGGACGCCGATACTGTCCCAAATAAACATCAACGATGCGTATGAAAACTTTCTTGATAAATTAAAAACTGTTTAAAAGAGATGTTTTTCATATAGAACAATGACCTCATCAAACAAATCGTAAGCCTTGGATCGCGCCGGTTCCCATTAAAATGATAAGGCACAAAACTTGGTTGTACAGAAACTATATTACTTCGAAAGACCTAAATAAATTAGTTATCTTCGAGATATACTGCAATACCTTAACAGCAGATCTAAGGAGGGAAACGCGTGAATATTATAATAAACTGTTCCGCGAGGGTTCGAGGAAACGTCTAGATATCGTTTGGAAACCAATAAAAGAAATCTTATAGCACGGCAGATCGCACAGTTCAATAAGAGAACTTAGCATAGATGGCATATTGGTGTCCGAGGCCGCGCTGGCTGAATAATTCAATTCCCATTTCGTATATCTGGCGTCAAGCTCATACTGAGTGACAGGGGTGGACGGCATTTCACGAAGAATCAATGAATCTATCTTTTTTTATCCTACAACTTATAATGAAGTGTTTAAAACATTTATGAATTAAAAAATAGGAAAACATGTGATATTCATGATCTGCAAATTAAACCCAATAAATATATTCTTGACATCATTGCGCCATATCTTGTACACATCTTCAATTCGTGCTTGTCGTGCAGAGATTTCCCTAAGAAAGTGAAACGTGCAAAGGTGTCAGGGCTGTAGAAGGGTGGAGAAAAGAATTATTTGTCTATATATAGACCTATATTGATCCTGCATAGTTCTTTTTTTTTTTTTTTTCTTCAAAGGGCTCGAAAAGATTATTTTGTGTAGTTTAGAGAGACTTCTTGTCAAGCACTCAGTACTTTCTGAGCCTCAGTTCGGTTTTAGAAAGGGAAAGTCGATGGTATCTGCACTCTTCTTAAAAAAGGAAATTGTTGTACATAACATTAAAACAAACTTTTGACATTGGGCATATCTACAAATTTTGGCAAAGCTTTTGATTGTATTAATCACAAAATACCTGTTGACAAATTATACCAGTACGGCATTTGTGGTTCCTCACTTCCACTTTTGTGTTCACATCTAGAAGATTGTATGCAATGTGTGGGCATGGATGGACATATCATCTTTTATGCCACTCAGATATGGTATCCCATAAGGTAGTATATCGGGGTCCTTAGTCTGTAATATTTATATAAATGATATTATGAGTACTGGCGAGGACACTCATTTCATATTGTATACAGACGACACCAGTCTGTTCCTCTCTGACGCGAATGCGGATAACGTAATATTCAAAGGAAGTGCCATTCTCTCCAAATTTGAAATGTCGCCAAAATCAAATGACGTAATAATAATGAAAAAAACCAAAGTAGTATTTTTTAAATCAATCAATAAACGTGTAGCTCTAAACAAAACTCTCCAGTTTAATTCTAGCCATTTGAACTAGTGAAAAATCGTAAAGCATTCGGTGTTATATTTTCAGAAAGCTTGTCTTAGGGTAAACATTTAAATCATATTACTAGTAAATTATTCAAAATCGTCGGTATTCTTGCTCGATGTCTTTTCATTCTCCCCGAAAATATAAACTTACGAATATATCATGCATTATTTAAATCTCAAATAGCGTATTGTCATCTTATTTGGGGTACGACGAAAAAATTCAAATCCAAAATAAAATACTATTGCTTTAAAAGATAGTGTTACGCTTTATTGGAAACGTTCATTATTTATTCAACGCCGGATAATTATTTCAAAAATACAAAATTATCAAGATATATCGATTGCCTAGGTCGTCTTGTTTTTATCGCCAGAAGTAATTGTTTTTTTTTTTTTTTAGGCAAACATCAAATTTAACCAGAAATATAGCCATCCGCTCCCGCTGCACGGAGGAATGTAGGCCGGGTGTCCCATTATCGTAAAAATTAAGGCTTGCAGTTCGTTTTTTATAACCTAACCATCAATAGATAATTTTGACATTTATAGTCTAAATCATAAATCACTGTACCTTCTTTTTGTATAATATATATTATATTATGATCACCTTTTAGCTAACGTGTTTCTGCATATTTCTTGCTCTGTTTTGTTTTTTTTTTGTTTTTTTTTCCTGCATCTCTGTCGCCATCTGCCGAGCACTGGGGGTCCGGACCTAGTCAAGCCAACTAAGATTGGCTTCTTTGTCCGTGGCTATGGCATCTGTACTTGTAGATGCAAAATAAAATATTTTATTCTATTTTATTTTTTTTAGTTGATAGAAAGGCCTGTCAAGAATCGCCCGTAGTAGTTTATTTACTAGGCCTAAAAATGAGCGCAGCTCCATCACGTTGGAAGGTAATGGCACTTTCTGGATGGCTTGCACCTTACTTTCGGTCGTGTAGAGTCCCTGGGCGTCTATTCTATAGCCGACATTCCACACTACCCTTGAGGAACTCGCATTTTTTAAGGTTGTCCTGAATTCCGTTTACTATCCGTCGAGCAAGAACTTGGTACAGCAGTCGAAGGTGGTCCTCGAGAGTACTTAACGTGATCAAGATGTCTTCTAGATAGCACACGACGTGCTCAAGTTTGTGTACGATCTGGTACATGGACCATTGGAAAATGGACGGCGCTGAGGAGATTCCGAACGGTAGACGATTGTACTGATAAAGACCTGTGTGCGTGGAGATGGTAGTGTAGACCTTTGAGTTGTGCTCTAGTTCCATCTGTTGGCAGCCCCTGGTCAAGTCTACTTTGCTGAAGTACTTGCCACCAGCAAGAGTAGCGAACAAGTCATTTGAACTTGGTAGTGGATACATCTCCGGTTAAATTCAGGGGTTCATGGGGATCTTGTAATCTCCACAAAGTTGTACGGACTTGTCCTTCTCAA
Organism: Ixodes persulcatus; assembly: GCA_013358835.2. Lineage (NCBI taxonomy): Eukaryota > Metazoa > Arthropoda > Arachnida > Ixodida > Ixodidae > Ixodes > Ixodes persulcatus. The sequence goes on from JABSTQ010010410.1 coordinate 17,677, forward strand.
AAACTACCAGGACTGGCGCCACCCAATCGCTCCTATCGACCTTGGTGATTGTGCTGCGATTTTTGAGGGCTTCCAACTTGTTCTCTACCACCTTACGTAAGGCGTATGGAAGAGGGAGAGTTTTTAAAAAGACTGGATCAGATTCGGTCTTAGAGTGAATCGTGACTTTGGTTCCTCGCACCGTTCCAAGTTGGTCGCCGAAAAGCATCCCGTGTTTGTCCAGCAGGTTGACACTCTTCGTATAGCCCGTACTTAGGTTATTACCAGTGTTGCACACGTTCCTCAGAAAGAGGAACGGAAACTCGTTCCTCGTTCCTTCTGCTTTTCGGAACGCGTTCCCGTTACAAGTTCCATATATGAAAAAGGAACTCGTTCCCGTTACAGTTAACAAAATGGAACGTATCGTTACTTGTACGTTACATTTGTATTTTGCTGATTCCCATTATTAGTTAAATCGAGCAAAGCTTTTTTTTATATATATACCCCATTAATTGGCAACATACGAATTTGAATGCCGTGATGGAAGGACACCAGGAGAAGAAAACAAGCAAAAGCAGAGTTTCACTTGTTGATATAAGTATTTACCTTTAAAATATCAGCTTTTAACCATATTCATGTTAGTGGTTGGCAATTCAGACGAGCCAAATGTGCTGTTACCCCAGATTGCACGAGCGTTTTACAACAACCTCACACGTTTCAATCTAACGAAGTCCCTTGTTCGAACTTAACAATAGTTGCTTCTCGATGTTGCTGTCCGCAAGACGAGAAGGTGAAAAAGAGGCTGGGGCTTTTGGAAGGTCAGCCTTGAAGACTACAAGTCCCTCTTCGCGAAGGTTTGATTCGTTGTTCAGTTCGAAGGGAGGGGGGTGGGGAGGGGGAGGGGGAGGGGAGGGGAGGGGGAGGGGGGAAATAAAGGTTAATTTTTGTGTATAATTTAAGCGACCGATGTCCGGGATACAAGGGGGCTTGATTAACGAAAAGTAAAACAGCGCCAAAACAATGGGGGACAAGAAGACGAAGTGTACACACAGAGCGCGGTGACTCTCAACTGATTAATTGGAAGAAAACACAAATCGACAAGCATCACGGGCCATAAAAAAACATCAAGTCACCGCCCTCCCCCCCCCCCTCCCCCTTCCCGCACGTGTCAAACTTGCTCAGTAATGCCAACTCTGTCATATAATACGATGGAAGGCGAATTGACGCACCTCTCTTTTTGCTTCGAAATATAAAATGCCTCTAAAATTTCTCAAGTCATCTGTTGATTGTGTCGTCCTAAGATACTCGCTTTCTAAAGAACGGGTTTGCAACCGCACCTATCACTCTGTACTGCCAAGTTGCCTGCTGCCGATGATCTAACCGATAGAGCATACAAGGGTGCGTTCGATGACTGGTAACCTGTTCTTTTGTTGTAACTGTAGGTCTCTTTGTGGAAGTTCAGCGATGGCTGTAGTCGGCCTTAAATTTCTGGGTGTATGAGGTTTTTTGGAAGCAAAGGAAGTAGCCAAGTTTGAAATGTCTCTCCTTTTGTGTCTTTTCCTTCGACTAAAAAAAGTTTTGCTTTATGCGCTGCAGTCTCGGGCACTGAAAAAAGAATCGCTGTCCGCTAGCTCTCCTGCACCGGACTGTTACCAAGCGAGGGCCACACAAAATAAACCCTAAGTAACAAAATAGTTAACGAGATCTTGCTCTTTATAAAGATATTGTTTTTATACTTTCATAATTTTCCTCTTAGAAATCAAATAAAAACTACCCCAATGGACGAAAAGAAGGAACGCCGTTCCTCTTTCCGTTCCAGTAAAAATGCAACGAGTTCCCGATCCAGTTCCACCAATTAAAAATGGAACGGCGGCGTTCCTTCGTTACTCCTAAAAGGAACGCGTTCCAGGAACGCCGTTCCGTACAACACTGGTTATTACCGTGTGAATTAAGGGTTGTTGTTTGTTTGTTTTTGTTTTTTTACACGGAGAATAATACAAAACTGCACGAAATCACTATTCGTGCGATGAAATGAACACTGTCGCGGCTGTAGCGCTAAAAGTGATGTCGCAAAACATTATTTTAACATTTCTTTGAATTGTGTTTGAAATAGTCTAACCAATATATTAAATGTTAGGTATGCTACTTTGATAAAAAAACATATTCAGTGCCTGTAGAGTCACTCAATTTTTAAGAAAAAAAATCGGCCTCAATACTTTTCGATTGGACCTCTCAGTAACGTTGATGCTCAGAGTGCTTTCCAAGACAATGGCGGACTCAAAAAATTGGCGCAGCAGCGAGTAGATCGCGTGCACTTTTAAAAGAGGAGCGTGCACTACCCTGCAAGCAAACTCATATGCCGCGAGATTACCGCCGATGCAGCACACCTGACAAGCGCGTTGACTGACGGTCTTAGAACGTCGACAACAGAGACCTTTGTTCCCCGAAGGCGGCCTTGTGATGAAGTGTGTCTCGGACAAGGGCGCCGGAGAGAAACGCAAAACACTTTCGCAGCTGCCGTGCCGTTGCGACAGGAATAGCGGCGTCTAGGTCGTCGCGGCGTCTTAGTCACCCGCATCCAGGCCGGAGCTGGCAAGCTTTCGAGTGCGGAGGCTAACAAGACGACCGGAAGGACAGGGATCAGCGTGGCGCTCCTCCTTGCTCAAAGGCAGGAGTCAAAACACGTCCCTCGTTCCTTCCTATTTTTGAAAAGGGCTGCGTTATGAGTAGGATTTCGTGTTTTTCGGGGTTCCTTTTTTTGCGGAAAATTGGGAGTTACTCGGAGTTTATTTCTGTTTGGTTGTTGATTCTCCGAAACTCGGAGCTTAATTTTTCAGTGTTTCCTATTAAAACTAAATAAATAAATATAATCCGTGTGTGGACGTATGCTAAATAAAAAATAAAACGCACGTGTATCAATTCTTTTTTTTTTTCAGCTTGATTTTGCGTTGGTGCTATTGCCGTTGGCAATACTAAATTGTGCCACGACAAAAGCTGCACACAAGTGTTGCTTCCATAACCGTCGATACCTTCAAATCAATTAGCTCCTGGAGGTTGTCACTGGGAAGTTCGTATTCATCCCGTCCTATTTCCTCCAGCTACCAACGCGGCCGCGCGAGGTAGAGTGGCAAACGATGTAATAGACGAGTCTCAACTGCCCCTTTTCCCGTTTCTTGCAATCTTTATGGTCCAACTTTCACTGTTACAAAAGAAAAACCTCTCCCTCCCCTAAAGCATAAATAGGCTGGCTCAAACTGGAAGGCAAAAGAGTGGCTTCTGTTTTGACTCGAAGTACAATGATCTGTTGTCCTGAATAAAACGTGACCAGATAAGCGGTAAGACCCCTTTTGACAATGGTTCGAGATTTTAAAGATAACTGTGGTGGAATATTCCTAGGACTCTTCTTGACCCTGCGCGCTGAACAAACTTCATTCTAAAATACTAACTTTTTTGTCTTTCTTTTATTTTTGAGAGGGGGGAAGGTGGTTTTTGTATAACTTCGAATTGACCAAAATTTTCCCGGCGGGTGTTTTTCGGAGTTCTTTCGGATTTAACCGAAAACGCGGAACCCTAGTTACGATATATCTTTTACTAATAGACACTAGAGCACTGCACGGGCCGGAATTTTTAAGGCTGGCTCGAGCCCGACAGGATATTTAATTTCTAGGCCCGGCCCAACCCGGCCCGGTAGAGACACTGCCCGGGCCCGGCCCGAGCCCGACAGAAGTTTTAGACATGAGGCCGAGCACGGCCCGAGCCCGACAATTTTTTTTTCTTCTTTTTTTTTTAATATGTATCTCAGTTTTGTTTTAGCCCGACAGATTATAAACATAAGCCCGAAAACGTTTGCAGGCTTTACCCTAAAAACTGTCCAGGCATAAAGCGCGCACTCTCCCACTATGCTGGTGGAGCCCATACGTTTTTCTTTTACCATTTTACCCACTTGAAGGCTTTCCAAGTGCAAGACTTCTTTTTGTTCCTTTTTTTTTAACGGCGCCGTAGTAACTTTTCCCTTAACTTGTTTGTTTTTATTTAACATAAAAGATGAATGAACATACCTTTTCGTTATCAACAATTCAGAATCTTCGGCAGATGACTGCCCAGGCACGGCCCGAAAACTTGTTTGTTCAAGCTTGAGCCCAGCCCGGATTCGAGAAAATACGTGCTACCCGGCCCGCGGAGAGGGCCGGGCTGGGAACTTCTGGCTGGCCCGGGCCCGTGCAGTGCTCTAATAGACACTGACAGAGTGAGAACGGTAGGGCTTGTCTGCCGAATGTTCGGACCCCAGTACGCGGTCCATGCCTTCCACCGTGCTTTGATTGCGCGCGCGCACTCGAGGTACACGGGACAGCGAAGCGCTGTCGAAGGTGGGGAGCTCGGGCGGGACAACTGAAATTCGTCTCTGTCGTTCTCGTATTGCCAGTGAATGTATATATTTGATAGTCTCATCTAATATTCACTCCTGCAAAAACTGTGAGCGAAAACAAAAAGTGGTTGACCTAGATTTAGGCTCACGTACCTTTTGTTGTTCCGCAGTGTCTTGTCTCTACATGACGGTATATGTCGTTCCCCCGCTATAATCTTTATCTTCGAAGCAGACGTATATCTCCCCCAAAGCAAAACTTGCTTATCGTGTTTTCTTCGTTACCATGTTTTTTCTTGCTTTTTTTTTTTTTTTTTTTAAGATACGCCACACTTGACAGGTGATTGGCTGATAACGGCCGTGAAAACCGCGCTGTCCTTCGACTGCAAGCCGAAAATAGGAGGTATTCGTGGAAGACAACGTTAACTTATCAGGCACTTTTGCTGACCAAAGATTCCGGCGACTGTCTAAAAACAAATACAAGTATATATGCGTTCACGACGCAATCAACAATGATGGAAGTGCCCGGTAGTGTTGTCTGGAGACTTCGTTTATTCACGTGTCATTTAAGTGGATAAAGGCGTCCTGATATATGATTGTAATCAGGTGAGGAACACCATGAAACTACTACCATGAAATCCTACGCACATGTTCACTAATCACAAATGGGCCGACATTCCTCGCAAGTTTTTAAGCTTTTGTTTTTCGCTGAAAACATGCAGGCTTCAGTGTTTTCGGGGTTTATTTTTTCCTGAATTAAAACACTTTTTTGTTGTTGTTGTTGTTGTTGTTGTTGTTGTTGTTGTTGTTGTTGTTGTTTGTTTGTTTGTTTGTTTGTTTGTTGTTTTTTTTTTTTTTTTTTTGGGGGGGGGGGGGTTATTCTACAGATTTGATGCTTTTTGGTGCCGATTTCCGGAGTCAATGTCAAGCTAAAGATATTAACATATTATGGTGAAAAACAAAAATTTGTTCAATTAAAACTCGAATTTGTCAGAATAAAGTGGGCCTCTAATTGATAATAACTTAAACTCGAATAAATCTAAGCCAAAGTAATTCCCCTTATTCATTCAAAAGAATGCCCCCCCCCCCCCCCCATACGTTGTATCTCAAAGTTACCCTCCTAAAGTCAAATGTCCACCTGCCACGTTATACTGACGTAACACTTTCAGAGGGAAGCCCCGACGATCCCTTTCAGGCTTCTATTTTCGACTCGTCCGGCACTATAGGGCTCCACTCTAATCTGGGAGTAGAATCCGTCTGGCGAAGTGCCGACCGACCCACACCCTATACTGCACAGGTACGCAATGAAAAGGGCGCGGGACCTCCCGGCAGTCTTTAAAGCTTTCTATGCGCTCTGCTTTATCAGCAGCACTCATGGCTCGGTACATCTCCGACTGGTATAGTTACCTCGTCTCTTTTTATGCTTAAAGCCGCGGTAACAGTGCTGATACGTCTGCAAATCTGCAAAGGCTGCCCGAGGCGCATCTCTTCCCCGTCGGTCCTCTCACATTGGTCATACAAAAACAGACTGCTCACATGTTTGGAGCTTGAATGAGTCAAACATGCCTGGACATGGTGGCAAAATTTTGCCATCATGTCTGCGGCGAACACTTTGCCTTTCGTATGATGTACGAGCAATATGAGCGCGGCTTTACATTTGACATGTTGCTTGTAGCGAGTGTAGTGTTTGAAACATTCGATTTCAATGTCATTTCAACTGAAAGCAGAATAGCCGAGCAGAACATGCTCGTTTATGTTCGCCTATGTGCAAGCCAAGTCAAAGCCACAAGCTCGAGCATGTTGCCCCGAACATGCTTGAACATGTCTGAAAGAAGCTTGCACTGCACGGGTGCCCGTGCTTGGCAGCGACGTTAAAGGGTACTCCGGCCATTTTTCGAGCTACCCCAACTAACTATATTTTTTAACCCCCAGCCTTCGCCCTTTCCGGTGTGTTATTTAGTATAGCAAAATTGAAGAATAGTTATTGTCAAATCCGCAAATGAAAATGATGCCGAAACCAACATTCCAATATACCCGCACATTTCGGCGCCGTGGCGTCAGTGCAAGCCAGGCTTGCCAGCCGACAAGGCAGCCTAACAAATGCACTATGCCAAACATATTGGTTTAGTGCTGGTCCGCTGGTACTGGAGCGAGCTTCCAAAGCATTCATTTTACACCATGATACTGCTTGGAAGCCGTTTTCTACAGTCCAAAGCGTGTACCCCTGCCTGCCGCTGGCGTCACGTTTTCATTGTTACTAGTAGAGCCTTTAAAGGGGTCATGAAACAATATTGGGTTTGAATGTTCATGACCTTGCAGAGGCTATACTGGTCCTAGTCTGGCCCGAATATATTCCAACAGACCGCCACTGATTCAGAAGCTTCTTTGTCGTGGTGAAACTGCGAGGATAAAAGGTGACTATTTCTTTCAGTCTTGCCTTCGCAAAGCTTGATGACGTAATTGTGGGATCGAAACCACCCGCCTGACGACAGTCGAGCGCTGCTGATGATGGATTGGACACGAGAACTGCGTGAGCCCTCGACTTCAGTTTGTAACAATCAATGCCTCGGCGTGTAGTGGCTCGTGTCCAACCACTGCGGTGATGAGAATAGCCGAACTCTAACCATGCCTGGAGCTCAGCACGCGTTTTCTACTTTGCCAACATGAGCGCGTGGCTGTGATTAATATGGGCGGCATAGGATAGGCACCAGGCCACGTCGCCTCTTGTTCTGGACAAAGCCAAAGCCGTGTATAGACGCTTTGCAGCAGATGCTTATGAGCGCCGCCATAACCGACCTTAGGTTTTAGTTCCCTCTTATTGCAATTACTTCACATCATCATTACCATTGCAGGCCAGGTTCTTGCCCCGTTTGATTCTAGTGTGTCCTTCTTCCCAGTTTTGACCTTTGTGGAGGCTCGTCAAAGCCCGTTTCAGCGGCTCGGTATCAGGGTGAGGCAAGAGAAGGTCAGCAATGGCGGCTCGAATCTGGCGCGTGCGTAAAGTGTCTATACAGAGAGTTTGGTCAATAGGAGGCGCGGGCAGAGCCAGGGCGTGCACCAGACGCAGAAAGAGGGCTTGGCATGCTCTCATGGCCAACTAGGGGCCAAAAAGAATCCCCTAGCGAGTGGTAGCGAGAAACAGTTTCGGTCATTTTAATAAGCGCGTAAGAGTGAAGTGTAGTGACCCTTTATGGTTGAAAATAAGGTGCACGTGATGTTTCCATCATGATCATGCAGAAAGATGTAAGAAACGAATGTGCCGCTCAACTCTGTTTTGCTGGGATAGTGTGTGACCGCTCGGACGGCAGATTCCCGGCCCTCGGCGCTTGGTGTACGGATTATGTCCATCGTTCAGCTAGTCGCACTCTTCCACCATGATTTTGGATGACCGTGATTGAAGCATCACGTGCACCATATTTTCAGTCACCGAGAGTTACTCCAATGCACTTATCAAGTTTGTTTCTCGCGACCACCGCCAGGGTATTATTTCCGGCTTCTGGTTGGCCACATTCGAATTTCTGAAGACGCCCTGGAACACGCCCAGCCCGATTTCGGCCAATGGTGCCTCAAAACGTCAAAGGTCAAATTAGTCGTTAGTTGTTTATACAGCAGGAGGTTAGTCTGCCAGAACATGGTAACATTGTTACCCACTGTAGATAAACAATTTAACCAGTTCTTCCTCATTTGTCTCTTATACTTTCGAACGAATGGCCAAATTCTCTACATATACGTCTCTGGACAAAGCCCCTCTATCCTGGGAAAAATGGCGCCATTCATTGCTGCGGAAATGCTCGAGATTAGAGTTCCTGTATAGGCTCCCTATGGGAGCCAGAGTTGCGCGTTCATGCATGGCATGTGGATTCAGCTTCTCACGTGACTGAATTCGGCGAATAGCAGCGCCGCGCTTTTGAGGCGCGCGCGGCGCGCAACGTCTACTTTGCTGCACGACACTTGATACGGCTCCTCACGTGATCGGATCTCGGCGAATAGCGGCGAGGGCGGCACGCGGCACGTGGAATCAAACGCGCAACTCTGGCTCCCGTAGGGAGCCTATAGACCTTTCCAATGTTTACAAAATCACAGTCCAGCGTGCGATCTTCACAGCTCAGCACGTGCGTGTTCGTCGCTTCGGAAAGCGAGCAAAGCACGCGCCATACGCACAAACACTAAAAATGGCACCGGCCACACGCTCCTTTTTGGAAAGGTCTATAGACGATTGCAAGCTGGGCATTCTGGCCGCCGCCATTTCTTTGCTCGTGCGGTCAAGTGCGTGCGTTTACAAGCTTGCCATTGCTACGTTCACGCGCACGCTGCACATGCTTGCACGCATGGGGCACCAGTGACGCGCCATGCTTGCAATTGTGTATACAGGAACTCTACTCGAGATAGGTGCCGCGCGCCACTTCATGGAAGAACATGGCGTCTGAAATCTAGCTCAGTGCTGCGCTGTGCCGCCATGATCTTCCCAAGGGTTGCACCTTGCACGTGCCTCGTGCATCGACGCACCTTGCGCTACTTGTCTAATTCGGTTTTGCTGCAGAACCCAGGATACTGGGTTCAATCCCCGCCCCTGCCCGTTTCGATCTGGATGAGCATCGTACCGGCGTGCGGTCGTGTATCACTACTGCGTGATGCACGTTAAAGACCCCAGGCTAGCGGTTGTACTGCACTGGCTAAATTGCCCATCTACAGCTGGGAAACTCGTCGCCCTTGGAGGCAGACCAAGTTCTAGGCTGTATAAACATACACACAACCCAATTTTTTTTTTTCTAATTCGGTTTTATCTAATTCTAGAGTTCCTGTAGAGGCTCGCTACGGGAGCCAGAGTTGCGCGTTCACGCATGGCATGTGGATCCAGCTCCTCACGTGACTGAATTCGGCGAATAGCAGCGCCGCGCGTTCGAGGCGCGCGGCGGGCTCAAAAGCCTGGGAACGTACGCCGGGGCGCGTGCAACGTCTACTTTGCTGCACGACACTTGATACGGCTCCTCACGTGATCGCATCTCGGCGAATAGCGGCGAGGGCGGCACGCGGCACGTGGAATCAAACGCGCAACTCTGGCTCCCGTAGGGAGCCTATTAGCCCCGTGCGCGACCGAAAGCGTCGCTGTGGTCGGCCTTCCACGATTGGCCGAACGCTGACTATGACGTCGGAAAGGGGATTTATCATCGACGGAAATAAGAGGAATGAAAGAACTTTAATTTTGACGGTGTTGGCAGTGTTCCTTTGAGAGCGCAATGATTTCAAGCTTCCACCATGCTAATAACAAACACCATCGAACTTGTTGTTTGCAAGGTAATGACGTCACAAGGGGGAACCACAGGAGGGCGCCACCAAAACATCTCGCCGCTAATACAGGAACTCTATCTAATTCGACCCCGCAGCGACCCCATCAAGCTGCGTGGGAGAGAGAAACTACCCCCCACGTGAAGGCCGTAAGAAAGCGCGCCTTTTTAATCTAGCCCGGCCGTGGCTTCGCGAACTCCAGATTACGTGGCCACTTGTTTTGACTGCGAGTTGAAGGACTGAACGCTGCTCGTTTTTCATTATCTTCTGCGATTGCCCATAGCTTAGAAAGAAAAACTAACGCGTATTTCGTTTGTTATAAACGTCAAGGATTAATTCTAAGTGGTATTTAATGAAAGTATGGAAATCGTTGAATCACTTCCTTAAAGTGAAACGAAGTTCGATTAATAGTGGTCGCCAACCGCTCATAGCTTCAGGGCAGCTAAAAGTGTCCGCGTTTTCGGAAATCAGTCGGCTGCATTTCAAAAACAGAGCATTATTGCTTGTACTCTTTAAGAAAATAAACGTTTCGCTCCCTTACGTGTTGTCCTGGTTCCACCGTTGAATCGAAAACCGCCACGGGCGTAATCCCAAGCGGTCGTGCTCATTTAGCTCCCAAGCATTCGGCTCCGCGGTTGGAACAAGAAGCTGGAGTGTCTCCAGATCAGAGCGTTCCACGTGACCATGCCCTTCCGGAAGTTCTGGTCCCAGGATCCCGCAACCTCCTCGCCCCATCCCGGCTTCCATTCACGGCTCAGAAGTGCGTGTGTGGCACCAAAGAGGCTTGGCAAGAAGAGCAAGGTTTTTGTTGTTTCGGCGGGCTTTCTGTTTTCTTCATCGCCAAGAACACTGCCGTCGGCTGTATTTGGGTCAGGATACACAAGCATGCCTCAATCATAAAATATGTTTCTTCAGTAGCCGAGAGCATCGCTCGGCGTTATGCTACAATAAAGGCTCTTCCTAGCACGTTAGTACATGCAAACGTTTAATTGCTAGTGAAACAAATGTTAAACCACCGCTGTTTGCGGATCAGTTTTAGAACCCCGTGAGTCGCAGAGGTATTTTTGACCGCTTCAAAAACACGAGAATACGGTTCACTGCCTTCGAAATAAAACTATCAAACATACTGAAATTTACGGCTTTAAGAATTCGTTTTACAGTGCAATCCACTTATACGGATAATGACAGCTGACGCCATTTTACGAACGCCGTCTGCTAGCCAAAGCCGAACGCGGTATGTCAGATCAACCGCCTCCACCGGTGCTCGATCGTCGTCGCACCGGCGGAGGCGGTTGATCTGACATACCGCGTTCGGCTTTGGCTAGCAGACGGCGTTCGTAAAATGGCGTCAGCTGATGCTGGCTTCACGCGGCGGTACCGTGCGTGCTTCCATTCATTCGGCGTTCGTTGCCATGGTGACGGCGAGGAACGCAGACGAACTTTATGTTGCGGAAGAACGCTGCGGCGCAGTGATACCAGGGTGCGTTCTAAGGCCCTTCCCGCATGCTTTTCAATGGGCGGAAGGCGAACAAAAGAGTTCGAAATAAGAACTTAACGCAGAAGGCTGCATTTCTCCAGCGCCTCATAATTTGACGAGCCTTACACGAAAAGCATGTTTTTTTGGCCATCCCGCGTCCTGTTTTTTTTATCCGCAACATGGGTCTTAAGTATCAAACTGCCGAGGCACCCTAGTCTCAACCTATCGAAGGAGACACCTACTCAAACGGCTTCATGGTAGATGCATATACATTAATATACTTAGCGTTTGACACGTTTCGAAAACAAGTGTTTGTGTAGTGCGGTAGTATACTATCGCACAACACAAAAAAGTGGATAGTTGAGCCAGTTAATTGAGCTAGTTGTCCATGTCCCATAGCGCTGTTTCCCTTAATCATGTGTAGTGTATAGTGCGACAACGCAACTCTCGAGGTTTACAATAAAAACGTCATCAAGCAAGCGTAGGCCGGCGGCGCAGCCGATTTTAGCCTTCCCAGTGTTGCCTCATTTGCTCACGGTGGCGCTGGCGATCAACCGACGGTGGCGGTCTCTAAAACACTGCCCAGCGCCTATTTCTGTCGATGACACGTTATTCCAAAATAATACATTTTTTCCAGTTTTTCTTTTTTTTTTTTAATATTTAATGCCATATAGACCTTTCCAATGTTTACAAAATCACAGTCCAGCTTGTGATCTTCACAGCCCAGCACGTGCATGTTCGTCGCTTCGGAAAGCGAGCAAAGCACGCGCCACACGCACAAACACTCGAAATGGCACCGGCCACATGCTCTTTTTTGGAAACATCTATAATTTTACCCTTTTCAAAAGTCAGAGTCACCTTGTGGCAGTCCCATGAGCTCCAATATTGCCGCTCTAATGGCGGTGATAGGAGATCATGCTCGGCTAAATCAAGCACCCTCGATTTCGTGAGTCGAAGGTGATGTAAGGGGACCAACACGTTTTCCCCTTTCTGCTCTATGCTTTCGAAGACGTTCGCATTTTTTGGTTTGGAGAAACTGCGTAGTGCCGCCATTAAAGCGTCGGGTTTGGCTCTGCACAGGGTGGGTAGACTGACTTTCGGGAAGGGTCTATTGCTTTGCCAGAAAAGCACTATTCATAGTCGGCGTTGCCCGACTATGTTCCCGCACGTGCTACTTCGTTTCACCCTAAAGGGTCTGCGTAAAGGTACCTTTAGCTTAGGTCCCTTAGCTGAAGGTACCTGTAGTAAACGGCGTTCTTGATCACACGATAAATAAACGGAGCACTTTAGGTTGATGTCGATTGCATTCCAGCTTAACCGCGAGGGGAGCACGTGATAAATAAGTATTCCTCGAAATCGGTTTGACGCGCAGTTCTTTTTTATTATTGGATGTGAAATATCACATTTAAAACCGAAATATTATTTCTGTCTGCTTGTGCGCCACTTTACTTTTTTTTCTTTAAGTCTAAGGGCGCACCTAAATGAGTCTTGCTTTAAAACGTCCGACCCGTCTGGCCACACTGGCCCTAAATCATCTGCGTTTACGAATTTGCATTGCCAGGTGGGCGACCTTTTTCTGTTTAGCAGCTCAATTTTCTTGCAAAGTTCTCACTGAAGTATCTAAATAGTGCCCGGCAGAAACGAACCACGACGGAGTTTCACGGTTACGCCAGTCACGCGATCAAAAGGGATGGACGACGACGAAGGTAAAGGGTCCTGGCCGGGAGAGTCGGGCGACTCGTCTACAACCTCGAAAAAGAGCTCGCAGTGGTCCATCCCGTTCGGGTTCGTAGCAGACATTGTTTTCTACGTGCCGCCGCTGCTATCTGCTCGCTAGAGTATGCGTTCATCATTATTGTTTTATTCCATCACATTTGTGTTCGCAGTCATTTAATAATTTGATACTTATATATATTCAATTTGTTATAATGCATTAAACAATATATATTTATATATCTGTGATATTATTTTGGGTTCGTCGGTCCGAGGCTACTCCCTGTAGCTGTTAAGGGAGCTCGGCGAGCTCCGTTTAACACAGGACCTCCCTTAGCGAAAGGGACCTTTATGCGCCGTGTGATCACAATCTCCAGCTCCCTTTACGACAGGTACCTGGGCTAAAGGTACCTTTACGCTGCCGTGTGATTTGGGTATTATACTCTGACGTAACGCGTGCGCGCGTGCGATCGCGTCACAGCAACGTCACGTCGGCGCGACCGGCGGCGTTCGACGCTGCGTGACCCATAGAGTTATTATAATGTACGCTAGAGGTTCAACTGGCGCTAGTGTCTATGCGACTTCCGTGACGCAAATTGAAGCAGACAGCAACCAGTCTACTTTTGCGGGGCTCCTGTGCATTCCTATGGGAAAACGCGCGTGCATTCTGTCTCTTCGCCGGATAACAACACGGAACGCTTTGGTTATTTGGGTCGTACCGTATAGTATGTACCTTGATTAATATTGTAAAAGTGTAATTGATTTAGTTAGCGCATTCTTTTTCATCAGTGGACGATGTTTAACTTCGCTACATTTCAGTCCCAAACATATGTTCCGCAGCAGGTGTGTAAAAACACGCGACGATTCAAATCAAAATAACAATCGAAAGGAATATAGAGTGAATTCAAGGCTCGCCAGCATCCCGGTGACGCTTATATATTGATAATAGGCCAGTTCTGTCCCTATATGAAAATGACCCCGTCGTGCATGAGCGGATAAAAACATTCAAATAAAGAATAAAGTACGAGGGCTATAAAACGTGTCTCTTCATATTGTTTTCTCTGCCGGGCAGCTTTTATCGGGCACTTTCTCTCAAAGATTTCGAGCGTGCGGGTGATGTTTTCAACGCAGAACAAACATCTTCGCACATCTTCACGAGCAGAAAGAACAAAGCGGTAATTACTTATTTAAAATCGGAACATATTACGTGGCCTTCAATTTATATCTGATCGTACATGCACGGATAGTTACTGATCCAGTGTTACTGCGTAAACTCTAGAAAATCCCTGTACCTCTACTTACCCGCAAAAAACTCAAAGAGCCAATCTCTGCGATATACGAAATCAGCTCGGCGAATGATGAGGCGCAACATCCGTTTAGAACTAAAAATGAAGTCTGCGCTGAAGCATTACGCAATGCAAAACGTCATGTTTGCATTGCGTAATGCTACAGCGCAGATTTAATTTTTAGGTCTAAACAGATGTTCCGCCTTATCATTCGCTCAGCTGATTTTATAGATCGCAGGGATTGGCTCTTCGAGTGTTTTGCGGGTAAGTGGACGCGCAGGCATTTTTATGAGAGTAGTTCTTGCCGTCTCCCTTATTTTCCAGATGTCCTTCGTTCGTTTGGCACGTATATCCCTCATGCTGAAAAGCGCCAACGTCGTGTTCGCGCTAACAGTGTTCGACAGTGCACATATATACACCTACGGAGCCGTTAAAGCACCGTTTTTAATGCGATGAATTTGAAAGATAAACGCCGTAACTGACCAACTATTTCATCGGCCTGACTGAGAAATGTTACAAGCTACCTAGTACGTACGAATTATTCGAGATTTGTGCTCTTATGGTCGAGCGCAGGGAGAAACTGCACTCACTCTTTCCCATAGAAATGCATTACCGGAAGTCAATTTTGAACTGGTTGCTGTCTGCTTCAATTTGCGTCAGCACACTAGCGCCACTTGAACCTCTAGCGTACATTATAATAACTCTATGGCGTGACCGCCTCGACGCCGAAATGGAGCATGCCGTATTCCGCGCCGGCCGCGCCAGCGACGCCGGACCAGGATGCATCACGCGCTGGCTCCCGGCAGCCCTCGCGGGGGAAGCGCGGCGAATACGAGCAATCGCAGACGACAGGAGCACCACTCCGTGTGGCGTCATGTTTGAAGAATCGGACTCGGTCGACAATGCTTGGGAGGCCATTTGGGAGCTGTGCGATCTCTCCATATAGGTAAGCTATTTCGTTGCTCCGCACATCACGTCTGTGCTTACTGCAGTGCTGTGTTCCGTTGCTGCAGCAGACGCGATCGTGTTTTGTAATTTGCTTTAAAGGGGAAGCTTTATATGAAAACGCTCCTCTCACCTTTCGTGAACCTTTCGTGGTAAACGTGGCGGTCGTGGCCGGATAAAGAGAGAGCGGATACGCAACGGAGTTTCTTGGCTAGGGATAATGCGTCGTGGTAGTTGAGGGCTGGGTGAGCGCGGGCAGCGACTTTGCGCTATCCACTTGTGCTTATATAGATTGCAAACAAAAGGCAATGTGCACCGAAGAAAACGTGTGGAGATGAAGGAAAGCGTGCGCGAAGCGGTGGCTGGCGAACGACGAGCGGGCCCGACTTGGACGTGCAGCAACACTGCAAGCGCGAGTTTTCGCCGTGCAAGAAACGTCCACATCATCGCTCGAACTTGGCGCTCAAGAAGCGCGACAATTCTCGTCTGCTGTTTGAAACGAAAAGCCACCAGAAATGGCGCACTCTCGCAGGAAACGCGACCTCGTAGTCAGATTCTGCGCATGCGCCGCGCTGGCGGCCCATCGACGCGCGCCACGGGAGCTGCCAGGGCCGCCGGAGTATAGAGAGGGCGAATTGTTGACGTGACTGACGTGACGTAGCCGACTTCGGTCAGCGTTTGCTGGCGCGCGCGTTCCGTCGGAGTATAACAGAGCCTACGCAGCCGACGCTACGAGCTGATGGGACCAGCCGTACATTCTCAAAAAGGCGCCATCATGGTGCTTGTCATGTTTCTGTGCGTGTTCTATCATCGCTGAACCAATCACAAACAAAAAATACCTAGTGACCCGCGTTTCTGACGCTGCCTGATTGATCCCGTTAGCTCGTAGTAACGAAATATATATGGCGATGAAAAAATGCACACACC
Source organism: Ixodes persulcatus (assembly GCA_013358835.2). Lineage (NCBI taxonomy): Eukaryota > Metazoa > Arthropoda > Arachnida > Ixodida > Ixodidae > Ixodes > Ixodes persulcatus. Next base: position 33,653 of record JABSTQ010010410.1, read on the forward strand.
CTTGTGCGGTTATAAACAATCATGTACAGCGAATGCACCATGATCCTGCGCTTTGTTTTTTGTGCGCGATTGGTTTAACCGGCTATTAGTTATTTATTCATTTATTTCGAAGATGCTACCGGCCAACCTTTGAAGGCGAAAGCATGGTGAAGGCAAAACAATGAAAATAGTCAGCAAAGCAAATAAATACACATAGACAATCAGTAAAATGAGTAAGCAGTTTAATCCCTGGACTCCATTCTAACGAGGAAAAAAAGTCTATCAACTGCATTAGAAGTTGTTGCAAAAGAGACAGCACCCGTCACGCTGCGGGGCAACACGTAACCACTCGCAGACGGTAGGCGAAAAAAATTTAATATTTTATAACGTCTTTTGGGGATGTGTGTATGTTTATAGCCTAGAACTTAGTCTGCCTCAACGGGCGACTTGTCTCCCACCTGTAGATGAAAAATTTAGCCAGTGCAGTACAACCGCTAGCCTGGGGTCTTTAACGTGCATCACGCAGTAGTGATACACGACCGCACGCCGGTACGATGCTCATCCAGATAGAAACGGGCAGGAGTTGGGATTGAACCCAGAGTCCCAGGGCTCTGCAGCGCGAGTTATAACGTATTACCTGCGACGAAACTCGCGAATCAGTTTCTCGTGCGTCTGTCTTGTGTCACGAATCACATTAAACTGAAGGTGGAAATTTCGTTACGTATTATGCTATGTAAAACATTTTAGCACTTTACTTTCCTTCGACATGATAACTCAGGCAGTCAAAGCCGCAACGGTGAAACACGCGATTATTTGGCAAATAAATTATAAATGAGCCTTACAGATCTTTTTTAACCCCCTCTAACTGCTCTATGTACGATTCCCGATGAGTGTTCCATAACATGTCAGCATATATTCTAGTAAATGGACGGATTAGATATTTACACGCCGTTAGATTCGTTTCAGGAGTGCAGTGTATGACAGTCTTTCGCAACGAGCACAGCTTTCTAGGCGCTTTGACAATAACCTGCCCCAATCCGAGATGTCCCGCTTAAGTTAAAGGCAATTGTGACACCTAGATACTTGTACTCATTGACTGCTGCTAAAGCATTGTAGTTGATAGTGTAGAAGAAAAAAGCGGTACCTTCTTCAGCGTTATTGTCATTCGCGCGCATTTCTTAACGCTCAATTTCATTTGCCACCTTTCTAACCACAAAAAAAAAAAACTTAAAAGCTATCATCTAAACATTTGTGATCAGAAACGCGAGCAATTTTATAAAACAGTATACAGTCATTTGCGAACAATCTACATTGTATCGATGGTTTATCTACCATCAGATCATTGATAAAAATTAAAAATAAACAATGGTCCAAGTACCGACCCTTGGGTTACTCCAGATAGAACGGGTAATTTGATGGATTCTGCATTGCCCACAGGCACGAACTGTTTACGGTTCGTAATGTAAGAACCACACCATTTCGGGGGCAATCATTATCTAGTACCCGCTTCAGCTCATGCGATAACTTGCGATGCGAAACCCTGTTGATCGCCTTCGCGAGATTTATGAAAACAGCATCGACTTGACCATCGTTATTAATTACTGCAGAAAAAATTGCGAAACCCGCGTTGTTCGTCTATTGAAACACTGTAGATTCTAGAAACGTTATGACGTGCTTGGAAATGAAATGTGCTGTGAATTCAACATAATGATCAACCAACTAGCCCACCAGATGATCGTGTGCAAGAACCTTATTCTATCTACTTAACAACGACACTCGTCTATAATTGCAAGCACTCTTTTTTTCTCTCCCCCTCATATGTAGGCACTACTTTGACTGCTTTCAAATTTTGTGCACCTTACCCGTTTTTTGAACTACAAAAGTGAATCACGTAAAGAAACTTGAAACACCATCCGGCACACCTTTTTTTAGGAAAGCGTTAGGAATTCCATCCTGGCCACACGACTTTCTAATTACTATCCATAGAAGTCTGTCAAAAATCCATTCTGTAGAGGCTACCAAGTCACTGATCCCACGGTTATCATAGGTGAATGATGGCAAGACAGAGTTATATATAGTGTATATATATAGTGAAAATAAAATTTTAAACTCTCTGGCGAGGCATGTACAACGACAAGCGTCCGCCCGCTATGACTAAGTTCCTTAATTGTTACTCTTTTTTTTTTTGTGAACCCACAAGGACAGCGAGCGCCGTTACGAATTTTTTTTTTCTGCTTGATTAACTCTTTATGCGAAGCGCAAGTTCGTCTGCTTCTTTTGCAGGGGGTGACGTCAGAAAGACGACGAGCTCTGATTGGCTCTGATTGATGGATAGTGGGTATACCCCCTCAAAGCAAGCTGCCTTGTAGGTCTACCCACTATCCTTTCATCAGAGCCAATCAGAGCTCGGAGTCTTCCTGACGTCATCGGCAACCCCTGCAAAAGAAGCAGACGAACTTGCGCTCCGCATTGGATCGTTGGATGGGCTGCAGTCGGGATTCAAGTGAAATGGAGTATGGTCGTCCTACTCGTAACTCCTAACGACGCATGAACTTAACATAGACAGCTGGAAGCAAGACGTCGAATAGAAAAACTTCCATGATAACACAAAAATGGAGTGCAGCTCTGGTGGGCGGATGCTCTAAATAAATGCGGAAAAAGTGAAGAAAGCGTACCGTAATCTATTTTTAAAATTAGCGAAGGCTTCCTTCTATTCGACCCCAGATCACCGCTAGAAAACCTCGAGATAAATTAAATGCTTAATTTATTGGGCGTTCCTCTCGGCTTTTCGCGAACGTTTTATGAAGCCCGCGACTGGTCGTTTCGGTGGCAACTTGACTCCTAGCCTAGAACGAAGTGTGCACCAGGCTGTAGCAATGTCGAGTGCATGACATCATTGACTGATAAGAGTGTCCCGCAACCCACCAAAACGGCCACTCGAGGCCGCCGGAAGGGTACTATAGATGATAAGATCGGGACTGCGCCCTTGAACTTGGATTGCAGAAAAGGAAAAGCGGCGTTTTATTATTGTCGAAACGCTAAGGTAATTATACTTCGGTTTTTATAACGCAACTCCTGCAGCGCAACCGATAGGAGTCCAATCAAGAAGACGCCTAGAGCGCAACGTTAAGGCGTGCGCCATCTGCACTTCCGTGTATACGCTCGGCTAAACCAATCGAGTAGTGATGACCCGAAGCATTGTGCTTTATTGCAGTATCGACAGCTTACTAACACGAAGGGAGGGGCGAGTCCTCAATAACCTATTACCGCCTCGCAGGTAGTGAGTTACTGGCGTTAGCCAATCAAAAAGCAAAAAAAAAAAAATCGTAAAGGACACGTCAAACTGCGTATGCAACTTCTTTAACTTAATCGCCGCTATCAATTGTGATGAAAGTTTATTCTTTTTATTATTTTTATTCATACAGTTATAATTATTAAACAATGATAATAATAATAATCATAATTGTTGATAACAAAAAGTGTGCTCATTGATATTTTAGGTTCAATGAAAACAAACAAGTGAAGTGCAAAGTCCCTATGGAGCCGTTAAAAAAAGGACAAAATGACGTATTGCAGTTGCAAATTCTTTAAGTAGATAAAAGAAAACGTATGGGATTCACCAGCATAGTGGGAGAGTGCGCGCTTTAGGCCTGGACAGTTTTAGCTTAAAACCTGCAAACGTATTCGGGCTTCAATTTATAATATGTCGGGCTCGGGCAAAACTCAGGCTCATACTAAAAAAAATCTAAAACAAAATATTTCAAAAATTTAAAAATTATGTCGGGCTCTGGCCGGGCCTAGTAATTCCGGCCCTTGCAGTTGTCTACACTGTAAAAAACAGCCCGTGCGCCTACTTTCCCGCACAACACTCGAAGAGCCAATCACCGCAACTTACGGAGGCAGCTCAGCGAATGACCGATGCCGAAACAAATGTTTAGACCAAAAAACGCAAAAAAAAAAAACAAACGCTTGCATTGCTTTATGCCACAACTCACACTGCGTTTTTTGGTCTAAACATACGTTTCGGCATCGCCGTTTGCTGAGCTGCCTCCGTAAGTTTTGGTGATTTGTTTTCCGAGTGTTGTGCGGAAAAGTAGACGCACGAGCTTTTTTTCGAGTGTGTACGGCGGAGCCATGCAAGCAGCGCCAAAAGTGGGTCGTCACGAGGCTCCTTGTCGCTCCAAGTTTTTCTATCACTGGCTAAACAAGTGATGCACAGTGAATACGCGGTGACCCTGCACTTTAGCCTTTATAATAAAACATTTCAAACTGAAATATGCGAGACAATATAGTTGAGGCAAAACAAGAATGTTTGAAAATCGCAGATTTTTTCGTAAACACCTTCGGGCGGCATGAAGAGATCAAAACGATGTCTTACCGCATACCAGAAGTGACGACATTCAAGCTGGCTGCGCCCTTGCGGAAAAGGTGTATAATAGCATCGGCTGCGCTCGTCCCAAATCACAAAAAGAGCCAGCATTTTTTTTTTTTTTTTTCTAGTCGCCCATAAAGAGCGTTTACGAAGGTTTCATATTGCCGAGCGGACGCGCATTCCGACACCTCATGCCATAAAAGCGAGGAAAGATATTTCCCCGTCGCTTGGGTGAGGATTAGCGTGGGCGTCATAACCGCGACAAACGCGAAGGTACGACGCTGGCGACTCCTCGTTCAGCGAATATCCCAGGAAACGACCTCCAGATGAGTCGTGCCGTCAGTTAGACATTTACGCGGACGATTTCTTTTTTTGACCGCTGTCCGAGGATTTAGACGAGAGTTCCGAAGATCCTGAAGCCTGCAAGGGCCGATTCACACATTAGCGAACAGTGCGCTCGACTGCGACAGTGGGCGTTAGCAGCAAGAGAACACTATAGAGACGATAGAGAGCCTGTATTACAGAGATCGTCCAACTGCTCGGTCGTGGTCACGTGATTTATGGGCCGCGTTTCCCATACGAGCTGCGAGGAGGTGCCGAAAGCGATCGTCGTCTGCGAACGCCTCCACCTTTCCACCCGCTTTCCTCCTCGCCGCTCGACAACGCAGCGCACTTTCGATCCGCGCGTATAAGGTAACTCGCTTAGCTAATCCCCATTAGCGTAAAATTCAGAGAATGAGGCATTTGAGCGTGAGAGATGCACGCTCGATCTATACTAATACCTCAAAATTCTAACACATTACATGGCTACCCAGAAGACATCCAGGATCTGCATGCGCTGATATTGCGCAACAAGAAAGCTCTTTTGGGATAAAAAGAGGAAAACAAAATCAAGCGTTTTGGACACTGCTCGGACCAACGCTCGAAAGAGTTTGTAAGTCTGTTAAACACACACCTCCCGATCAAGCCGATTTTACTTCCGGTGGCTTCATACCTGTTTGCAGAATACATCATCCAGCCGTTTAGAGGAGATCAGGGGTATAATTCCTCTACATTTATCCGCCAAAACTGCGCAGACTGCGACCCCCAATTAGGCTGCGGTTGGTATTATTATTATTTTCGGTATAGTCTTTCCTCGCGCATAGACATTTATTTACTCGGGACATAAGGAAGGCTTACGTGCTCGCCAATTCCAATTATTGGAGCCTTTACGAAGCGTCCTGAATTTATCTAAATGCTCCCTAATACGCGCGCCGTTTCTTGAACTATATATTTGACTATACGCAGTCAATTGTTTAGGGCAGGTAGTGTTGCTTAAATACGTATTGGTAGAACTTGTAGAAGTGCCTCAGTTCTTTGTGCCGTAAGACTTTTTTTTTGCGTAGTGGCATAAACAACATTATTAAAGTTTTGTCAGGATACATGTTATACTAGTGGAATGAAGCAAAAAACAAATGGTGAGAACTGCTACGCCATTGAAACTGCGTGCTCACAGCAGGTTGTGACTCGAATGATGGATTAGTTTGGTGTCTGTCTTGTCTAGAAACCTCGCAGGAAACAAGAATGAACGCAGTTCTGCGATTTTTCAAAGACTGCACGCTTCAACGCGCCTTTTGTTGTATAGACATCTTGATTTTGTTCATACCAAACTGTACGAACTGAACAAAGTATTTGTTAGACTACTTCTACATTTGTATTATGGGGAAGATTATTCTCAAGCCTGCCTTGTCTACTCATAAAATACGAGTGATCATACTTTGAATAGAAGAAACACTGGTTTGAAGGACCTGCGTTCAGTAATTTTATGCATTATCAAAGCCCCATATAGACTAAATATTAACGGGCCTTTACAAAACTTAAAGCCGTTTACGACTCCCTGTAACGCCGAATTAGAGCGCAGCTCTTGAGGAGGAGGAGGGAAGGGTACTGAGGGGAGGGCATACCCGTCCTCCCTCCTCCTCACCTCCTCATCCTGCCTGCTACTCCTCCCTCCGAGCGGCGTCGGTGTCGCCGTCACCGTCGGCGTAACCGTGACGTCACGTGACCCCCGTGACCTCGCAGGGGTCACGTGACTTCCAAGGAGGTGACCCCTCAGGGAGGTGACAGCCCACGTGACCCCTCAGGGGTCACATGACCTCCTGGGTCACGTGACCCCCTGGGGGTCACGTAGGTTACGTGAGCCCCCTCAGGTCACATGACCCCCCACGGGACCCGCTGAGACCTGAGACTGAGGGGGTCACGTGACCCCCCTCAGGACCCCCTCAGGAAGGTTACGTGACCTACGTGACCCCCGTGACGTCACGTGACCCCACGAGGACGTTTCGGCATGGTGCCGAAACGTCACCATGCCGAAACGTCGCCGCGGTTACGCCGACGGCGACGACGACGCCGCTCAAGCCGGAAATGGGCGCCTAGGAGCTGCGCTCCAAAACATTTTCAGAAGTGATATCGAAATCGCGTCTTTAAAATCAAAAGAATCCCTCATCTAGTGTAATTTAAATATACCATTGAAATATTTCAAGACGCCCCCTAGATACTGGTACTGTCCAGGTAGCAGAAATGTTTAATGAAAGGGTTTGCTTTGCGTTTTACGTAGCTCATGTATTAATAAATTAATAGTGTCACTTTGGTCGACTGTCAAAAAAGACACTCGGAAAGCCACTTATATCCGTGAATTTATATTTCTAACTCTTCACTAGGACCTCAAACGTTTTTAATAAAGGCAATCATTTCAGTTGAAAAGATAGCTTTCAGATCGCTTTGCAGCTGTTAAGTTTATTCTGACCTGTTTATTCTCTACCGCCAGAAGATTGTTCTGCGGAAAACAGTATAGGTTGGTAAAGCGTAACAAGAACAACCCAGACTTGACACAGAACAAAAGATGAGAAGCCTTCCAGTGTTTGTTGTCATCGCATTTCGTTTTTTCTTAGTTGAATTTATGCATAGCTATGCAACTGATCTCACTGAAAATAATTCAAAGTAGTATTTGTATATTATAAAAAAATAAACAAGCATATATTTTATCGTGAATGTTTCGGGGGCACATAAAGTTAAAAAAAGACAAGAAGGAAGTGCAACAGCATAGACACTTTGAAAACATGGGTAACAAAAATGATTTTATTGATATACATTTTGATATTATTGTGTTTTTGAAGCGGAAATACTCCCTAAGAACAAATACCACATCGCCTCATCAAATATCACAATTTAGAACGTTGTCGTTAATTCGTAACGTCATTTTAATGTTAGCAATGGGCCTTGGTTTACAATTTTTAATGTCCCATATATGCTCCTTAATTATTTATTTTATTTGTGAGCTAAGTCAGTGTAAACAGGCATGAAACCACATGCTTATCTTTCTCTTGAAAATTTAATTATTTTATCCACAATAAAATACCTAACGTCACTAAAATCAATTTCGAGAACGCAAAAATAAAATGATGTGCAATGTACCCTACGCGTGCTCTGGGTCCCGCGAAACAATTCCGGTCAAATGTATACCCATTGGAATCCATGTTGAGATACCACCGCGTCGCGAAAATTAGAACCCGCGAATTATTCCAAAACTTCAGCTTTGACCTAAATAGCGAAATATTGAGTCCGCGAAAAATAAGTCGTTTACAGTATGTATATAAATATATGTTCCACATACTAATTGACGCGTGTATTCAGACCTTTTTCGAAACCTTAGACGTGTACAAGAAAACATCAATTTGGCAAGTTCTGTTAAATTTTGTTAAACAAAAATTAGAAACACGTGGCACTTTCTCGATGTATTCTAACAAGAGCCCGTGCATTTATTGCATTGTTTCCTTTAGAATAATGGGTAAATATGACGTTGCTTTCAGCATGTGTCCTTCTATTCATTATGTAAGCCAAGAAGAACTCAAAAGGCATGGCACTTGCTCACGTACCGATGCTTCCGAGTGCTTTCATATTACCTTGATCGTAAAGTTCGGTCACTCTTGCGGAGGTTGGATAGGATATGAGTCGCCTTTGGTAATAGTACCTATTCGGAAAACTTCGTAATTGAAGGACCACCTTTCCAGTGGTCTACTTATATGCTGACCCATTTTGGTTTGAAGGTATTTAAAATACCAAGGAACCAGTCCAGCTTTTTCGTTCGGTAGCCAAAACTAACACCGTGTCAGCTTTTGAGATTCCTCTAATCTAATAGGTAAAAAAGGAAACCACACATCACCTCCGCAAAGTTACGAAGGGGCAATCGTGAGGCTGTGTGAAGACCAAACCAGTTCGCATTTCCGTATTACCTCGGGTTACTTTTAACTTATACAGTTCTGTTTCTTTACATTTTTTTTTTGCCTTTTCAGAATAAGACTTGTTTTTGAGACGAAAGGCCTTATCCTTGTAATAAGACTTGTTTAGACCGAAATGCCTCATCCGAACGGAGAAAAACTAATTTGAGAAAAACCAAATGCGCTGCGTTCGAACAATTTGGGCTGATATATGTTAACAAACAGGTGATGAACTTACCTGTAATGTCAGACACCGGAGAAGGTAGTCGGAACCTTGGAGGTAAGCCCCCCGTCGAGCGCATCCGGCGGTCAGCTGAACCAACTGACCGACTCTCTTTTTGTAGGACGCTTATCGCAAAAAGGCGCGCAGAAACTCGCGTCCGTGCTGCTATCAGCACGAGAGAAAGACTGAAGCAGGAGCAACCCACGCATAGGTGCCGCACGTACGAAGAGGTAGGCCTTTGTGACGTCAGCGCGACTCACGGTGAATGGGCGAGGGCCGCGGCTGCCCGGCCCCTGTTCCTTGTTTTCCTTTCTCATTTCCGAGCACCCTAGTGACGGCTCGACGCTGGAGCACGCAGCGCTCTAGCGTCGAGCCGTGGATAAATGGACCTGTGCTTGTTCCCCTAGCCTAGATAGACCAAAAACAATATTTTTGACGCTTGGGTTTCGACAGCGTAAGGTTGGTCTGTCTTTGAGGTGCGGCCGTACTCCAGCCTTTGACGCCCCAGAGAATTTACGGTTCATACAACATTTTTATTTAAACATGTACAGGCTGTACAAGTTGTACGCCGGCGTAAATGCTATAATACAATAAAAATATAATCCGACAAAAAGATGTAAACTTGAAAATTGGCACGTAGCACGCAGGCCACACAGCCTTTCATTCAAGATGGATCACTTGAAAGCAGTGGAGTTTCGACTCCTAATAAGGGGGACCGAGTGGTGAGGGCCATCGCCTCAGGAACTCCTGTTCCCCGAGCTCCAACAGCTCGTTCTCTAGGTGATCGGCTAACCCTTCCCGCAGCGTTCTGAGCTATGGAACAGGAGCCTAAACCGCCGGTGCTGTACCATAGCTCAATTCCTGTGTTCCCAGAGAACTTGTCGCGTTAGGGCCAGCAGGAGTCTGGTGAAGCGATGGCGCTCACTTGCTCGTGTGCGAAAACGCACGCTGAAAGCGCACAACACCAGGCCAAGAAAGGTTTGCGCCACAACAGGTCACAAAAATGTGATCGTTACTTTCAGAGGAGGCACAATGGAGACAAGTGTCATTCGCTGTGACCCCCAGCATAATAACCTGCCTTTGGAGGGCAGGACGTTCCAGCCGTACTTCCATCCAGTGTCGGCCACCCTCACTGGCACGTGGGCGGACACCAGATTTCCCCACTGTACCTGTGTGCTCCGCGCCAGGTAAAGGAATAGTTGACTAATGGAAGAAAACTGTGTTTAAAAAAGAACTGTGCTGTGTGGTCAGTAAGCTGAAGGTTTTCTATACAACGTATAGCTTTTTTTTTTGCTTTTCTTTTTGCAAAAGAAAACAAAATGTATGAATATTTGTCTTAGTTGTTGATCCCCAAACTAATAAACCGTAATGAAGATGAGAGTACACCCAAGTATAGTACAACTGACGTTTTAACCAACATGGAACAAGCAATCTATTTTTATAAAATACCAATAGATCTCGAGATGCTTGCATGCATTTTATTTATATGAGGTGTCCAGCTGCTTACATTTTCTTCAAAAAGAACTCCTAAAACTTTTATAAACGTTGACACGCTCGATCTCAGAGTCTTGGAATTTTAAAAGAATTTCGCAATCGTCAGGTTTACTTCGTGGCTTAAAAATTACGTATTTTGTTTTCGTAACATTTAACTGAAGTTGATTAGAGTGAAGCCAGTCCGATAACTCGTTGAGCCACGTGTTAGCAGTAACTTCTAGATCACGTAAAAATGGGCCAGAAAACAATAAGCTTGTATCGTCGGCGTTTTGATGCACAATCTGAGATTACTCCCCAACGGCTGGATGTTTATTTAAGAAATCAGGTATCAAGGTCTCTATACTATAGGAGCCGTGTCGAAAGTTGTATCGTGTCAAAACACATCGATTCCACCTGTAACAAAGAACTTAAAAAAACTCGGCTATCTTCAACGTATCCTTCGTGTTGCCCCGCAAGAAACCAAACTTCTAACATATAAAACAGTAATACGCCCTATCCTTGAGTACGGTTCAACAATATGGAGTCCTTGGAAACAATGTGATATTAACAAAATCGAATCCGTCCAAAAGAAAGCAGTACGTTTTATTTTCCGTCGCTACGAGAGAGATTTTTCCCCATCTTCTAACCTTTCTGCTCTAAGCTTAAGTCCTCTTTCCAATAGACGTCACACTGAGAGCCTCAAAGTCCTTTACGGTCTGGTTAACTCGCCACGTCTCACCTCATTAGACGCATACATAAGGTTTCACATAGAGTCATCGACAAGGAGCCACCATGACCTAAACATTTCACCATGTTATGCACGCACTGGACATGTTTAAATAGTTTTTTTTTTCCCTAGATCAATTGAACATTGGAATCTGCTACCCGGTAACATTCGTTCATTACCTCCAGACAAATTTCTGTGTGCGGTTGACTGCGGTTGATCCTATTTTACGATGTTTTGTTTTTTTCTGTCTTATTCAATATTGAATTCTGTGAACTGTGATTTTTCCCCCCATCAGGTGCCCTAACATCTGCACCTGATGCTCGCTGAATAAAAGTTTATTCATCATCATTCCCCCCACTCCTGCAATAGCCCCGACGGGGCTGCAGTATGTAAAAATAAATAAAATAAATAAATAAATAAATACAAAACTATTTCAGGAGTGTTTGGTATACGTACAATAAAATTAATATAAATAATAAAAAAACAGAGGACCAAAAATAGACCCCTGTGCAACCCCAAGCGAAATTAGTTCTGGCTTGGACCGGTATCCATTAAAACACATTATTTGTGACCGACAAGATAAGAAACTACGTACCAAATCTAAAGCAACACCTCGAATTCCATAAAACGGTAGTTTATAAAACAATATATCATGTCTAATGAAATCAAACGCTTTTCTAAAGTCTAGAAATATTCCAGTGGCAAATAGTTTATTTTCAAAAAGGTTGATTAATTTTTCTTTGATACTAAGCAGCGCCATTTCTGTTGACTTTTTTTTCTTGACAACCGCATTAACAAGCGCGTTCTCCAGAACGTCCAAGAAGTTCTAATAGAATTCCGAGGGCAAGCCGTTAGGGCCCAGGGTGGAGCCGGTCTTCATTGAACGCAAAGTGTCCGAGGCCTCAAGTCGGGTCGCGGAACGCAAAAGCTCCTCGTTCATTTCAGACCGGGACGCCTGGGAGGTTCCCACGAAATTGCCGCAAGGAGGAAGCCAGAGTGAACTGATCACCGTTTCGCTCGGAGCAGAACAAACAAAGAAGTTAGCTCCTAAAGACATCCTCGACGTCCTCCTGCCTAGATGACTAGCGGTCGTCCAGCAAAGTAACCCCCTGCACACGAGTTGGAGCCCCGTCTCTATACCCCTGCACACGGGGAGGTAGCACAGTACCTCCGAATTCGGACACGGGCCTACCCATCAGAGACTGGACACTGACAGTACGCGAGTTGTACCGGAGCAGACGGCTGTAACGAGCCCGGAGCACACCCATGTACTCTTGCATGAGCATGGTTGCCGAACCACCACGCTGCACAATTCGCCTACGCATGATGACGTCATTCAGTAGGGCCGTCTGTGCCACCTTGTGCTCCCTGCCATCAGACACTAGCAGGGACTGCCAGATGATCTTCAAGCTGTCCCACTGGGCGGTGTCAAGGGGCTGCCGAGACAACATTTCCGCAATATAGCCGCGCAACTCGGCGGAAGTCGTGGCTTCTTGTGGAGGCCTCACGGCCATGCGCCACGAGGCGTTACGTCCGCACTGAAACTCTGGAACTGCCAGTACCACAGTAAAGGCCTTTTCACACATGCAGCGTAGCGGTACAAGCATAGCGCTGACCTCGCGCTAAGCGCGCGCTGTCAGAAGCGTTCATTTGCTTTGTATCGCACTGTCAAAGCGGTTGCTCATGACAGACAATAAGTAGCTGACGACGCGTGAGCAGCGCTACATCAGCGCTTCGTTAGTCCGAAATGTGCCGCGTGTCCTCATGGAGGTGCAGGATCTCACAACGGGTGACCGCGAAGGGAAAGTTTGCGGAGAAGTAGGCTCGGTTCAGGCGACTCTAAGAGCCTATCCCGGACCACGTAGGCTCGAATACCTGGTGCCTGACCCGTCAAGCGTCCTTCAGCTGAAACTATATTGTGTAATACGCCTTCGCGTTCCATGCAGATCGGCCCCACTCCAGCCCCGGCATAAATATCTACTACGCAGCTGAAATCACCTAAAACAAGAAAAGGGTACTGGTCAAACAAGGAAGTGTCTAGCGACCGAAAAAACTTGTTCAAAAACGCCGGCTGCGCTGGCGCATAAACGTTGAAAGACCGAACTTGTTGGCTCCCCAGATAAAATTCAAAAGCGATAACGCGACCATCAAGTTCGAACGTACAAAAAGTCATTCAGTGGGCACTGACGAAAAACGATACCACCCCCCCCCTCCCCCCCCCCCCCCCCCCCCCCGGGCCCGTCCAAAAGGTCTAACTGTAAAAAAGAAAAAAAAAAAAAAAACTGGAACTGAAAACTGCTCCTTAAAGGGGCGATGCAACGATTTTTGTATTTTGCGCAAATACCGCTTAGAACGAATCCCTGACGTTAATGACCAGTGAAATACCCGTTCGTTTTTCACCACACGCAATCGAAGTCGCAGAAAAAAAAATAAAGAAAAACGAGCAGCGTTCACCCCCTCAACTCGCAGCCAGAACAAGCGGCCACGTGCTCTGGAGCCGATTTTTTGCCGCCAATGTTGATCATAGCCATGCGCTGGGGTTGGCAAGGCACAGAACACGCGCTGAGTTCCAGACATTGTTATGGTTCGGCTGTTGTCGTCATTGGAGCGATTGGACACAGGACACTACCCGAATGCGAATGTGTCCACGTTATGCTCGGGTCCAATCTATGAGCCGCATTCAAATATCGTCACTGGGCGGTACTGATACCGCCCAGCTACGTCATCGGGTTTTGCGAAGGAGAGATTGAATGAAAACACTCGGTTTTGTCCTCGAAATTACAGCGCAACAAAGGAGTTTCTTGGTCAGTGGCGTTGCGTGCGAGTATTCTTGAGTCCCACTAGTGCCAGTAAGCTCGTGTAAAGTGAAAAACATTCCAATTGAATATCGTTGCACCGCCCCTTTGAACCAAAGAATTTAGTGTCCATAATAAGTGGCGCACGTTCTTTCCACGAGCTAGCAGCCGCCGGTATGCGCGAGCACACGCAACGAAAATGACGTCAAAGACCTCCATTCGCGCTTAAGAGGACAGTGAAATGCATGGGCTTCGGGCCAAAGGAGAATAAAGATAGGCTTTTCATCTCTACAAGTGAAAGCTACGTGCTTGATAGACCAATTAATCGCTTACCTTTTACACCAGACACCACTGTGTAGATGAAAAACTTGTCTTTATTCTCCTTTGGCCCGAAGCCCATACATTTTACTGTCATCTTAACCGCGAATGGAGGTCTTTGACGTCATTTTTGTTGCGTGGGCTCGCGCATAACGGCGGCTGCTAGCTCGTGGAAAGAACGTGCGCCACTTATTATGGGCACTAAATTCCTTGGTTCAGTATCCCTTTAAAAGCTTCAATGTCTCATGCACAAGAAAATATTGTTTATTGAATAAAAAAGTCAACTGCAGCCGAAACTACAAAAAAAATCGCGTGTTTGTCGACATTTTTAAAGCACTGAACATTTAAAGAAAGTATACAAAAGAAACAAAAAGTGAAAGACGTTTACAAATCTCTGTAATGCGAAATTAGAGCGCAGCTCTTGAGGAGGAGGAGAGGGAAGGGTATACCCCTCCTCCTCCTCTCTTCTCTTCCTCCTCCCTACCGTCCCCTCCTCCTACAGTCTCCCCGCTAAATTTAGCTGGAAAATTAACGCCACGTGACCTCAACACCAGTTCAGTTTCCCCACTAAATTTAGCGCGAAAATGACGTCACATGACTTCGTGTCACGTTACCCACAAATATATTCAGTTTCTCCGCTTAATTTAGCGGGAATATTTACGTCACGTGACCTCACCACCAATTCAATTTCCCGCAAAATTTAGCGAGACGGTAACGCCGAAGCCGCGAAACGCGGAAACGGGCGCCTAAAAGCTGCTCTTTAAAAAGCAAGTGGCGCAGACATTATTAAAACGGGCGACGAGAGCCAAACTAATTTTAAGACTTCGGGGGAAGACGTCGGAGGACCGGACGGTTTTCCCCTCGACACACCTCTTTCAAGACCGGCGCACGAACCGTCTCACGTCCAGAGGTGTCGGGGCCCGAAGTGCTGACGTATTACTTCTTGTTTCGCTATGGAATAAACCTATTAAGTTTTCCAGATACGTTTCCCCGACTGACTGGCTCGGACGTCGTCCGTGAGAAAGGTTGGAGGACAGTGAGATGACCATGCTACCCGAGAGTGAAGGCTGGACATCGCATCAACCCCGCGGATTCTCAGATAGTCCCTGTCCCAGCCATCAAGTGTCTCGAATTTTTTCTTCATGAACCGACACAGTCTATCGGGCATGCCGCGACCCGCAGACGGTACCTAACTTGACTTTTCACGTGCTCCGCACCCCGCAGTCTCGTAAGACTAACGAGCGCATAGCAAGGTTTTGGACTTTTCATTTTTCACATTCTTCCGCTCACTACCGTAAATGCTCTTTGCCCGCTTCATGTGACTGCCTTCACTGGCGTTCCCTCTTCCCCTTCCTTGCTTGCGTTGTTCCAAGAAGTTTTTCCGGCACTCTTAAGAACTGTCCCTTTCGACATTGTCCCTATGTGAAGACGTGTACTCCGATGCAAGCAACCAAGGACTTGGCGTTTGCCTCCACCACGGCAACATCGCCATCCTCTCCCCGACGCCGAGGAGAAAACTTAGGGCAACTTTGTTTGCCTTCCTTGTGTCACGCCCAAGAACCCTCGTCTTGACCGACAACCAGGCTGTTGTGGACGCCCTGACCAAGGGACATGGACGTTCTTTTCACGTGTTCGACGTCCTAGCGGCGACAATTTTCCTGATCAATAAAGCAAGTTGGGTTGGTTGGGTACCAACCCTCGACAACCCCGCCGACGATCCCTCTCGCCTCCACCTCACCATCTCCGAGGGGACGAGGGGGACCGCCGCCAGGGGGCCCGCGCCTTTATAAGGCAGAGGCTCCACTGGAGGGGGTTGCTCTGCCGTCCGGCACCAGCGAGGCACAGGTTTCGAAGAATAACAAGGTTGACGAGCTGGCCGTCGACTTTGGGCTCGCCGGCGACTTCTCTTGCGCTGGCTCGCTCGTCGATGACTAACGTCCCGCTGTACGAGGCGTCGTCGACGGTGCCCACTTGGGCACCGAGGTCGGCCTGGGGTGCCTCTAACGCCTCGGGACGGGTCGCCTCGGTGTGAGCAGGGGTTTGGCTTGGGGAATACCACTCACTGCTCCGGAGGGGGCCGGTGTGCCCGCCACTGTCTCATGGGCCATGGGTTCTTGAGGACCGACGGCTTGAGCTACCGCCGAATACTGCTCCGGAGGGGGCCGGTGTGCCCGCCACTGTCTCATGGGCCATGGGTTCTTGAGGACCGACGGCTTGAGCTACCGCCGAATAGCGTCTGCGATGCGTGTAGTCTGTCGTGGCGTGGTTGTGGTCGCAGCGCTTGCACGGAGCGGTGCAGACCCCGGTGGTGTGGCCGAAGATTCCGCAGCAATTGCATCGCGCCGTGCTGCACGCCGCTCCGAAGTGGCCCTCTTGAGTGAAAAGGGCACGGACTCGCCGTATGCCCCGGTACTCGCTCATGACGCGGTGCCCAGCGACGTTGATGAAGTTGGGCACCGCTTTTGTCATTTTCATGCAGAGAACCCTCGTGCCGGTGAACAAGGTGGGACGGTCCTTGTACGTCGAGTGCGAGACCCCGAGGGTCTTGCCGTACGCCCCGAAGACTGCTTGAAGGGCGTCGTCCGGGATGTATGGCGGGAGTCGGTAAACCGACACGTGAACAGTACATCGCCCCACCTGTTCAAGTGGGACCATAACGTTACCAAGTAGCAGGCTGCTTTGCGCTACCAATTTCTCGGCCGCGTTGGTGGAGCGAACTGCGGCGAGTAACTTGCTTCCGCGGTGGTGTCGAAGATGCGTCGAACCGCCCTCTTCAAGAAGCGCGTTCAGTGCGCTGATGATCTGGTCGACTGGAACCTCGGACGGCGCCAAGAACAGGAAGGACCGAGCCTTCGACGGTGTTGGAGCCATCTTGACGGACGGCGGAGGTGGGGGGACGCGCGACGATGCTGGACGCGGGCCACAGGGAGAGGGTTCTTTCGAAGGATGAACAAAAGGAATTAACATAGTAAGGCGGCAGCCCCGCGGCCGCATCCATAATACCGGTGGCACCTGTGCTAACGTTCCTGTTTGCGGTGCAAATGTCGCGCCTGTGAGCGTTCCACGTATTTTGTTATTTTTACAAATAAAAGGCAAATTCATCATCACTGTCTTAGTGCAGAATGTAAAGTGCATTTGTCCAAAATTCAACCCACAATAAGAAAACGAAAAGTGCAAGTTTTTATATCTTCAAAGACATCAATACGCATTCCAAATTTCTGGATTTGTAATGCATTCAAGACGCGTTCTTATTTTTTTTAATTAATAGATGGACTCGTGCGGTTCTGTACTTACGTTTCTTTCTTAATTAGTACGCACACATTTCTTTAATAATTAGTCAAACATTGCTTTTTATGCGATTTTGAAGTGTTGTAACTCAGTTTCACATCATAACGCACCAACGATATTTAAAGGTGAACACAGGAACTCACTGGGGCACTGGTGAACACAGGAACTCAGCATAAAAAAAAAATTATATGTATATATTAAAAATGCAACGCTAGCCGTGTTTTTTTTTGTTTTTTTTTGTAAACATTATTTGATTGTGATAAAATTTCAAAGAGTTCTCTTCACGCGTTCTTGGTTTTCTCAGATAGCATTCTGGCGACTGATTTCTATATTTTTTTTTTATTGTATGCTAGAGGAATTGGGCTGGTTCTCTGTAAGGCTAGTTTGGTTTTATTTATATTCAAGTTTGTTTAAAATAATTTTAAATCGTGGGATTTTGAAGCTCGACTGTGTACGCAAGAAACCGGTTTCATGGAAGAGGACAGCTATATAAACAACGATTCTTTTACTGGAGCTTTTCTCGTTCTCATTAAAATCACTTTCCATGATTGTATTTTTGAAAGCATTCTAATTGTCCTAAACATTACAAAGCACTTATGTAGCAGCAGATGACGCGCACTTGCGCCATCTTTTGAAAAGGGGCTGAAATTCGAGGTTCAAAAGTTCAAGAAAAGTGGTGCTGATTCTTTCCCTGACGCAGAGGATTCTTGACTCAAATATTTCCTCGCGCTTCTTCCTCGTTCTTGCAATAAATCACAATTAGTATTGCGAAAAAAAAAAGAGAGAGAAGCGCATCACAAGGGTCAGGAGCAAGTTCTCGAAAACACCTAGTGCATATGGATAACCTATTCAATGCTGCCTGCCATGTTCCAACACCAGGAAAGGTGCAAATATTGAACTACTTGATAGCGACGACAAAGGGGACTTCTCTTCAAGATAAACAAACATACAGTTTTTAAGGTCCCAGCTTTCCAACCGCGCCGGTTTTGTTCTGTCCGCCGGCGTGCAGGGATTCGAGATTTTCAGTTTCAACGTTACTCTACTAGTAGACAACTTAAAGGAGCTGTGCAACGATATTCAATTGGAATGTTTTTCACTTTACACGAGCTTACTGGCACTAGTGGGACTCAAGGATACTAGCATGCAATGCCACTGGCCAAGAAACTCCTTTGTTGCGGTGTAATTTCAAGGACAAAAGCGATCATTTTCATTCAATCTCTCCCTTGCAAAATTCGATGACGTAACGCGGGGATCGCAGTACACCCGTATGACGATATTTGAATGCGGTTCATAGATTGGACCCGAGCATTGCGTGGGCACTCGATTTAGGCTCGTGATAATTGATAGCTCGAGAAGCATTCGAGTAGTGGCCCGTGTCCAATCGCTGCAACGACGACAATAGCCGAGCCATAACAATGTCTGGAACTCAGCGCGTGTCCTGTGCTTTGCCAACCCCAGCGCGTGGCTATGATCAACATTGGCGGCATATAATCGGCTCCAGATCACGTGGCCGCTTGTTCTGGCTGCGAGTTGAGGGCGTGAACGCTGCTCGTTGTTTTTTAATTTTTTTCTGGGACTTCTAATGCGTCGGGTGAAAAACGAAGGCGTGTTTCATAGGTCATTAACGTCAGGGATCCGTTCTAAGCGGTATTTGCGCAAAGTAAAAAAATTGTTGCATAGCCCCTTTAAGGAAAGTGTTACGTCCAAAAGAATGACCGCATCTCCACGTGGTGAATGATGTTACTTGGGGCGACGCTCTGGTGGTGCTGATGATACTGATTTTATTGTTCATAGGTAGTGCTGATGGTGCTGATTTTTTTTTTATTGCTCATAGGTAGTGCTGAGTTCCGGCTTGCGTTTCGACTTCATTATTACTGCTTTATGGTCGATGAAATGCAGAGCCATGCATGCAAAGTTTAACGCGATTATATACGCATTTGACCGCAGCGCCCTCTCCTGTATAGACGTTGAGCGGGTACATGCAACGTTTCATCATGACATCCCCAGCTCTTGATTTACTACCACATCTCAGAGCCCCCTACTCGTCCCGCAGTCGTGGCCGAGTGGTTAGGGCGATGGACTAGAAATCCACTGGGGTCTCCCCGCACAGGTTCGAATCCTGTCGACTGCGCAAACATTTTTTTTTTTTCTTTTTTTAAGAAGGCACATGGGATATGGCAATCGATGTGAGCACGGACGGACGGAACGGACGGACGGAGAAGGCTAGACCCTAAAGAGCTTCGCCCCTAAAAGCACTGACTGGGCCTCACGATAAGGCAACAAACAGCCAGTCATCGTGTCTCAAATCCGAAGCCCAGGAAAAGGGTCTAATAAACCCCTTTCCCGTGAAGCGCGCTATCAAAAGCGTTTGGGCGAAACCCTCCCTATGTCGTCTTTATTTGGAATAATTTTTATTTCATTTATTGAAATAAGAATAATGTAAGACGATCAACTTTCACGGTGTTGGTTTCATAATGCAGCCACTCCAAGCTTCCACTTTGCGCTTTACACCAACCATGACTCTTGTCCTCTGGAACTAATTATAAGCAGCCAGGGCCGACTTGCTAGAAACAGCGTCTCAGCTGAGTCTGGGGGAAAGAATGCAAAGTCAAAGCCAACGCACAAGCTGGGCGGGACTCAAGCCGCGTCACAAGACGCTCGCGCGTCCCAACCTTTGCATTCGTTTCTTTCACCCAGTCTCAGCTGAGACGCTGTTCTAGCAATGCGGTCCCGGGATTACAACTCGTGAAGTTTCCTCGCGTTTCCCAGTCGTTCTCGCAAGTCCCTGCAATCAGTGTTGCGAAATAAAATCAAGCGAGATGCTCAGTGCTGCCTTTTCATGTTCTTCTATGACCGGGCTAGAGAGCAGTTTTCTTTGCGGCCTTCGCTCTCGCCTAGGAGCAATGGGACGTCTTTAGCCGCGTGTGGGTGCGACCACACTACCATACCCAACACCGCCTGAGCCATCCTGAAGAACTGTTCCCCGACCTCTGCGATTGAAAATGTGTGCCATTATACTCGTTTCAAGTAACTTTAGTGAGTCGATCCAAATACGATAATTCAATGCTTGTCAATAAAAACTATTTTTTTAGGAGACGAAGAGGAAGAGGTGTTCCGCATAAGGTTCATTTAATCATCGTCAGTTTCACTCCCTTCACCTTTCCCTTGCCTACTCTGAGGCCTTCAGGCCAGAAGGCGGCATCATAATAAACGTTTTTACAATACAATACAAATCCCTGCAGGCAGCCGGCTTCATGACCTATGACCTGTGGGTCTAATTACTCTAGAAACATCTCCAAGTCAACCCTGGAGCAAAGAGGACAACATGGTGGGGAGGAGGTGATTCTCAGAAGGAATTAAAGCGCTGCAGGAGCGCTAGGGTTACAGCGGCCCCTTCCAGCTGCCACCGCAGGGAGCAACTACTTCCCGTGCAAAGGCCGTAGGAGGTCGCGCCTGTTCACTCTAGGCCGGCCATTGCTCTTCCGACTGCTGAACGAGGCAAGCGTATGTTCATAGGCCCGTAGCTCCAAACTTTGAGCAGCGCTCCAGGCGAGCAAAATAGAATATTTGTGGCTCGCGTTTCGAAGATGCGTCATTACGCTTCTCCACTACAGTTTTCTTTTTCTCTTCTGCTTTTTTTTACTCCGTTTTATTGCAGGTGTTAGCGTAGCAGAGGCTAGAAGAGCAAGCTCCGAGCTTGCAGTGTTTCCGCCAAGCACGCGAGCTCGTGCAGTGCGAGACGCGTTCAAGGGAACATGTTTTTGCGTGTGGCTTCGCTATAACGGAAAGAGAAACATACGTGCTGACGGAGGATATATGAAAGAACGTAATAAAGCTGAAAGGAATGTTTGATGAAAAGCTGAAGCCACGAACCGCATATTTTTTAGCATTTTTTATTGTTCGTGGACAGATGCTGACAGACGCTTGCATTTGAACGTGAATGTTACAGCGCCGCTTTTGTGGTCGTATCGCGTGGATGGTGCAGCCAGCATAACATGGTCGCGCCTTTCGGATGAGCTCGTGCCCCCTGCCCGAGAGCAACGGGCCTATTAACACATTTGGCTTCAAACCTAAACACGTCAGGAGAACAACACGGAGGGAAAACTTGCGCTGCGGAACCCAGGAATCATCGACTCGAACCACGCCGCCGCCCGTTTCGATCTGGATGAGCATCCTACCGGCGGGCTAAATTTCTCACCCACGTCGGAGAGAGACACCAGACTACCTTAAACTACCATAGGGTAGTTTGACTTTCCACTGTTTAAACATCCAACAACAAATTACTTACTCTGTATTTGCACAAAGGATCTCTACACTGAAATGAGGAGACGTTACCACGTTTCGAAGTCACGTGCGCCAAGTCACGAATGTTTGCTAATCCCCGTACTACCAGGGCCGGATCCAAGGGGGGGGGGGGGGGGGCGGCCGCCCCCCCCCCCCCCCTCTTCCCTTCTCAGAGGGCAATTTGCCATGGGTAGACCCCACGGTGCACAAGAAAGAATGGGAGAATAATATCAGCAAACAGGATAACTGGGCAAATTGGTATGTATTCATAATGGAACAGCGCGAATTTGACAAGGACAGAGGAAGGAACTGGACAGGACAGCGCTCGTCCTGTCCAGTTCCTTCCTCTGTCCTTGTAAAATTCGCGCTGTTCCATTATTGAGAATAGTATCCTTACAAATCCCCCCCCCCCCCCCCCAAACCTCAAAACGGAGTTCTGGATCCGCTCCTGCGTATACTACGCCACTTCGCCGAGAGCTAGCGATTGTCCCACCGTTCCGGCGAGAAAATAATATGGCGTCGAACGCAGATTCCAAGTGGTGTATAAAAAGAATGGTGGAAGTTTGAAGTCGTCGCCTTCTTACACCAATAGCGATAAGGTTCACAGTCTGATATTGGGATTAATTTTTCTGCCATCGACGGTTATGTGGCTCACGTCACCGTCGGACTGTCACCTTTCACGTTGTTTGTTGAGAATGCAACGACTTCAAGCATCCACCATGTTTTTCACAAACATCGACAAACTAATCGAACTCATCGTTCGTCTTCCTTTCTCGCCGGAACGATGGGACAATCTGTAGGAATGAACAGTTTGTCCTTGGCTCCCTGCAGAGTACGGGTATTGCCAAGCGTCGGTGACGTGAGCCACGTAACCTAAAACACGGTGAAGTATATTCCCTTACCTGGACAAAATTTACGTCGTGCGTGTACACCACACGATAAATATGACACTGTCATCTTTCACGCTGTTGCTGTAAGAATGCGACGACTTCAATCCTTTCACATGCTTTTTGAACACGCCATCGAACTTGTCGTTTGACGCCATCTTTCTTTCTTGCCGGAACGATGGGGCAATCCTTTCCTCTCGGTGGAGTACAAGGGTGAGCAAGCATTCATGATGTAGCGCACGGGACCTCAAAGCGCAATGACGCTTGCTTCTCCCTGTGGAAGAAATCTCCGTCGTCTGAATACACCATTAGAAGCTTCACCATGAGAGATACGTGACAGCATGGGAAAGCCGGTTCTCAAATGCAGTGCTGCATTAAACGAACTTCGATCTTGCGAAGATTCAGCGTGACAGTCCCCCAAACCTACTGCATTTAGACGCCGACATTGTTCAGAAAAAATTTGGCTTTCTATTAGGGGTGTTATGTAGATAACTCAGACTTGTAAGTAGTTCAACTATTCTACTCAATTTAGTGTAGTTTAACTACTTTTCTGAGTAGTTTAGTAACTTTCAATTGCATTTTTATTTGGG
The DNA here is from genome assembly GCA_013358835.2 of Ixodes persulcatus. Lineage (NCBI taxonomy): Eukaryota > Metazoa > Arthropoda > Arachnida > Ixodida > Ixodidae > Ixodes > Ixodes persulcatus. The sequence goes on from JABSTQ010010410.1 coordinate 56,845, forward strand.
TAATTAGTAGTTTACTTCAATTACTTTTTCCCATTTCTACAAAAATTACAAGTTACTTTTCAATTTTAGTGGTCAATTTGCTTATCAAGAAACATTCCTGCACAAAAAGATATACGATTTGGGAAGATAAGCTATTATTTACAATGAGCTGGAAGTTGGCGTAGGCAGGGGAGGGGGAGGACATTTGAAACCCCCTCAAGCGTAGCCTTGATTGCGCTGTTGGTTGCGCCTTGATTCGCCCGCGAGAGTCAGTCGATTTCGGCAACTTGGAGCGTTGTTCATAACTAGGTCGTAATATTTGATGTGTGGTCTTCCTAGATTATACTGAAGAGGACTGCATTATTTTTTCCGAAACGAAAATGAAGCAGAGTTGCTCTTTAAGAATGACATGTACCATGAAATTTTATTAGATAAGCTGTTTCCCCTTGGGTTCAGGGGTCCTTTTGCTCATTTGCTTAGAAATCTTTTGTGTGCATGTTTTCAACTCGTGTCTGTTGGAGAAGTTCATAGTACAAAGGCCACACTTAGCTCTGGAGTCCCACAAGGTTCCGTTTTATCCCCTCTTATTTAATGTATATGTTAAAGACCTTTCTCAAGTGGTTACATGTAACATATTGCAATATGCAGATGACACTCTGCTTTTGTCTTGTCATGCTGATATCGAACATGCCATCCTGGACCTGCAGAAAAATGCCATTGCTGTCATGAATTGGTGTAGAAATAACAGAATAAGTGTAAACACCTTTAAAACAAAGCTGGTATGTTTCCGCAGCCCGTGGAAAAAACTAAAATCGATTCCGCCTCTATTTTAGCACAACTCCAATTGTGTATCATGCTGCTGCAACCCTGCTCAATATGTCTCTCCTGTCAAGTGTCTAGGAATATACTTTGATCCTGACCTGTCTTGGACTACGCACCTCTCTTTTGTGTCGAAACGTCTAACAAGTGTATCTTGTCAGCTCTATAACCTAAAAGTGTTCCTTCCGTTTGCAAGTAGAAAAATGCTCATGCACTCTTTGGCATACAGTGTCCTTAGGTATGGGGTCACTCTATGTTTTAACTGCTCTCGACAATGGCACGCCAGAATTGATAGCATTCTGAGGGGGATGTTAAAAAGTGTTACTTATGGTTCACCACCTTCCTCAAGTGATAACTTCTTTAGTTTACTCAAATTGCCTTGTTTCTATTCGTTATTTATTCAGACGGTTCTTTTTCGTCACTTTTGGTGCAGTGATTTTAAAACTGAGAGGGTGGCCCCAGATACACTTAGGAACACTACTCGCTATGAAATTCCTCATATCTATACTTATTTTGGGGAAAGCATTAGGTCGTTTTACATACCGAAGAGTTTGGATGAACTACCAGATAACTTATTCTTAACTACTTCTAATGATGTGCTCAAAAAGAGTCTGAAAAAGTTATTTCATAATACCACCAAGTGATAGATCTACAGTTGACATTCAGTGAGCTATGTTGTGACCTGTTGTTTCTGCAAGGAATGGGCTGTACTGCCAGGTCATGCTACACACTTAGGTAGACCTGTATATGTATTTGTTTATTCCTATGAATAAAAGTTTATTATTAATATTTATAATTATTTACTTCCTGTGATCTGGGCAACATTTTTATTTTATTTTTTTATTAACATATTAGCAGAATTGTGATATGGACCACAAACATTTGGGTCCATATTTTTTTGAACATATCTGATACACATAGTTTGAGCGCTGTTTTCGAGTGAAAGGAAAACGAATTTTAGTTGGGCTCTTATAGGTCATGTTCAAATAGAAACCTCGGCGAGCATAAATATCCTGTCAATGTCTCCTTAAAAATGCTACCACCAGCTTCTCAGCGGGCATTCAGCGAGTTGGCTGTTTGTCAAACAACCTTATGGAATGATGTTTCCTTCCATTTCAAGTTTTCTTCTTCGTACTGCCAGTTCTTTCGCCGTCTTTTTCTGCTGAGTTTTCAACCGTCCCAGCGGACGATTTCCGCTTGTTATGTTTTAGTGACCGCAGTTCGTAAGTGCTCTTCGGCGATTGTGCACGAAAATTATTCACTCAGACTCAAGCGTGTCGAAGGTGGCATTCACTGGAGGCCATAGTCTAGTCCGTACCTGCTCAGCGCGAGCTTACGATTAGCTTCCAGAACGCTACTGCAATGTGCATTGCACACTACCAAGATTATAGTTCTTCTCAGAAGATAAGTGGGAGCTCGCTCTGGGCATCTGTTCATGGCAAACTTGCGTTTCAGCTGGCAACTTCATGAATGTGTATTAATATTTGGTGGCAGTCAGTTCATTGAACGACACTTCATCGACAGATTGTTTCATCGACAAATTGTTTCATCGACAGCTCAGATTAGCTTTTTTCTGTAATAAGCCGCATGAGACTGTCGCCGCAAAGTGGCGTATATGGGTCGATCAGTTGGTTTAACATTTTTGTAATGATCCGCCGCAGACTGTCGACGCGAAGCGGCGTGAATGCAGGCGGCTGCGGCAGCGGCGGCGGCGTGTTAACGCATCCTTTAGTTATACACGCGTGACGAAATGTCCCTACAGCGTGCAATTCGCGTAATGAGTGTCGAGGAATTGTTCGTGTCGACGAAACGTGTGTCCATGAAAAGTGGTCCACGAAACGCAATTCTATGAAACAAGTTTCGACGAAACGATAGGGGCTTAATAATATTTGTTACGGGTGTTTGATATCTGCAAAGCAAAGCAGTAGGACAGTCGTAGCATCTTACCCGACTGACCAGGGCTGCTCTTGTGACTAGGCCGGTTATACGTTTTGCGGTATCGTAATACGAACTTTGTGTCACAAGATGGCCATGCAGCTGATCACAAGGGTTGCCATCATGCTCAAGCCGGTAGTTTCAGTTTCGCTGTAGACCCCAGAAACAAACTTCAATAAGAAATCACACAAAGCATAAAAAAAAACCTGACACCTTGTAATTTAGGGACACTCCCTTCACTAAAAACCGTCTTAACCCTAAAATCGAGAAAATGCACCGGAGTTGCCCTTTAAAGGGATACTACAACGAAATTTTGGAGCTTATTTTTTGGTCTATATGTGTTCAAAGGAGCAGTATCACATCGGACACACCAATATCTAGTTAAAAGACACAAAAAGGAATCTTAAAACAAATTGAACAATTTGCAAAGATCACCTGGTGAGTGTCGCTAAAGCCTCGTTTGCAATGCCCATCTGCAATGCCCATCTATATAAACAAGTCCGGCTCCTTGCGCAACGTTACTAATTTGCCCCTTTATGTAGATAATTAAGATGTATGTAGGTGCATTTTAGATTAGATATATGTTATCTTATCAAGATGTACATGCTTCAAACGCCAAAAGCATCACTTCTTTCTCTGACAACCAAATCCTGTAAGGACTAATTCGCACAGTGTATGAACAATGAACACAACTTCCTTTTTTTCTTGAAGTGGAAGCGCATATAGGAACCTTGATCTTTGAAGTTTGAACCTGACGTCATCCCGACAGCTCTACGGTCAGTACTAAAGTCACTGGCAGTACAAGAGAAGAGGGCAGGGAGGGAACTCTTTTTTTGTGTGTCCCAGGCGTCGCTATTCTCTCTCTACGAGAATATAGAACATTAACCTGTCACTCAAAATTCACACAAAAGCAGCTTTGCGGCTAGTTGCGGTGGCCCGATCGTTGGCCCGATCGTTGGCGTGCTTCGACCGCTTCGGTGGCTGGAACGGCTAGGGCATCCTGACGTCAGCCTCGCCGTAACTTTGCTCATCCCGAGACAGACTACGTCACGATTTCGCTGGATATGATTTGCTCTCCGCTGGCTGCTCTCCGAGCGCTTGCCAGTGGGCCGCTGATAGCGAAAAATACAGCCATCAGACTGAAAATACAGACGTGCGATCATCATTTACGGATATTGTGGATCATATTCAGCCTATTTCTGAATACGGCGGGTACCTATATTTCAAATTTTGTTAAAGTATCCCTTTAAACTATGGGCACATTATTTTATACATCCTGTATCTCACATCTTTCAAAAGACAGCTATTCTATGTACTCTAACCGATCACAATGAATAGCGTTAGCAATTCGTTGCAATCTATGTGAGCACCGTTCGCACAAAAACTGATAGCTCTTCATTATGCATGTGCAAATAATGGACATCGGGTTCAGAGCAATTTCAAAGTGAATAGTGGATTTGGCTGAACATTTTTTAACTGCATATTGATTAGTTGCTGCACCTTTCACAGCTGTTAAACAATGTTTAAACAAAAATTTAGCTGAACTTGCAAAGGTTCTTCCCAAGCTTCTAATTGCCCACTTATGAGCTCTGTTAAATTTAATCTAGCAATAGTCATAAACTGTGGCCTCAGAAAGTTCAATACGTATACATTGGGATGGCAAGTAAGCGGGACATTACATAAAATTAAACCTATAAAGAAGCCCAACCATACCTGATTAAGAGGATTTATAAATCTTCTTGCTATATGCAAATGTTATCTTCAATTCTGAATAAAAAAAAAGAAACAAGCACACATAATGAACACAGGTTGTTAGAACATCGCTGCCAAGCGTATACTCTTGCATAATAGCCACAGTTAAATTTGGAAGCTTTTACTGCAATGTAAATATCAACAATCAGAACGTTTCCTGTTTCTTTTTTTATTATTTTCTTTTTAAAGGGTAACTGCAAAGAAAAAAAGTTTTTTTTTTAAACAGCCTAATTGGGACAAGCATGTCAAAAAACAATTTTTCCGCGAGGAAACAATTTTCTTTCAGCAATATTTATTGCGTGAGACTGATTTTAGTTTGCGGCTATCTCGTCCGTTTTAAATCGCGTGCCACGAAGTTGGGATTCCAAGACGTTGATCCCAATCGGCTGCTATTGACTAAGAGTTTGATTGACAGCTTAGATCTTGGTTGTTAAACCTTCGTTATATGTTGTAATTTCCTTTTGAGCGGCATATTTTTACGTTTAAAGAATAACCCATGTAATGAGAGTTCTTATTTTTTACAAATGGTTTACAAGACGGGCACTTCTGTCTGGATTCATACCAAAACAAACAAAAGCTTCGCCATTCTTTCATGGCCGCCGAAGTCTCTGCTCCCGCCTGTCTCGCCTACCTCGACTAGTCGTTTCGCCGAAGTGATCAGTGTTTCGTGTTGACCCCGGTGCTTGAGTGAGACTTCCTGAAGTGAAGTAGTGTGTGATTAGCAGCTGTCGCCAGTGTTAGTGATAGGAAGCGACGCGGGGTTTTGGCTTTCATAGCGCGGTTTGTTTCTTTCGTTTTCCTCTGCTTTCTTAGCATGTTTTTTTTTTCCTTGCTTGCGCGTGCAAATGCCAACCTTTTTTAGATGTCAGCTCCTGTAAGCAGCGCCGTTGCTATGTAAAGTGCTGCGAGATGAGTGATCGCGACAGCGAGTCTTCCCGCAGCCATGTCGCCCCGAAAGATCACAAGCTGAATGCTATTTGGCTGCAGGCAATCGGGCGTTCGCATAGCAACAAACGAGTCCAGGTATGTTCTCGTCATTTCACTCCGGAGGCCTTCGAGATTCGCATCGAGGCAGTTCTCAGGTCACATGCTCGCAGAACCCGGAGCTTATCGCGTCCCGTCAAACCAAAACAATACCGGCGCCATGTTGAACGTGCATTGTTGCCAAATTTTCCCCGACCAAACAAAAACAACGAAAGCAAACCGGCTCTAGCTTCCAGCGTACTTGGACGGCACCTTCCCCCCCTTGCCATTCCCCATTCCCCTCCCCCCCCCCCCCCAATATGCGGCCGGGAGTCAAGACGCTCCGTACTCCGCAGCCAAGTCAATCCAAGAGGGAGGGGCGGGGCGTAGTTCTCCTGCGCGCGGGTCGAAAGAGCGGGAGTTTCAAATATGGAGAGGTTGTGACTCCGACTAAATTAGTCCTGTGGCGTAAATATTGCTAAAAATTTTTTTTTGTTTTCGCGGAAGATTTGTTTTGTGACATGCTTGTCCCAATTAGGCTGTTTAAAAAAACACTTTTTTTTCTTTGCAGTTACCCTTTAATGCACTACACGCTTGCATGCACCAGACCACTTTGAAGGTGTGTTTTTTGCATGAACGCGCTGCTCCGCTGCGGCGAAGCGAGTAGCGACATCGAGGTGTCAGCTCCGCAGGTATTGCTTCTCCGCAGTGCACCGTTGCTTGAAGAGAAGCGCACTCAAGGCGAATAACCCGCCGCGATCAACACTTTGAAAAGTATGAATATCGCAGTTCACTGTGAAAAGAATACAAAATAGCCACGTGAGCCCTACTGTTCACACGTCAAAAAAAAAAAAATTGTACTTTCTTAATTTTCAATGGCATTGACAACAATGCTACGTGCCAGACTCTTAGTTTCTTTTTCGAGAACAGCTTCCTTTTGGCGCAGACATGGCGCAAAGTTTGCACAAATACACCGTTTGGAGCAGCATGTATATTTCATCGCACCTTAGCACGGACTAACTGCGAAGGCTGTGTAAGCGCGAGCGGCTAGCTTCGACTGCCTTGACTGGAGCACTCGCTGCACGAGCGCTCGTGCAGTCGCCGAGGCTTCATACAAAGCAACTAGCTCGGGCTTTTGGCACGCGCGGCTAACAATAGTCCATGCTAAGGCGAGACGAAATATAGCAGGTTGTTCGTCCTGGCGCAGTTTGGCGCAAATGGCGCAGCAGTTCCACCACTGCATTAGTAGCCCACGCATATCTGAACCAGCTTCACAGAAACAGAGACACATAATGTAAAAGAGCCAAAATCCAAAAGCATAACAGTGGTGGTCTCTTTACCACGACGGAGACATGAGTTGCATCCTTAATTTAGCAGCAATGCCTCAACTTTCAGTACCTGCCTGAAAGAGGCAACTCTGCCACACTCAAAAAGCAATGTTGTGCACTTTCAGTGAAGTGATTGGCCTAAGCCATTTTGGAGCACCTTTTGGAGCAGCCAATAGCCCAATACAGTGTTCTGGAGCAGCAAATGTGACTTATGAAGCAACCAAAACACTGTTTTGGAACAGCAAAAGTGGCTTTTGGATCAGCCAAGACAGTGTTTCGGAGCAGCAAAAGTGGCTTTTGGAGCAGATATTCTTAGAGAAATAAATATATTTGTCTTAAGTGCTGTACATATGAAGAGTACTTTGTGTTGTGCTGTGTTCCGACGTGTTGTGACGGAACTCGCTACTTGTGTTTTTACTGCTGAGACATCCCACAAATGTAGAGTGCTGTAGGCATTACCGAGCAATTCCGAAAAACTGCTTGCTATCGTTTTACTGGTTCCCGACGTGCCAGATTTTCGTCAAAAGTAAGCAAATGTAAAACAATGGATTGCAAGCGTCCTGGCGGGTGCCTCTGTCGTGCAATCATGTTCGTATGCACATGAGGGCAACTTCGGCAGGCTCGCAGTTGCGCATGCTTTGTCGCGCGAGCGGAGACAAGGGCTGTTTGATCCAAACTGAAACCATGCCACTCCGCTTAATCGCCAACTGATTTTAAAAATTAAAAATTTCAGTGTGCGGGCATTGCCTTTTTTGCTTTAGCTCACTTCTCTTTACCAACTTTCTTTTGCAGCAGATTTTTCACGTACTGGGGCCCCTTCTAAAAGGAAGACCACTGAGAGAAACCTACGTAATCAATACTTCGACACAGCAGTCTTTAAGTTTAAGAGAGTTTTTTGTACTAACGTATAATTTAAACAAGAGCAGGAATGTTGATGAACATGCGGCGGTACTTAGTTTCATTTTAGAAAGCACCATATCTGCAGCGATGTGGGGACAGCACCACCCAATGTCGCGCGACCATCGTGACTGGAAGGCAGGGACCAAATATAGTTATCCCATGGCCATTGCTTTGAGGGGCGAGGGCTTCATCTCACAAAATAACTCCCGCCGTGCAAAAACGTGGTTTTGTTTCACAGAATGATGGCATGGTTGGTACAGTGAAACCCGTTTAGAACAAACCCTCGTACCGCGAATTATTGTCGATATCGAACTCACAAAAAATTTAAATAAAATTGCATGCAAAAAGTACTTTTTATAACGAACACCCTATTGGCTATATCGAACTTTTCCCCCCTGGAAGGCTTCCCAAAACGCGCAAACAATCGTCTTCTAACCTGTCCCTTCCCCCCCTCCCCCCCCCCCCCAAAAAAAAATGTGAAAGAAAGAAAATTTTTAAAAGCTCAAGCCGCGAATAAAATTGACGAAGAGAAGCGATTCAAAATGGGAGAAAGCTAAAAAAAACACTTTGCACGCACGCACAGAAAAAAAAGTTAATCACAAAGCGGCTGCCCTCGAAGAGAAGTGATTCAGAAAAGGAGATAAGCTAAAAGAACAAACTCTGCACGCATGCAAAAAAAAAAAAAGATAAAACCCTTTTAGCACGTTTGTTACATGGAAGCGAAGAGATGAGAAAGAAAGAGAAGCCTTCAACCTTACAACAAACGCATCGTGGAAGTTCGTTGTCAATGTTTTTTGCTATATCGAACTACTTGCTATATCGAACTGATCGTAGCGTTTCCTGCTGTTCGTTCTAAACGGGGTTGACTGTACCCGAGACGCTAGCATCGGGACGTCCGCACGCACCCGCGTCTATCATTGAAAATAATTTCAAGAAAAAAGATGCGACGACGAGAGCGTGAAACGCGAGACGGCGGGAAAACCATGCAAGACCGGATGGACGATTGATGCAGGGTACTTTGTGCTGGGCAACCGCTTGCGCCACATAACAGACGCATGCTCAATTACGGTATTCAGCTTAGTTCTGGCTTTGAAAGGCGACCGAAATTGGTTTTTCTGGCGCAGGCTTGGCGCAGATTACCCATATTTTGGCAAAATGTAGCAGGATGTAGCAGGTTTAGCCACTTGGCGCAGTTTGGCGCAGCAATCACATCACCGACCCTAAATGCCATCTACCTTACAAGTACACCCCATGCTGCTGCGTCGCAAATCAGGGTACACACTTAGCACCCCTCGATAGAACGGGCACCTGCGGCTCTCAAGGGCGGTTCACAGATTTGCATTCGACTGTGCACGAGTGCGCTCCCTCGTAACTGGCGCCATCTACCCAGCAGCCCTGGAACCGAATATAACCGGACCGAAGATTTGTCAGTATTTGCAAGATCAAATCTCCACATCACCTGTGACAAAAGTTCTCTTCTAACATTATCAGAATTGTTTCGAGCCCACCACGAAAAAATGAGTTTTAAAACAAAATATGATTAAAATACATAAGCGGGTTGAAGGCATTAAAGCGCTGCCAAAAGATGGCGCTGTAGTGTGTTCTCACGTCATAAGCAGCTACGAGAAAATGCAATGCGCGTAAACGCAAATATTGGGGTGCACAGTGGAGTGTGCAACTCCCAAGGACACATAAGATGTTGCTTCCAGGAAGCAGCGTGACAACAGATCCGACGAGACGCACATTTGTCAGAAACTGCCATTTAATAAAACAAAACAAATTCAAAATTTCACCATGACGTGCCTGCACGTGTTAAGTCAGCACATCGACGACCGAGGCCAACGCCCTCTTCAGTCGTTACCGGTGTCACCCAGGTATTTGTCTCGCAGGCGCGCTCGGATCAGCGCTCCCCTGATTAACCGCCTCCAGTTTCCAAACACCCGCTTCTGCCTCTTCTGCAAAGGAGACAAAAAACCCGAGACTTTAGGCGTTGGAGAATTTGAGGGTTCCTTCTTAGCTCGACCTCAGAAAACTTTTGTTAGCATCAAGAATGCCAAAAAAAGTTTGGGAGGTCAAGCCTGAAAGCTAAGAAACTGGCTAGAGCACCACTGGTCTGGCCCATTTCAAAATTGCCTGGACCAGGGGTGCTCCAGCCAGTTTGCAGTTTGGAGCAGACTTTGGAGCAGAGAAAATATCTGGTTTTAAAGCGCCTTTGTATCAGAGAAACTCACATTTTGGAGCAGCTTTGGAGTAGCATGTACATAAGTTTGGAGCGATTCGGTGCAGCTCCCTATTAGTGATACCACCAAGCACTTATGTAATCACTACTGCATGATGGGCATTAGAGACCCAAAGTTAGCGGTTATACTGTACTAGCCAAATTGCCCTTCGACGGTTGTGAAGCTGTGCGACAAACTTAGTCAAATTTATTTTTTTGTTTCCATTTAGTGCTAGTGGACAAAGGTCAGCGGGAATAATCTAAGCGTGCTAACCATCGCCATTGAGAAGTCGATGTAGAGTACCAATTCAATCCTCAAGATAATAAAGAGTGGTAAATTGGCACTACATAAAGATTTCTCACATGACACGAAAATCAGCATTTTCTGGGCTCCTAAAGACAACATGCATTGTGACAAACAATTTATTTGTGATGACACTTCCTGACGACCTTTCACTGTAAAAATTCAACGTCTGATTTGCATTGCTTTTCCTCGGCCATGATCACAATCTAGTAGCCCGAAAATCCAATTTAGTACACAAAAAACTTAATCGATAAAAATATTCTGCGTTCCCTAATGCACATCCATTTTAACGAGTAGGACAATCAAGGATTCACATCACTTGAAATAAAAAAAGGCAATCCATAACAAAGCAGTCCCGACCGAGCATGCTAACGAAATGGGAACCATATGTGCGAGCACATTTCCACAAAACAGTGTCACACTTCTGAACACGTGCAAGCAGGAAAACAGAATTGCTTGCACATGTTAATCTCCAGTAGTGTGCCTCAAAATGCCATTAAAACTGACTCAACTTTCTCGAGTTAGGGCTGTTGCCCTATCTCTATGAATTGGTGCGAAACAATGCCACGGAACCAGGAACCTGGATTGGATCGTGATGGTTAAGGCCCGCTGGATTTCCACAGTTGCCAGATGAAAACAAAAAATCTTCCAAAAACTAATTCGTTCGCAGATACACGCTTTGGCGCAACTGGGCGAGATTTTTCCCTTTTGGTGCAACAAGGCGCAAGCAAGCAGAAAAATTTTCAAACTGGCATTAAATGGCACAACTGGACCACCCCTGTATTTTTGCAACAGGAACATCCCCTGAAATTTCAAATGACAATCTTTTGAACTGTGCGTGTAGGCATCCACCGCATATGTCGTAGGTTAGTCTAGTAGTCATCTTTGAGACGTACTAAAGGCCAAAAAGATCAGTACGATATCTGAGCTAGGAGACAGCCACAAGACATTTTAAGGCACTGGTAACCAAGGTAAGGTCACTCTGCTTACAGACATCTCGTAGAGATGTCTTCTAGGCGTGTAGAGAAGATGTCTCATAAGTGTCTTGTGAGGTCCAAAACATCTATAGCTCAATCAAGTCATTTCGAGACAACTATAAGGCATCTTGTGTTTGGTGCGTAATATGCAGAGGCGTAAAAGCTGCTGGCACACTTTAAGCTGGGGCATAGAAACGAGAGCAGTGTTACACCACAGGCGAGCCAGGGGACAACATGACTTCACTATGCAGTTTCCTTACACCGACCACAGTGGACTTTGTGAACATTTTTGTGACGTGTGGGTAATGTCAACAAGAATGTTCAGGGAGTGGACACCCATTGCTCACTCCCTGGTAAACATGTGCGAACAGTGGAATTTGATTTCGAAGCGAATGCAAAGTGAATGGTAGCTTTGGCCGAATATCTTAAAATTTAATAATGAATAGTTTCTCCGAGCCCAGCTGAACCTTAAAGGCTGTTTCTAAGCTTCCACTTTTCCATTTCTAGGCTATAGCTTATGGACTGTGACCTCAAGAAGTCCGATTCCTACATTGAAGTGGTAAGTAAATGATGCATTTGACATATAAATAAACCTTAAAAGATGCAAAGCTATATACCAAAAACAATAATTTATATTCTTGCTATACGCAAATACCCTTTCTTTCTATCTCAAACAAAAAAAAAAAAATTACAATTTATTTATGCAAATTTCGGGGCATCTGTGCAAAGCATATACATACTACAGTACTCTTGCTTACGGCCACAGTTTAATTTTGAAACTTTTACTGCAATGCAGATGTCAACATTCACAAACTTTGTGTTTCTTTTTAAATTTATTTTAGCAAACACGTGCGTGCACCGTCCCACTGTGAAAATACACTGTTCTCCTAAGCTTGCGACTGCAATATTTGTGCTTTTCGAAGCGTTGATCGCGGCGGTTTAGCCCCACTGAGCGCGCGTCATACCGAGCGTCGGTGCACCACAGAGAAGCAACACCTGGGAAGCTCCCTTTTGTGCGTGTTGCTTCTCCGCAGTGCTCGGTAAGAAGCGAGCTCAATGGGGCCAACTTGCCGCAGTCAACAACTTGAAACGTATCAATATTGCCGTTCGTCTCAAAGCAAACAAAGAATAGCCCGTTATTCGAGACTACTGTCCGATAATTAGAATATTCGCACAATCCTACTCCCCAAACAACGGAATGACTCGGATAGACGCGGTCGAGAATTCTGCGGAAAATGACCCTCGAAGGGATTCGTATCACTCGACCAGCCAGTCGCTTCCACTTGTTTTGATGGCACCACTGACGTCGTGGCCTCACGAACAGACTTTTCTTCTATGTGGCAGTGTGTGCTGCTGGCGATGCTGACTTTTTGGGGCAATTTTTTGGCTCTTTAACTAACCTGGGTAATGTCATGAAGTCAGGCTGGTATGCAAGAATCCGGCGCTCGTGCCGTCATAAAAGTGTTCAATGCGCCCGCTTGCTCCCGTGATTAGGCCTAGCGCTCGAGTGCCAGTTTGGCTAATCTCCGACCAGAATGCATCAAAATCGTGCCACTGGTGAATGCTCATTGCTATCGCAGACTACTACAACAGGCTCGGACGCTCCCAACGAGAGCCAACTTAAAGGACACATGCAAAGGAAAAAAACATTTTTTTTAAGCAGCCTAGATGGAAAAAGAATGTTATAAAATGAATTTACAACGAAGAACGAAAATTTTTAGAGCTATATTTATGGCGCAAAACGAATCTGTAGTTGGCGCCTGCAGGAGCAGCCGCTGGTCACGTGGTAGACCTATGCGCCGCCACGCTGCGTCGCCACCGCCGCAAAGTCACGCCGCTGCCTCAACGCGTTTCTCCACGCCGCCGCCGCCATGCAACTTCGTGTGCTCCGGGGCGTGCACAGGTCTATCACGTCTGCTTGCACTTTTTCAGGAGCTTCCTTTGGGCTCTAAAAGTTACTTGTTATTCTGTTTTTTGTTGCACTTCAAACGAAGATGAATAAGTAACTTTTAGAGACCATAGGAAGCTTCCGAAAGATTGCAAGTACCACAAAACAAATAGGGGCCTGTCATGTGACGCGGGTGCCAAGTGCAAATTCGTATAGCGCCGTAAATACAGCCCTAAAAATTTTTATTTTTCGTTGTAAATTCGCTTAGTGACTTCCTTTTCCCAACCCGGCTGTTTAAAAAAAAAGTTTTTTTCCTTTGCGTGTGTCCTTTAAAGGAGCCCTGCAATCATATTTAAGCGTCTGCCTTTTTTGCGGTTTCCACGTCTCTTGGGGTTCGGGCAAGCCAGCGGGCACGGAGAGAGTAACTAAGTATCAGTGCATCATATTTTAACCGGACGACGTGGAAACCTCCTCCACGGACGGGGCAGGGGCGACCCGCGGTACCGAAAGCGCGCGATATGTGACGTCTTTGGTCCTGGGCTTACTACTGGTCAGAGCCGCTAAAAGCTTCTTTTTAGTCGAAATACAAAATATAAGTGGCACGAACCGTTTCAATTATGTATAAAAGTAGTTTTTTGTTCAGTATTTTAGGTCAGAAAAGAAACAAATGCAGTTTATAAAGTACGGAAACAAGAAATGACCCGTCGACATACCCGCCACCAAGCGGTGGAAAAGGCGGCGCATACTAGAAAGGAGTAGTGGGATTAGGCGCCGACACGGAAAGGTCCCGGATGTATGCGGCGGCGCTGCAGTCGTATGGACTGGAGGATATGACCGGCTACGAACGTTCTGAAGGCCTTCGTTGAGCAGCTTTGTTTTGCGGTTTGACCATTTCGCGGTATGGCAGCACGAAGTGGCTCCCATTCTGAACTGATCTTTACCCCCGTGTTTGCTGTCGTTTGTGGCCGATGAAGTGTCATGCCGAATTAGTGTTTAATCAAGCAGCAAATGCAATGAGAGCCGTTCTGGCTGCCCGCTGCATACAGCCTATCCCGAACATGCTTTAGTGGTGCCCTTTCACGCCGTCGACACGGAGTGCGGCAGCCGTGAGCGCTCGCTGAGCTCACTACCCCTCCTCAAGTTCACGGCCACTCAAGCAACCAAGGACGTCACGAAGGAGGTTATGTTTTGCTCGTTTTTGTAATTTTAATTTGCCTATACAGTCGCCGACCGGTTATTCGGACTTCGCGGGGACCAAAAAGACGTCCGAATAATAGAGCAGTCCGAAAAATCGGCAGATTGAAAAACTCGCCTTTATTACTTCCAAGTGGGCTTAAAAAAGCCGTAAATGGTGCCTCGTTTCAGGTTACACCTCCGTTTCCGTTCGGCAACTTTCTGTTAGCTTGAGAATCGCTGCCTTCTTTTCTAGCGTTATAGTCGAGTACTTTCTGCGCTTCTTAACGACACATCGCGGTGGCAGAACAACAGATGGGGCCATGACGTCCAAGCCAGGGTTGTCCGAACAAGATGAGAGGCGCAAATCCACGAGCGCAAAATGGCGACTGGCGACGCGAAGGAACGGAAAAACAAAGCAAAACGATGATGATGATGATGACGTGCAGCTAAATCGGAAAAAGGGCTAGCATACCATCACCTAGCGGTAAAACTCAAGAGTACTCAAGTTGTGCTGCCAAGCCAAGCAAATCCATTTGCAGCCAACAACATAGAATTCAAAATGGCCGCTTCTCGATGGTGTTTTCCGCCGATCGCTCGCGACGATTTTGTCCGAATAATCGAACTTTCGAACTTCAAGCTGTCCGAAACATTGGTCGTGAATACACACTATTTCTATGGGGTAAGTCACGGTTCCACCTTTAGGTCTGAAATATCGAACAAGTCCGAATTATCAGAGTCCGAAAAATCGGTCGGCGACTGTAACTTCTAAAATAAAGCGAAATACGAGAAAAGAAAAGTTTCATTAAGTTACTACGTTCAGTGCGCTCAGGTTCGGTGAAAATTAAAAAAACCCAAGAAAAAACATTTCTGCAAAAAAAGTTGATTTTGAAAAATGATCTAGGTATTTACATCTGCCAACATCGAGAGAGTATTCCCAGAATGTTGCATTTGTTTACACTGCATAGTTGTTTTTTTATAAATTTTTTTCAGTCCACCAATGCTAACGAAAAGGTAGAGGTTCGAGCACTTCGGACGCGTGTTTTCTCCAATCCACTTTTTGGCATAAATCCCACCTTAATAAAACTATCGTTTCAGTATGAAACTATCGAGAGACTTCATATTTGCGGCTTATATGCTGAACTTTTATGGAGCTGGTTACTATTAACTTAAATTTTGCGTCTTCATGTTCCTCTATTATGAAAAATTTTAATTAGGAAAACTTAGTTAAAGGAAACAAAACACTTTCTTTTCATAATTTTTTTTTTTACCTAAAAAATGAATATCTTTTAGTATTTCCTTTCATAGCAACCGGCAAAAAGTATTCCAGCATGCATTCCACAAGAAGAATATGAGGCTGTCAACAACATTTCTCAACGATAGATTCATTCAGCAGATTCCACGCAAAGCTATGCTTTACTTCGTTCTGGAAGTATAGTACCTCATAAAATTGGTTTACAGGGCTAAACCTTCGCATGCCCTCCTTCCATACAACTTGAAACATTAACTGCAAATATCGTGCCGATTAAGAGAGCGGTTCAAAAGTTGACATTCCCAGGTAGTGTCCCCCATGCGAGCTAGAAAACGCCGCATCTTCACCCGAAAACACGTTGGGTGAAAGTTTCCAGCATGTATTCCGGCAAGATTGCAAGCCATATGAAACTGTCCTATACAGTGGCTTTATAGTCGTTTATAGTCCTAAACTATAAATGAATATAGACGACTTAGACTATAGTCTTAGACTAAGAGTTTCCAAACACCGGCCCGCGGAGATCTTCCAACTAGCCTGCGGCTAGCCGCGGTTCTTTATATAAAGCCCGGCTCGCGGTCTGCTTTCAGCAAGCCTGCCCGGTGCAAAAATAAGCACGCATAAAGAAACCGCGCTGCAACACGGACCAACCGCATAAACGAAGACACCAGAAAAGACGAGAAAAAACTGCCAATCGTAAGTTGTGTCTTCTCACCGTATTATTCATTGGACATTGTAATCACCAGCATCACCACATCAAGATTTTGGCCGTCTTGAGGTGCAGAAAAATAAAGAATTATTAATATTATTCGTCCTCCGTTTCATATGTGCAATACGTATGTTAAAATTCCTTTGCGTTCCCATGTATACATTGCACTTAGTGTCCTGTGTCGAATCTATTGTCTATTGTCAGCATCATTTACATCATTCTCATCAGTCCTCTGCCCTGTTGGAACATGCCAGTTTCTATACCCTTTGATTTATGCCTGGGTCCCAATTATTGTGCATGTCATAATTAGCTAAATATCTTATTTATACATAAAGTTTATATATTCATCCACCTTATATTCATCTTTTATAACGTTAACTCTAACTTTCAATTTTGTATTTAAATGCTTATCTATAGGATTATTGATTTAGTTATTCCTTATTTATATTTTTCCATGTATTTTCTGGCCCGCGAGACAGCAACAGATCTCCTATCCAACCCCTTAGCCAAAAAAGTTTGGAAACCCTTGTCTTAGACTATAGACGACTTAGACTGTCTATGGCATAGACAGTCGATCAAAATTCAGTAGTACTTTCCCTCCGGCCCCGCAGGTATTCTGCCTTCGATAACACTTCGTCGCACGCGCAGCCACAGCCCAAAGGAAGCCAACGGGCATGTGCCAAAGATAGCGCTCCTACCAAATTCTTGACCTTCCATTGAACATACCGCAAAATACAGGTAGAGAGCCAGCCCCGCTTTCACTGAAAACTGGGTTAATCTAGACCCAAGGGTGCTCGTCCTTTCAAATCGGGTACCTAACGCATAGTTTGCAAGGCTCCCAAGTTTTCAAAATGCTAATAGTGGGTCCTTGAATGAAGCGGTTGCTTCTGCAAAATCTTACGGTTGATGCTTTGACACTGATAAAAAGCACGGTCTACTCGAAGCTGCTTCGTGCAATGGACACACGCCGTAGCGGCCAAACGGCAGTCAAGAAAAGGCCAGGTGGCTCCCCGAACAGCCACGGGGCCCGAAGTCGACGAAGGGAGCTTGCCTCTTCCTGCCGGTCGGAGATGTTGACCTGTTCCTCCTGCCAGGCCATCATCAGGGTGTCCGCAAACTCTTCACACACCACCCAGCCGTCGAACCTGTGGGGACGGCAATTTTTAGAGTCGCCGAAGGGCGAGAAAGGTACGGAGCGTCTTTCAAACGCCTGGCTTCCAGCGGGCTCTTGCTGCCTTTTGCAGTGCCCCGGCTGCGCATGCACGCTCGGGGCTCACGAGACGCCGAAGAAGCACTATCGAAGGTGGGACGCTCGTGCCTCCTCCCTATCGTCCTCATTCCGTCAGTGACTATAGACGCTTACGAGTAGGGCCTCTGGGTGCCACCATCTTGCTGCTGGTGTAAGTACATCGTCCGAGAGTCGAGCGTTGCTGAGGAGCACCCGTGGCCTCGGCGATGCTCGACTATCAGACGATCTACCCACACCAGCAGAAAGATGGCGGCGCCCAGAGGCCCTACTCGTAAGCGTCTATGGCGCTTCCGTTTTGCGCTCGCATCGGCACAGCTGGTACACGACGTGCATCTTGTATTCAATGGCGCAACGAGCAAACTGTCCGGTTACTTATTTAGGCACGGGCAACGCCCATTTTTTGTGAGGAAGTCGAATCTTTCCAGCCTCGAGGTTTTTTTCGACACACTGCCGGTTGTTGTCTTCTACCGAGGGGAGACCGGTGGAATGTCTGCATGTCGTCCATCAGCAAATTAGAAGTGCCGAGGAGCCCAGTCTAAAATGAAAATAGGAATCGACGAAGAAACTTGTCTCAGCTTCGCCCTCCTAGTGAATTGCTGCTACCTTTGATAGCGCAAGGACGGTTCACGGGCCAAACAAAATACAGTCGCCGACCTATTTTTCGGACGCCGAAATTTCGGACATGCCCGATTATTCTGACCATTTTCACGGAACCGCCACTCGCCCCATAGAGTTAATGTATAAAAGTGACTGAAATTCCGGACAACCTACAACTCGTCCTTCGATTTTCCGGACTGATTTGCGGCCGCCAAACCGCCACCACTTGCACTTTACACTTCCCTTTGTAGCCACTCTCACCGTGAACCGAGGTGCCGAGGGAAGTGGGAAAGTGCGCGGGAAACTCTTTCTCTCACCGTGAACCGAGGGAAAGTGCGCGGGCGGCGCACTTTCCCTCGGATATCCAACCAATAAAGGCATTTTTTTGGCAGATTTCACTTTTTCGGACTGCGTAATTATTCGGACGTTTGCGCGATCCCCGTCGAGTCCGAAATATCGGTCGGCGACTGTACGTCGCTCCAGAATGCCGGGTAATTCCCTTCTGCTGACGTCGCCCGATGGATCCGCTAGAGTCGCTCGACACAACGAGTGCGCGATATTTTTACAGATTTTTTTCTTCCGCCGACTACGTACGACGTTCAGGGCACATAAAAAATGTTCATTTACGCGAGCCGTCCCCGTCACGAGCCCACCGTGGCAGAGTTGGCCGCACGCAACAACCGTCGTGAAGAGTGGGTTCGACCATGCCGACGGCAGTCGAAGTCCAGTTTCCTTCCCATCTCGTGGCCCCTTGTGCTGGGCGAAGACCCCCCCCCCCCCCCTCTCGTACTTTGCCTGTCTCTCCTTCGTGTATCACGACAAGACTTCGCGTCAAATGAACGGCTACGATGTAACATTGCCCGGTGCATACACAAAAACAGGGCGAGATACCCAAAAAGACTTATGCAAAGCTAGTGTGCCTACGTTTGAGAGCGCTTCCGACTGCTCGACAAGGTTTAAAACAGTTTGTGGGCTGCGCTTGCTATACGAGATGAAAGGAGGACGCGAAAAAGTCGAACGCCCGCAAATGTCTCCGAGACTAGCTCCGCCTCTCCGCCCGCCATCCACCCCACCGCACGGGAACGCAGTCGTGCGGACAGAGCAACCGGTCTGTGCGGGAGATGTCTGCCGTTGAACTGCAAACCCTCTCTGTAATTTAAGTAGCCCCCTCTCTTAAATCCAGGCTCTCCAATTCAAACTAACACTTCGATTTCACTTCGGACGGTGAGCAAAAATCAGTTTCTCAACGTATCGCTCTGGAATTTACCACAGAGGGGGCCCTGAAGGTGTTGATTTCGCTAATTGAAAGTATGAATACACGAAACCTCCGGAGTCAAAAGAAAGGAAATAAAAACTGGTTTTGTCTGTGGAAAAAATTATTGATAAGCCTTTTTTCTCTCAAAATCATCGAAAAATTGTTTTGGGCTATTCTGGAGTTCATTCAACTGAAAAGATTGGTGAAATTAAAGAAAATACAATTGGCTTACCTATTCTCCACTTTATTTGGCCCGAATATGCGCCACAGTGACACAAAATATTACCTATATAAGTGTACACGCAAAGTATAAGGGAAAAAAAAAGTTTTGATTTTATATGATTTACTCGGGTGAGCCAATCTTCCCACAATTTTAGTGAGAGCTTCCACACCCTTCGGGCACCTCTGTAGTAAGTCCTAGCGCGATACCTTAAGAACCCGATTAATGCGGACCGCCCAAAGAGGGACTGAAGCCTTAGTCAACATGCAGTAGAGAGCCCAGATCGTAGAGAGGGCGAACGCCTCCCATGTGTCCCGCGTCGATTGGACGCCAGTGTGCATGCGCTGCGTTGTTGCATCGCGAGGAGGAAAGCAGGCGGAAAGGCAGAGACGCTTGCAGACGATGAATGCGTTTGTCATCTCCTTGCAGCTCATATTGCAGACACCACGTGACCCTGATCGAGCAGTTAGACATTCTCTGCAATACAGGCTCTTAGTCTTGTGCGAATAGTGGATTTTGAGTTCGAAGCGAATTCGAAGCGAATAGTGGTTTTGGCCGAATCTTTTCGAATCGAATAGTTTTTCCACACCTTTCACTACCATTGCGTAATGCTTAGATCAAAACCCAGCCACACTTGTGAAGGCTGTTCCACTTGTTCATTTACAAGCTAGTTTTATCTATCTATATTTATGAACTGTGAACTAAGAAGGTCTGATGTCTTGGGATGGCAAGTAAACGACAGATTTGTCATAAAATGAATCCTATAGAGATGGCCAACTATACCCAATTGAGTGAATTTACAAATCTTGCTATATAAAATATTCTTTCTTTAATCTCGAGTTAAGAGAGAATGAATCGCGCATGATGAATGCAGGCTGTAAGGGCATCTCTGCCTAACATAGTATACTCTTGCATAACAGTAAGTTTAATTTTGAAACTTTTACTACAATCTAGATATACACACTCACAAAGTTTCCATTTATTTTCAAATGCAGACGGCATGCGTGCACCATCCCACTTTGAATGTATGCTTTTCTTCCAAGCAAGCAATGGCGATATTCATACTTTTTCAAGTGTTTGTCACGGCAGGTTACCCCGCTGAGTGTGCTTCTTACCGAGCACCGGTGTAATGCAGAAAAGCAACATCCGCGGAGCGCGGTTTCGCGGCTATTGCTTCTCCGCAGTGCTCCAGTGCTCGCTAGGAAGCGCACTCAACGGGGCTAACTCGACGCAATCTACACTTCGAAAAACGCAAATAGTGCAGTTCTTCTCGAAGCGAATATCGAATAGCGTATTATTCGAAACTACTATTCGAAATTCCGAATATTCGCACAACCCTACAGGCTCTCCATTAAAAATGGGAGGACTGTGGTGCCATCTATCGAGTCAATGACTCAGTGGAAAAAGGACCACTTACAAATACAACATCGCTACATTGGGTTGAGCTGGATGCCATTTCAATGCTTGGGCTGCTAAGGGGACAGTGAGTTGAAGCACGAGAATTCAGGTGATCTGACGACTTTTCTACTCCGGGCTCTCGTCGCGGTAGGCGAGTAGAAAGCGAGTGGCGAGAAGACAGACTCACACCGGGTGCACGCCACGTCCATGTCCCTCGAAGCCCACCACGGCCGGCACACAGTCGATGTTCAGCTTGGCCGCCACACGACCCAGGGCCGGAGCTGCGAGGGAAGAGTGTTCGGCCGCTCACCGCTTTGCAGCGAGAAAGATTAGTTCCGTGGAAGGCAACTCACATCTCGGATGCTCCTCAGCTTAAACGAACGCGACACCCCCCAAAACGTTTTTTTAATTTTTTTGACAGGTGATTTAATATGGTGTCAAAAGATTACCCAGTCAATCTTTTGCTACAGAGTCACCTATATTTTTAATAAAGCGAAAAAAAAAAATCAAACTACTCAAAGCCAAAATCAAAACATGAGCGCTGAGGCTCATGGCCAAAACACGTGAACGACACGTGAACGCTGTGCATTGAGGAGGAGGGAGAAATGTAGAGAACAGAGATGCCAGAAGTCACGTGGCTACACCGGACCGTCCTTCAATTTGTTTTTTTCTCCGTTTCTGCGTGTGAAGCAGACGACGAAGACAACGACGAATTTGCGCGCACCGTTTGTTACGCAATTGTTTTGCACTTATATCCCTTCCGCTCTATGTTCTTTGCTTGAAGATCGATTGACCGGTACAACAAACGACAGTTTTGAAGTAGCGGCCCCACGTCCGTCGCAACGTTGGTCTGTCGTGCGTCACCATCGCGTCATCCAGCCCGCGGTATGTCGCCACATTGAGAATGCCGCGTACATGTACTCCCTGTGATCTGTGCAAACATTTTTTTTCTGTCAAAGTATTTGCAATTTTTTGAAGGCCACAAAAATATGGTTCATGTTCTTTTCTGTTTTTAATATTGAATGTGTGCCTTAGACGACCCACGACTTTGAATGTACTTAGTACAAATAGTTTGAACGCCACGTGATCATAGAAACGAGAGTGAGCACGACTGAAACCGGCCAATCCTCGACTGGCTATTTCCAAACGAAAAGAAAACAAATTTCGAGCCGCAAATTGTGGTCTGGATAGCTGGGCTCTTATAGGTCATGTTCAAATAAAAACCTCAGCAAGCATTAATACCTTGTCAGTGCCCCTTTAAAGGGATACTGAACCAAAGAATTTAGTGTCCATAATAAGTGGCGCACGTTCTTTCCACGAGCCAGCAGCCGCCGGTGTGCGCGAGCACACGCAACGAAAATGACGTCAAAGACTTCCGTTCGCGCTTAAGAGGACAGTGAAATGCATGGGCTTCGGGCCAAAGGAGAATAAATACAGGCTTTTCATCTATACAAGTGAAAGCTACGTGCTTGTTAGACCAATTGATCACTTACCTTTTACACCAGACACCACTGTGTAGATGAAAAACTTGTCTTTATTCTCCTTTGGCCCGAAGCCCATACATTGCACTGTCATCTTAACCGTGAATGGAGGTCTTTGACGTCATTTTTCTTGCGTTTGCTCGCGCACACCAGCGGCTGCTGGCTCGTGGAAAGAATGTGCGCCACTTATTATGGACACTAAATTCCTTGGTTCAGTATCCCTTTAAGGCTGCGGGTTCACTCGTTTGTGTTAAAACCTACGACGCCGTCTCTCGGATGGCCCAGGAATGCTTCCAATATGCGTACGACTAGGACGAAGAGCTCGCATTATTTGCGAGATAAAATTTACGCACTACCTATGAGAAATAGTCACTTATGACGCTGTCGGGATTATTTCAGTTGCACGATGACAGAATGATGCGTGAAATATACGCAGCTTGGAAGTGTTTCGGGGCTTCTGGATAGATGGCGCTGGTCCGCTCTCTCACTGGGAGCAGTTACCAGAGGTTGTAACGCAGTATGTTGGTATTCTGCATTACAGACAGCTCATGGATTTGACGACGAAGGCCTTTGCAGCGTTAAAAAGAATTATGGCAATGAACGGGTGACTACAAAACAAGAAAATTAAAGCAGAGGCACAGAAAAATAACCTTACTTTTTCAAAAGGATATCACGGCTGAATTTGAAATAAAATAGCAATTTTTTATGCTTCCAGGTGGTGCCGGGGTGTTTTTTTTTTGTTGTTTTTTTCCCGGTCAGCCTTGACTGTTTGCAATAGAGTCCCCCTTTTTGTGAGAAAAAAAAGAAAATGCGTTGTCTTTTGTGGAAGTCACCTTTGGACCCTCGACGTAGAAACAAAAGAGTTTGGTTTCTGGAGGGGTGATTCAATGTCCCGTTCTTCTGGGACTGGGCTGAATAGAACAAGACGAGCTCGAAGTTTCCTGGAAGGAGGTCTCGCTGCCACGTCTAGTTTATGTGAAGGCTTTCGTTTGGCTCTTCAATACATGATTCAAGACTTTTGGTTGGACGTCCATGTAGACACAGAAGCGTGCCGTGAACCCGTCCTTGATAGGGCTCTGCATCCCGTAGCACCTTAAAACGTATTTTCATGCCCGCAAAGCCATATTTTCGAATCACATCCAGTTTTGTCCCACAGATTACACAATGTCCGGAGGACAGGTGAAGTGCTCAAAAATATCTCCAACAGGTCCTAACCCTCCAGAAATTCACTTCATTATGTTACTGTATCTCATTTACATCAACATAAAATAAAGAAATAAAATAGAAATAAGCCCCGAGATCTCCCAATCCTCACTCATTGTTGCTGCTGGCGGGTTTTATTGCACAACAGCTGCGACAGCCATGCAAGTGTGCTGTGACGAGAGTGCCATGTTTTTGGGGTTCATTTTTCTTTGATTTCGGGGCAGTCTTTTCCCGGGTTTATTTTTTTCTTTTTTGATGACGGGTCAGCTTGAACTTACTCCAACTTACTTGAACTTGTCTCGTCCCGCCTTTTATATGTCTGTTTTGTAAGTGCAAAAATCGTATGTCTTCTCTCTTCTGTCCTGTCTGTTTGCACTGTATGTTTTAATCATCATGCCTTACCACACGCCCAAGCTTCTACTTTGTAAGTTCAAGCTGACCCATCATCAATATGTACAGCCTAACTCAACTAAAAGCCTGTACGTAATTAGTAAGTTCATTCTTCTCCACCGATTTGGTATTCTTGGTGTCAATTTTCGGTGTCAAACAAAAATACCGGCATTTATCGGTGCTTATGTTGAAGAAAACAGGCCATGGTCATGGGATTCCAGAAGTTCCAGGGAGCACTTACGTTACTCAAATACTTGAAAAACGTCCTAAGGCCAAAAGGAGAAGGAAACAAAATGAGAGATGCAGTTTCCGTAGAAACAAATCGGCGTTGCAGACAGTTTAGTGGGAGGCCATGTTCCAAGCTAATGCAAAGTCAATTTGTATTAAGATCTCTCCCGCGAAGCTCCGGTTCTTGTTGAAGGCAACCCAATTCGGGGTTCCTCGGTTTTCCACGACATTGATAAAACTTGCTTGGGTGTTACTTTTCGGGTTCGTCGGCATAAACCAGAAACGTGGAACCCTAACTGTAGACTGTTGCAGGTCAAGAATAGCGGGGCAAACTCCTCCCACAAAGCCCTCCACTCTCTCCACCTTAGCAGAATGAAGGCTCGAGAGGAGGAAACTACCAATCGTGGCAAGCAGAAAGCTTTGTGGGCGGGGCTCGTCCCGCTATTCTTAACCCGCGACGGATCGCACGACCGAGTGCGGGGACGTCTGGAGGTGCTCACCCTTGAGATGCACCGTACCGACGGGCAGCATGCAGCTCTTGAAGAGCTCCACGTTGCCCCACTCGTTGCGGGGAACCTTGCCCCCAAAGGCTAACGGGCGGCATGTAAGGCTCCGTCTGCCAAAGGCCAAACAGCTCCAGCTCGCGTTCGCTGCTCATGCCAGACTGCAAAAGAAGGCAAGGTCAGGGCATAAGCACTTCCTAGATTTCAACACGAGGACGGCATAAAAAGAACATCCGATAAGGGCACAGCAGGGGGCGTGGAGGTAGGAAGCTCCCGGAGGTGACGTGAGGCCACCGGGGGTGAAGCCAGAAGTGTGGAGAGACACTGCCCTCAACGATGACTAAACCCAAAGACATGATGCTACTGGACGAAAAAGAGAGCTGACTTGGCATCAGCGGCTGTTTTGGTCACCCTCGGCATATCGTAGGGGACATGTCCCTCCACACTTCTAGTTTCACTTCTAAAGCCTCATGTCGCCTCTAGAAGCTTGCTACCTCCGTGGCAGGGGAGATGGGTGTGGCAGACGCGTGTTCTGGCGTGGGTCACTCTCCAGCTTCCTAGTTCACAAATGCTTCGGCAGCCGGAGGTTGGGACACCGCGATGACGGCGACAGTTGCCTCCACTCGTCTTTATTGGTGTAACTTCTACGACCAGCCGCCAGAATCGCGACGCTGGACGACGTGACACTCCACCTCCTGCGACGTCGTTTGCTATCGCTACGGGACCACTTTCGGTGCGCTAGTAGCACAGGATGTTAAACGGACAAGTTGAAGACACGTTCCATGCACCGTACCATCAGTCGCCCAGAGCTGCTCTGGCCGTCGGTGGGAGTGAGCTGCAAGGGAGCCTCGAGGGGAGAGAAAGGCGCCTGTCATTCTTTCTTACTCAAACGTTCTAAGTGATTTCTAATTGTGACTTTCTAAAACTTTCAATTGGGAAAGGGGAGCCTGCTTTCGACATTTATGCACTCACGGTCTTCGTCGGCCGACATTTTCCCATTAATAGTTTCTTGCATGCGCTAGTAACTTTTGATTCAGATAATGGCCAACTCTGAAATTTCGGCATCGGGTGCAGACTGCCAGTACTTCATTCGGGTGAACACTGAGCATTTGGAGATGCATAAATTATTCTTGAGGCGAAAAAAAAAAAGGAACCTGTACATTTTTTACAGGGACACAGTGCACACCGCCACAGTGCATGGGATGTGCCCTCAACTGGTATGTTTAGTATCCTGTCCCGCACCTACATTGAAAAAGGTCCCCAAATGGCAACAATTAACTTCGCAGAAGCCGTTGTGTCATGCCGTCGAATGTCACGATCTAGGCGGTTCGTGCTAGAAGTCCCATCAAAAAGGTCGAGCAAACGCGATTGTCGCTGTCGTCGCTGCGTCCCAACTCCCGACTGCTAAAGCTTCCGCACACTGTCGACCTAAAGAGCAACTAGCAGATAGGCGTCTACCTCCTCTCCCACCGCTGCCGTGACATTGCCAGAATTGCGGCCGACAACAGTGTGATACTCTGGCGAAGTCCAGTCAGAGACGCCAGGCATTGTACACACCACCAAGCAGCGGACCAAACAACAGTCGGATGCTATCGGAGACAACCAAAAGGCTACTTGCCAGGAGGTCCTTCTTGGCCCTGCCCTTGACCCGCTTATAGGGCTCCTCCCGGACACGCACCATGCGGGCCTCGCGCAGCCAGGACTCCCGCGAGCGCAGCGTGTGCACGCACTCGCGAGCGTAGACGGGCTCGCCCCGCACAAAGCCCAGGGGGGGTGCGTCGCTGGGGTACAGGGCCTCGTACTTGAGCAGGTGCCGCTTCAGCACGTACACAGGGTGGCCCTTGAACCTGCGTGCGGGAACGTGCTGTTGACGGTGGTCGCACGAAGCCGCCCCGTTGGCTCGGTTTCCCGAGAGGAAACCGGCCCGGCCGGGGTGCGCGTTTGAAAGAGCTTACGGAGTAAGTCAATGGGCCAAGTTCGGCCCTCCGACTGGCACATTTTCAAGAACGACACGTCGCCTCGTTTACGGAGAGAAGGACAGGAGGGGGGGGGGGGCCCAAAGTTTAGGTAAGTGCACCTTGGTGATTCATGCACGAGGCTTGAGCCAGCTCCCAGATTTGCATGCCCGATAAGGGTACAAACATTTGGGAGCCGGCTAAAGGCTAATGCGTGAATCACCGAGACGTGCTTACCTAAGGCTCGGCCCCTCTTCCCCCATAAACCAGGCGATTCTATGCCTGTACAACTGCGCCAATCAGAGTGGCAAAACATTCCTCTTGACTTACTCCGCGGGCTTTCTGAATATGCAGCCAGCCGGGGCTGGAGTATAGAACTGGTCCAAGCTGGGTCCTGCTGGAAATGAAATTAATCTAGCTCTATAGTCCAGATCCAACAAGACTGATTTTCTCCTGGATTCCTTATATTGGTTTGACTGTCAGCCTGTCACAAGACTTCCTTCAGGTTGTGGGGTAAAAAAAGCAACTTCTTGGTGGCTACTAGGACTTGACAGGCATATCTTGGTCGTCGCGCAATATTCCGGCTTGCGTTGACCTAGGTTGTATGTTAGTTTTCTGTCGAAGCGAAATGTGCCTTACTTTGGAAAGGGATCGGCAACACTTTTGGCCTTATCTTTGGCAGCAAGTCAAACCCCCTTTAGGTGCAAGGTGAAATGATGCATTTATCCCTGACACGGACATTCGACAAGGCAGAGTCTCTTCCAAGTACACAGTTACTAAAATCAACATCCGATACAGACATGCCCGAAAGCCTAGGTTGAGGCATCAGAACGACAGCTGGAAAATATTATTATTCCTCCTCCTCCCTGCACCTCAGAGAGAGGTTGTCGAAGCAGAAATAACAACGGCCGTGCTAATGACACCCAATATTGCCACGCGCGTCGCTGAGTGAGCGCGTACGTGGCCGAATGGTTACCATGCTTGGC
This sequence comes from Ixodes persulcatus, assembly GCA_013358835.2. Taxonomy (NCBI): domain Eukaryota; kingdom Metazoa; phylum Arthropoda; class Arachnida; order Ixodida; family Ixodidae; genus Ixodes; species Ixodes persulcatus. The sequence goes on from JABSTQ010010410.1 coordinate 84,504, forward strand.
TGTCGCGTGGAAGATCTGGGTTTGATTCCAGGCAGCGGAATGTTTTTTTACTTATTCTTTCTACTTGGCGTTCTCGCAAATTCGAGAACTTTCTTGTCTGATCGATTTACGAATGGTCTACACGCCAAACGTTCTAAGTTGAATGTTCCAGAGACCCACTAGGCTACAAAAGGTGTTCCGCATGGCAATATTATCAATCCCCCTAATGGCCACAGATAATCAGTAAGGATCCCCACCTGACAGAACATATCTCGTGGAACCACATAAAAGAAGGGAATCAGGTAATAGCAAAGAGAGGCTCATATTTACTAAGACTGGCCCACATGTTTGCGTTTGATTGTGCCCAGAGTGCATTGCGTTAATTCGTAACCACTTACGATAAATATTTTAATATTTTACACCTCATTCTTTTTTTGAGGGCTTGAAATAATTCTGACAATGTTATATACAACCATTTCTTATAGACAGTGCATAGACTTGATCTTGAAAATTCTGCAAAACCTTCGGTCCAGTTACAACCACTTCCGGGGCTACTCGATAGACGGCACCAGTGCATAACTATTTCTACCTCTCTATATCTTTCGCTCTGTCTTCTTTGTGCCATCTCCCCTCGCCCCATGGCACCATTTTAGATGAATACAGTTAAGCAACACGGCGGTTCATTTCAGATTCATCTACATAAAATCTTTCAACAATTCGTTGTAAGCAGTTACAAGAGGATGCAACGCAATCGAGCAGTCAAATTCAACTATGTGAAGCAGCCGTTACCCGTCCCAGAACAGGCAAGTGACAAACCATGGTATCATCACGGACGTAACCACTTGCCAGTCTTCCAACACTGTTCCTAGTACAAGGACGGCTGACCACTCACTCTGCAATGGCAGACGGCATGGGTTGCCTGAAGAGCCTGCTCTCCAGCTGCTTGTCCTCCAGTAGGTCCCTCTCAGAGGGGGCAGGGCGGAAGGGCTCGAGGGACTGCTGCCACCAGTTCTCCCGGACGCGGCTCCTCTTGGGGAGCCAACCCGAGCAGTACTTTGCCGTCAGCTCCCTCACGCAGCCGTCCTGGATACCCAGCACATAGAGGAGAGGCTGCCGGATCTGGGATACTTCACCGGCACTGCCATGCACCGCGTCAACGGGAATCCACTTCGAGTCCTTTGGGGTAAACACTTCCACCCAGTACTCCACCCCGTCTTCCCGGGAGGTTCCTGCCGTGCCTCTAGACGTTCCACCTTCTTGGGCTTCTTGGCCACTCTGCGCACCCTCTTTTTTGTGACCGAGCTGCTGTTCCCGTGACTCTGCTGCTCTTCTTCGTCAGAGGAGACCTGCTCAACCTCTTGAAGTGGAGTCTTCTTGAGACCTTTGGTCGCCTTGGGGGCCTTCTTTTTTCCCAGCGGCTTGTTATCGTTCTCCGAGCCCTGGCTCCCCGACTCCTTCTCGTGCAGAGGAATCGGATAAAGAGAGAGGCAAAGGCGGGCCTCGATGCTAAGACACCTCAAGATGACGAGAAACATGAGCGCATAGTCCCTGGCACACTGCGCCAGCCTGTTAACCAGGGCTGCCGTGAGATCGTCGACCAACTTCCCAGTTGCCCCAGCACAGCCAAGCTTGCAGGAGAAGTGCCTGCAGTACATCTTGACAAACCGGTCGACGTCGATGAAAGTGACTGCTCTTCCACTGTAGGCGAGGAATTCCGGAGAAAGCAGAGACAGAGCTGTTGCTTGCAACGTCCTGTTTGTCAACACTTTTTCCAAACGAAGACCGTGGGCCAGAAGACAGAGCAGATGCACCTTGTGCGTCGCTACCCGGATCTCTCTGCGTACACGGTTCAGCTCACGTTTCAAGTGAGCCGCAGCGTCAAAACCCGCCTTTTTCTGCTTTAGTAGCTGAGGCTGCAGCGTAATCACGACGCCATTTGCCGGGATTCCCGGAGCGTCCTGAGACACCTCTTCCCAGTCCGAACCACTTGTGCTGTCATCCACGGCCATTCTCGGTTCTTTCGGCGCAGGCTTTCTCTTAGTGCCTTTAGGCTGATCCTTTTTGCGGACTTCTTCGTACCGTCGACCCTTCCGCACGGGAACAGACGGTTCCGCAGAGCTCGTACTTGGCGCTGCGTTCCCACGCCGGCCCACTGCGGCACGTTTTCTTTGCGGGTGGTGCCCGCCGAGCTCGTTCTCGTGCAGCATGGCGGCTATCTCGTCTCGCAGTTCCTCACCAGGAGCAGCGGGTTCACTAGTACTCGGGCTATCGTCCACTGCAACCTCTTTCTTCGTGAACCTCGCGTGGGTGCTTTCGACAACGCGACTCAACGATCGAGCACCGCTCGCAGCGTTGTTAAGGTTCCTCTGGACTGCAGCGAGGAAGTTCTTGCGACGAAACTTGGATGTGGAAGCTACACTTGCCTCGACAGTCTTGTGGACCTTGGCATCGCAACTTCTGGGTACCGCTGTTGCGCTGTCATCGCCGGAGGACGCTCCCTCGGACAAATCGACCGTCAGACTGTCGAGTTCAAACTGTTCCTCGCTCGAATCGGACGAACCATCGTTAAGTTTCGCTTGCTTGACAGGCGTTTCGTCCTCTTCGGACGAGCTTGCCTTGCCTGCCTTCGGAACGTACTCCTCGTCCCCGGAGTCGGACGGACTCGTGCGGCAGTCCTCGTCTGTCCCTTCGTCATTGTTCTTGCCTGCTTTCTCGCTTGTTGCTTGTTCGTTTGTTTTTAAATTGAGTAGTCTCGTGGACCGCCTCACACTCATTTCGAAACTGATTCTCCAACTACCAAACCAACAAACTGAGTTGATTATCGTGGTTACGTTGGTTACGCCAGTTACCCAGTTACTACCTCGTTGCGCCAGTATACGCATGGGTAGACCGTAATAATATTTTTTGTACCAGCAGGTTCCTTGCGCTCCCTATCGAGATCCAGATCGTTTACACGCCCTAAATTGTAACCTCACCTTGCCATTTTTTATCTAATATTGCACTTTTATAGCTTTTTGAACTAATATTTTAACCTTCTTTTTTTTAACTTTGTAAACACCGTAAAAAACACCGTCAACCAAACTACTCTATGTACTTCAAAGATATGTAGCACGGCTCTCTTAAAATAAAGATAGGTGGCGACTAGCGTCACCTACCCCATCGTTTCGAAACTTCTCTGACATGTGACGTCAGATTCTGTGAGAGAAGGGGGAAAAGTATCGGTGTAGCTGTAGCAGCTGTAGTGGCTGGTAATGTGCTTCTGGTGTGATAATGGACCTTTCCGACTCACTTCCTCGATCTGTGTCTCCGTATAATCCCTCGATTGATTCGATAGACTCTCGGCCAGCGCTCCTTGCCTGTCAACTTACGTGATTCTTCGCTGCTGCACGACCAGATTCGCCTGTTGCTGCGCGGGCCTCCGTGAGTGCCGACAAAATCGACTTCTCCGCCTCCTGTGACATATCAGCTGTTCTTTTCCAACCGCGCGCTGAGGGCAATAGAAAATTGTGTTGTGCGGGCCGCTTGAAAAGATACTCAGCAACGAATTGATACTCAGTAACATGCGTCCATCTCGGATAGTGTCAACTGGGACTTCAAAACTTCGCAGGCGCGCGTCAAAAGTGACGAACGCCGCGACACATGCTCAACTAGTCGAAGGGGCGGGACGTCGAGGTGGTTTTAAGATTCCTATTTCCTGCTCCTCCCCTGCCTCGGTTTTCAATTAGTCGCGTGCAGCGTTGGGTGATCTACGGACGGTGGTTTGCGGGCTTTCGAATGCGCAAGCGAAGCGCACCGCAAGGCCGCGTTCGGGCGCTTGTGCGCTGCAGCGCTCATGGCAATTCGAGCGGCGGCTACTGACTGATAGAGCCATATCTCCGCTTTTTCCTGGATTGCGAAAGTTGCTTCTAGTCGTCCTTATCGGGGTGCTGCGCGGGTATGATGCATATATCGAGCAGTTCGCCTGACCCATAAATACGCCCCTGTGTTCGTGGTCTGTTCGGGCGGCTTAATTGGCTCCGTTGAGTGCGCTTCTTGCCACACACTGATGCCCTGCAGAGAAGCTACTCCCGCTGAATGCCCATTCCAAGGTAGTGCACCATTCTGCGTGCGGAATAGCTTGCTCGACCCATGGAGGGGTGTTTGAAAAACGAATAGAAAAATACAATTTTGTAAATGCTGATGCGACAATAACTCCGAGCACAAGTTTGAAAGAAAACAAGAAAAAAAAAACTGTAGTTATTATGAAATTTCGGGTGCTCATTTCCCGGCAAAATATTTACCATAACTTCGGCAAGGGTATTCGCGTGATCAAATGGTGGCAAGTGCGCGCTGTTCGGGTGTCGCTTTTCAGAAGTGTAGAGGTCCGGCAGCTTGTCTGCCAGGCTGTATCGGCTATTGTCATATGCGAATAGGGAAAGGGAACGAAACGAAACAATGCCCGCGCCTATTGCGGTTTCGAGCCGCAAAGGAAGCCATCGAGACAGACAACCCTTTTGAGTTCCAAGAAAAGATAGCAGAAACAACGAAGATATGTATAATCTATGGGAGTCAAACTTTTTGAAAGAATTCGTTTAGCTTGCACAAGGTCAGTTTGCTCTGGGACACAATGTGTTATTACACCGCTGTCAAAAAAAAAAAAAAAAAAACTGTGTCTGGGTAGTGATGCAGTTTGACAATTGAACACGCATTACAATTTCAAGGGTCGCAATCAGAAGACTGAGGATTCCGGAACAAGATAATAATAAGAGAGTAGAATATGAAAAGCAGCTTTGGGAGCCTCGTGAAGTGGCTACAGTTCTTCGAAAATCAAAACCATATATATTAACATTCGACTCGTGTGCGGGCAGCACCGCTCGGATTTATTGACCTGCCCTTTCATTATTTTTATTATTTAACATTCCGTAAGCTTGTGCTGGACTGTGGCAAGGTCAATATTTCGAAAACTATTGTGAAGCAATTAGAGTAAAGACACAGGCGAGCTGGTGACGAATCATAGTAGAAAAACCCAGAGACAAGGAGATAAAAGGACAGAACAACGCCGTCTCAGATATATGAGGCGGTGTTGTTCTGTCCTTTTAGCTCCTTGTCTCTGGGCTTTTCTACTATTCTTGTGAAGCAACTTGATTTTACACAGACCTCGGAGTCCGAATTTAAGTTGTTGATGCATGCAGGATGCTCATTGTACCATTGAATAAAAAAAAAAAAAGAATATAACGAAGCTCACGCGCGACCCAGGCAAACGAAAATGCTATATTTGGCACCGTTATTAGATTAGCTCTGTTACGGAACTGACGCTGCTTGCACAAGCAGTACCCCACTTCCCCTCCCTTTCCCTCCCTCGCCTCCCGTCGTTCGACGCGCCGGACGGCTGCTATGCTAACTGCAGTGTATTCTGTGGAATAAGTACATACGTTTCGAAGCACAGCGTCTAGCTGGCGTTCCACCGTATTCTATGAACACACAGTTATGAAACGAAGATCTAGATGGCGCTTGGAACGACGGGAGGCGGATTGAAGTGATAGGGGGCCACCCCCTTCCGCGGGAGTTCCACAACTGAGGTCATCTATACTCTGTTTCACCTTGTGATGTACCACAGGAAAGGCTACAAGCGCGAGATCCTTGCTCTAGGGCATATCTGGGCGGCACGAGCTCTCGTGCATTAAAAGCAGCTCCCAACGCTATGAGCTCGCGCTTCTAGCCTTCTCTGCGGTACAACATAAGGTGAACGGAGTATAGTGACTAGTGACGTTGATTTGGGGACAACTTTTCCTGTCATTTCCGAAGAACTTAAAATCGCGCGAGCGAAACTGTGATCGGCGCTCAATGTGCGCGAGTGCACGGGCTTGTGCACATTGAGCGCCGATCACAATGCGCACGGGCTCGTGCGCATTGAGCGTGCACATTGAGCTAGAGTGGACTAGTGCCGTCCGGCAGCCGTGAGTGTGTCGCGATGTGCAAGCACACCAGTGAGGGCGATAGGGGGAAGAGCGAGTATACATTCGGAGGCTGACTGGGGCCTGGTAATTGCAGCAGATGTACTTTATTCGGCGTGAAAGTTCTCCTATTCTTCGATTGTTTTTTTGTTTGTTTTTCTGTCTGCTCGGTTGTGCGAAATAATAAGTTTTATCCTATCTTACACCCTTGCTTTAATATAAGAAGCTTATATTTAAAGCGCAACAGCCGTTTGGGAGCGGTGACTTACATAATCTCGCTTCTTTATTTTTTTTTCTTCTCGTTTTGCTGTTGTAGAAGAATAACTGTCTATCTCACGTTAAAGTTTGAGCATGCGAGAATTCCCTCTCCACTTTAATGTGAAACCTCTTTGAATTTGTTTTTTTCTGGTATTTGGTATTTGGTATTTATTTGCGCTCGTGAGCGCAGGCGCCACAGGAAGGCGTGTAGCCCGTACAATAATGCCTGTGAGGCCCGTCTAGAGGGGGTGATTATGTTAGTGACTAATGAACAGTGAGGTATAATGAAGGGCGGGGCAGTGATGCACCGTGAGGGGTGGGGCAGGGTTATGCGTGTGATCGTAGGTGTATTCCAGCCTCGCGACAAAGTTCCAGTATTTCAGGTTTGTCACTCATGGGCATGCTGACAATTCTTGGTGGCAATGAACGCAATAGTTGTACAGCGCGGACGAGGCATGAGCCTGCGTGGCGCTCAGTTCTTGCGAGCAGGGGCTCCAGATGACCGGTACGGTGGTTCTTGCGCGGGACTGTGCTCAGGTAATCATCTTGGGGTATCCCTGGCCCAATGATGGTTGCTAAAAGTCTCAGGGTGACCACGTCTCTCCTGGTAGCGGGACTTGTCCATCCTGAAGTTCTAAGTAGCTGGCTCGTCGAAATGTCGCTTGGTTGGAGACGAGGGATCGGGGAACTCCGGGCGTAGACCCCGTATGCGGCTTTCCGCTGGATCCGCTCCAGAATTACTTGTGTTGACGTGGATCGAGGGGACCAGATCGGTGAACAATATTCTAGGATGGGCAGAACAAGGGCGGTGCAGAGTTTCGCCATCACGATGGGTCCTAGGCCCTTGCTGATATTTTGTATGAACCCCAGCAAGCGGCGGGAACGCGATGCAATGGAATGAACATGGTTTGAGAAGGTTAATCGGGTGTCCAGAGTCACTCCAAGTATCTTGATGTTGTCACTGCGGTTGATAACTTCGTCGTTGATCCTCAAGAGGGGAAGTGGGCATGACACCTTCCTCTGGGTTGTGAAGTACACTGATTTAGATTTAGAGGCACTAAGGGGTAATTTGTTTACGGTGGTCCATATGTGTACCCTGTCAAGGTCCTGCTGAAGGTCATCATAATCTTTGGTTGACTTAATCGGTTTAACAATTGTGAGGTCATCGGCACATAGCACAGGAGTTGAGCTTATATGGGGAATAAGATCGTTGATAAACAAAGAGAAAAGTGTAGGGCCAAGAACACTGCCTTGTGGGATTCCAGATATGACAGATTGGGGTTGTGAGGGGGTGCCGTTGTTTTATACACGTTGTTGTCTGCTGGAGATGAAGTTTGATAGACAAACTAGAATTTGATCCTGAAAGCCGGCACGCACAAGTTTCTTCCGTAAAAGGGTGTGGTCAACTTTGTCGAAGACTTTTGTAAAGTCCAGCTGTACGAGTTCACATGGCACTGCGCTATCGAGACTGCCACTGATCCTGTGTACTTGTGAGGAGCGCGGTTTCACAACTTCTACCGGGACGAAAGCCATGCTGCGCCGGCGAGAGCAAGGCATGGCTCTCGAGGTGCTTGTGTATCGCCTGGTTCATGACTCGTTCTATTGTGCGGCAGACCACTGACGTGGTAGAGATGGGCCGATACGATTCCAGCTTGTGAGCTGGAGCTCTATTTCCCTTGTACACAGGCGTAATATACGCCATTTTTCCCGCGCTTGGGACCCTTCCAGTGTCCGCACTTTGCTGGAATAGACGTGCCAGTATAGGGTGGATGCCGTCTGGACCAGGCGACTGCGATGGTTTCAGCCGAGTTAGGGCTTCCTCCACGTCAGATGTGCTGATAGAGATTGTGGACAGTGTGGGTTGGACTTGGTCAGCTGGAGTATCCGAGACTGGGCAAAGTGGGAGCTGTTGATCTGGTAGGAGTGGTTTCCAGACTGAAGCGAAATGCCTGCTCAAACGTTTTGTGGCCTCAGTATCGCTGAGGGCTTTGCCATTTTGGCAGATGTCCAATGCATATGTCTCCTCCTTTTGTGTTTTCTTACATATGCCCAAAACACCTTCAGTTCTTTGAAAGCGCGTTCTGCAACACTGAGGGCGTAGTTCTGGTGAGACTTCCGGATAATCTTCTTGAGGTCTCTTTGTGCAGCATGGGCAGCTCTGAGCGTAGCGGCGCGTCTGCATGTTCTTGGCTCTGGCAAACAGCTGAGGTTTTTGGTGGGCTAGGTGCAAGATTTCTTTCGTGATCCAGGGGGCACGGCTTTTGTTCCTCCTCCAGACTGCTGGGACGCACTCCGTCTCGATGGCACGCATAAAATCTAGCCATAGATTGTAGGCATCTTCGGTGTTGTCTTCCTGGAACACCATTCTCCACGGAGCGAGGTGGAGAAGCGAGTTGAGGTGCTTGATGTCGACCTCAGCAAAGCGTTTTAGTTGTTTGCTATGAATGCCTGATTTCGGGAAGTTTATATAGGTTTCTGTCACGATGGCCCTGTGATCGCACCCGGCTAGGCTGGTTTCTGCAAAGCAATTTGCGATAAGTGTGGGGTTTGATACGAAGATAAGGTCAAGGAGCGAGTCACGTTTCCCGTTGGATGTGTAGCTTGGTTCGTGGCACATTTGAGTCAACCCAAGAGATTCCATTCCGTTAAGAGGGAGGTCATCTTGCAGGTCGGCAGGCACTGGAGTGGTGGAGTCGGACCAGTTGACATGTGCATTATAGTCCCAACGACACAGATGTTTGCATACCGTTTGTCCAGGCGTAAGAGTGCAGATAGCGACTTGTGCAGGTAATCATACGCTTCCACTTTGTTGCCAGGTGGGCAGTAGACAACACACAGGTGTAGTAAACCACCTTTTCTGTGGAATCTACGAATACTGCCTCCAGGCCATGTTGTTGGTTCCAGGTCGATTCGTCTTGTGCATTTGATATGTGAGGGAACAGCGAGCAGTACTCCGCCTCTAGATTTGTTCCAATCTTTCGTGAAGATTTTGAAGTGGGCCAAGTCAACAAGCTGGCTGCCACAGACAGAGCAGTCCAACCACGTTTCACACGCCGCGAATATGGTGTCCGGTTGAGACTCAGTTAACACTCGAAAGTCATGGTAGTTTGTTTTTTACTGACCTTAGGTTAGAGAACCAAATAGGTAATGTCGTTTTACTTGTGCGACGAGCGTTGGGCCTCGACGTTGTTGAAGTAATCTGCGGTACGGTAGACGCAGGGTTGAGGGCCGTAGGACTGGTGGTAGAAGTGCAGCGCCGAGGAGCGGGCGTCGGGAATACGCTTGTCGTCGAATGCCGGGAGTTGACAGGCGCCACACCGCCACTCTTCGGATGTTATCGACAGCCGTCTGTACGATCGAAGGGAAAGTAGTTCACACTTGCGGTCCACCCAGGCATTGCACCCGTTACATTGCAGAGCAGCGATGCTGTCGTAGATGGCTCGGTCACAACGGGGACAACTGGGACGTGGGCCGGGGTTCGACGATATATCACCGGCAAGGAGAAGCAGTAGCAAAAACTGCGGCTGGCGGATACGGTTGGGGGTCAGCATACCCTTAGGCCGAACACTCAGCCAGCGGCCCAGTGAGTCCCGAGCACGGGCACTGGCGGAGATCTGGGCGAACGACGTATACGTGGGGATGAGCCGGGTAATCATCTTGTTTTGCAACGATGGGTGAGGGACGGTGGAGCTTGAGAATACCCACGGCACAAAGTAAAAGTCAGGGAGACACTAAAATGTGCGCGCGCGCCATTTTTCGTTTGTAATCAGCAGCTGCTCATTTTGCAGACTTTTAAATACCTACCTCTTGTTCTGGTGTTAGTACATCTTTTCAATTGTGTAGCATACATTAATGAAAGCGAGCTTTTCATAAGGTTCTGCATTCTCAGCCAGAGCTTATAGACCACGCATAAAATGTCTGAATTTGTTTCATCTAGTGAGCAGGCATCATATAAAATGAACACCGAGATTGGCAAAATAAATAGAGCAACTTGAACTGTTGTTTTTATTGAAGAGCAATCCCACCGTTGGAGACATTTGTTTCTTCTGACATGTCACACAGGTCACACACTCTTGTAAGTGTTTTTTTTTTCTGCATCAGTTTTTTTTTTTTCGCCTTTAGAAAGAAATGCAATCGCGTGACACAGTATAATCTTTTCTTGGAATCAGACAACCCCGTTCTGCGAACAGAGAGGCGTCTCTCGGCGTCCCAAAACAAGGATTGTATCTCTTTGCATGTGTTGTAACCACGGTGATTTTAACCCAGGTTGCATCACGGCTCAAAACACCACCGCTCTTTCTTTTTCTTCGCAGTATTCGACATAGTTGTGAGTCCCTTGTCTCTTTAGCACAGCTAGCAGCCACACAATATTGTATCACTTCACACACAACGCAAACCAAGAAGAAATAGTCCCACCAACACGCCCCAAGCCAGCCTCGCCAAACGCTGCCCGACCGGCCTTCTGTCCCCGTGTGACTGGCAGCGCCACCGACCCCAGGCCCCATGCGTGTCACAGTCGGCACACCTCCCAGTTCTAGCGGTTCTAGTACACCCAGTACACCCTCCTACCGCCGCCTTTTGTTCGGGTGGAGAGGGTCACGTGGTAAGTCGCTGGTGCGTTTTTAATTGCCGCCGTGCCGCCGGCAAGGGCTCGCTGGCGATTGACCACCCGAATATGCCATTACTCTGTGCACGATTGACTCTCTTCCACTTTTCTACCTTTACACCGCTAAAAACAACGGCCATTACTCTTCGATAGACATCCTGACAAGTTGCGTGCATCATCGGTCGCCTTTACTTAGAACTCGGGTATGGGGAAAGGGCTGGTGAATCACGTTAGTTGGACAGGCGAGCACTTGAATCTTGTCATCGTACTCGCAGTGGAATGAACAAGATTGAAGACTATTCTCGTGTTCCGAAAGCTTTTCCCGGCGGCTCCCAATTGAACTTCTGACTGTTCCCAAACGTGCTCCAATATGATTCAAACCGTCACATCACTTAATATGTTTGTATGCGCCCACCCGCTTGCGCTTGTACAGCATAGCGGAACTTCGCTTCAGTTTTATCGTAACTGAAGCACAGCGAAGGCCCTGCGCACTGTAACCCACGTGCTGGCAACGACTTCACACGTATACAATCGAGATAGCACCCTAAGCCTTATCTCATATCAGGAGTGTGGATGCCTTGCCTTCGCAGGCTGTGTCAGGTCGCGAGATATGGCACACGGCCCACAGGAACAATGGGTAAACAAAGGCACGTGTCCACACTATTCCTGTTGCACTCTAGGTCAACGTAGTCGCTGCAGCAAAAGAAAAAAATAGAAAACACGCACACACACAACAAGAAAGATGCAAATGAAAGAGAGCGCCAGCGACTCGTACTTGGCGTCGCCGTGGCGCCATGTCCAAAGTCACCATATGATATCTCAAAGGCAGACCGACCTCACTTTGTGTAAGTATGAATCTAAGTTGCTAACCTTTTTGACCCATCCTTGAAAGGGAAAAAAACAAATTTCCTGACATTATAATTGCCGCATTGTAAAGTCTGGTTTCACAGGTCCCAGCAGTGATTGTATGGTTGTATGAAAAATGAAGTAAAGTGAGAAAGAAACTCTGCCTACAAAAAAAAAAAAAACATTCATATAAGATAGACGAACATTGTAAACGAGGCGAGGAACATTATAAATGAGAGAGGCATTATTGCAGGGGGGAGGGGGAGGGGAGGTGCATTTGTACGAGAAGTACACTCGTTCAAAATCACATGGAAGAGAGCAAGTTCGCACATCAAGAAACAACACAAAAAAATAAATTAGACGTTAGTTGTTTATATAGCAGGAGTTTCATTTGCCAAAACATGGCGACATTGTTACCCATTGTAGATGATCAATTTAGCCTGTGTAGTACGACTGCCAACCATGGTATTTGTTTTAACGTGCATCACGCAGTAGATGATACACGACCGCACGCCGGTACGATACTCATCCAGATCGAAACGGGTTCTGCAGCGCGAGCTTTCGCTCCACGTGCTTCAAGCTGGTGTGCGCGAGCCAACTCGGCCACCGATCCCCCTTCGCACATCAAAATTGTGCTACAAAATCGTAACACTTCATTCAACAAATGGGATCCACATTGGTATCAAAATAAAGCCACCGAGAAAACTGTGAATTTCAGTCATGGATTTCACTCCGTTGCGCAATTGTAAAAATAAAAATGTACTTGTATTTTATGCCGATCTCACCGATCATCAGATTTACAGGGATCTTAAAAAACAGAGAGCCCTCATTACTTGGAGTCGAAGACATGTCAAGTCTTCCATTTTTGTGTTCCTGTTGATATTATTCTTTTTTGTTGAACTATTTCGGACTGCTGAGTATATCGCGCCAACAGCGGTCACCTGTCGCCTTCGGGCGGACTGCCAGTACCGCTTTTGGACTGTTTTCAAAGGAAATGTCGAACCCTGGCCTAAACGATTGCACTGTCTGCCCGAACATCTCTGACCGGAAGACTACGTGCGCAAAAAGACACCGAGACATAAGCGAATTTGAAAACGACATATGCAAAGCAATGAGGACGACAATCCAATTATACTTACACTGGTATCTCCAAGAAAAGATTGAGCAACAGGAATCCCAATCATGTTCAAGACTACACTCTAAAAAATGTTTGTGCGTCTACTTTCACGCACAACACTCGGAGAACCAATCAGCGCAACTTATGGAGGCAGATCAGCGAATGACGATGCCGAAACATCTTTAGACCAAAAAACGCAGACTGAGTTGTGACATTAAGCAATGCAAGCGTGACGTTTTGCATTACTTAATGTCACAACTCAGACTGCGTTTTTTGGTCTAAACAGATGTTTCGGCATTGTCATTCGCTGAGCTGCCTCCGTAAGTTACGCTGATCGGCTCTCCGAGTGTTGTGCGTGAAAGTAGACGCACAAACTCTTTTTAGAGTGTACCAATCCCATGACATCCTTTAGGTTGCCGTAGCGCAAGAAAAGCTACTATCCCACCATTTTACAAAAGATGGTTGCCTAGTGGTGAAGGTGTCGTTTCTAACATGTTCACCACTAAAGTGGTGAACATGTTAGAGCTAAAGTACGTATCAAAGCCTAGAAAAAAAGAAAAAAAAAACACATTGAGGTTTTGAGGTAGGGTCAAGAAAAAACGATTACTCTTTTTTTTTATTTTTTTTTTGCAGTTGCACAACTGCAAAAGCTATCTAAGTTGTACAACTTAGCTATCAAGCCGCTCGTGAAAGTTGGTACCGTCGGTTCAACGTCAGTGTCCTGTACGTCGAACTGAAGTTTTGGGGTGTATTATATGTGACAAGGGGTGTAAAAATATACATTTTTTTCTCTCTCTGTGTGCTTTCAACACCCTCATTTTCAGTGATACATTATTTTATTCGTAAAATAGGGTGCAGTTGAATGAAACACACTTCATATGTTGAAGGGTGTAAAAAAGTCTGTTACAGTAAATTGAGGCGAATACTCTATCTGAAAGGTACTTGTCTTTGAAAAACAACTTTAGCGGAGGTTGTTTTACGGACTATATAAATAGGGTTTCTGCTTGTACTTTTTTTTTTTTTTTTGCTTGGACATTTACATTTTTTGGAGTTAGATATACCGGGTGTTTCTGCCAAGGCTGAAAAATTCCTAGAAGTACAGTTTAAAAATAAAAAAGGATATCACCTTACACCCTTTTGTCCCATATAATGCACCCCAAAACTTCAGTTCGACGTACAGTGGACTATAGTCGAACAGACGGCCCCAAACTTTACGAGGGGCTTGATAACGGTGCGATAGAACTTCTTAAATAGCTGAACTACGTATGAAAGATCACAGCAAGAAAACACTGAGGTTTCGCAGTAAAGCCAAGAAAGCCCCGATTATTATTATTATGTTTTTTTTTTTTTTTGCAGTCAGTAACACGTACATTGGCTATTTTAATAAGTTGTACCACACGGCTATCAAGCCTCTCGTGAAAGTTAGTACCGTCAGATTCACGTCAGTGCGCTGTACGTCGAACTAAAGTTTTGGGGTGTATTATATAGGACTAAGGATGTTAGAATACACCCTTTTTTTTAGAGTGTGGGGTTGAGAACTAAAGAAACTCTTTTCGGGAACAGACTGCCAACCAACGCAAACGTAAAAAAATTGAAAAAAAAAAACACATTTTTTAGCAAAATAGTCACCTAAAATTTGCCAAGTTTTATTTAGTTACCGTAAACATATTGTATCGATTTGAAGCACGCGGAAAGCACGGAGTAGGCTGAAGCTACCTCTCGTGACAACAGGCCTATCGATGGCCTTGGGCCTGCTGCACGAGTGGGGACATTTAGGGCACCCCTGTGCTTTGCACGTGCTTCAAGTCGTCCTAAAATAAACTGAATCGAGGTCTTTATTTCCGTTCAAAAAGTCTGTAATTGGAACCTTGTGTGTTTTTTTTTCCGCAAAATAAAAATAACTAAACTATTTTAGGTTTTTTTTTTTTGCTGACCAGAATGTGTTTTTTTTTTCGCTATCCTGTTTTCACAGTTTATTTTTAGGGATGTTTGAATGTATTCGCAGATACGAGTATACGAGGGTTGATCAAGAAGTTTTGCCTTCTAGGTTCTAACCTTTTCAATTCAGTGATGCAATCGAAAAAGATTAACGTAGAAGTTTGGACTAGTTGGTATGCAGACATAATTAAAAACAAAACATGTTTGCTATTTATACTCGTTGCTAATATACTAAATGAATCTTCAGTTGAGAGTCAGCGCTGTGTCCTGCCGGTTACCTTTTACTTCGTCCTCGTCGTTGCGCTGTTACTTTTTTAATTACAATCAAAAGATTTTCCATTCAAATGAAAGTTTGGAATGTACTCTGTTCCAGTAGCACATCGGTTTTCAGCATAGTCCATGCAGGCGACGATATGCACTTTCTCTACCGGTCTCTGCGCATTCCGTCGCATAGACGATTGAGGGCGGCTGTTCACGACACCAAAGCTTCGCCGGAGGAGCTGCAGTTCCAAGATGTTCTGCCTCGTCCACCTTACAGGCCGGACCTCGCGCCATTCAGACTTCTGGCTGCTTTCAAGATAAAGGAACATCTGAAGAGCTTGCGTCAGACGACCAGGTTGCCGATGCAGTGCACCCTTGGCGTCGTCAACAGTCTTCCTCAATCACGACGGCATGCGGAGAGTGTCCACCGATAGCGGAAGTGCATCGCCGTCGGTGGGGACTATATTGAAAAGTTTTGGGCTCCTGGAAAAGAGGAGGTTCCATACTTTCGTTCGAACATCTTTCAATTTCAACACTGAATAAAGACAGTTGAGGCAAAACTTATTGATCACCTATTAAGCTTTCATATATTAACGAGAAGAAAGCAGCAGTTGATAACCTTCGTATCTGTGGAGACAGTCCCCTGCGAATGCGTGTCTTTGAATTGTCGATCATATAAGGCGGTGGTGCAGCCTGTTTCTGTGCATGTGAGAACTGTATGCGGTGATTGTGGTTTCTAAACTTGTAGCTCCCAAAAACAAAAAAAAAAACTATGTCTAGAGACGCTAAGATTGCCAGCATTATATTGTGTGCGAGTGCGTGTCTGTGTGCATCAGTGCGTATGTGTGCGCGCGCCCGTGTGTGTGTGTCCACCAGAGTCTAAGGGTGTTCTCATAACAGCTTTAGTGTTAGCCCTGGGACAAGCTAATCTGCACCCTTAAAGGTGTAACATTTTTTAATGTACACATAAAAAAAAAAAAAAAAACTTCAACGAATTTTTTTTTTCTTTTTTTTTCTTGGTTACAGTGACGTTTTGGAGGATGGACAAAGTGCTCCTGAATGGAGCGGAGCCGCAGATTTTGGGGTCAGCCCACTTGTCGCTGCAATCTGCTCTGTAAGTCTTTGAGGGGCCACAGCACGACTTTCTCACTTTCTCTAGAGCCCCGTTTGGCCACGGCTAAAGTCACTGAATTCTGGAAAAGTAGCGCCAAGTTCCCCGTAGGTTACCATTTCGATTCGTGAAATGGGCAGTTTCTACTTGACCTCTTCATTCGTGGTGAGCCGATCCAAATACTCAGTGACACCGGTGACAGGTTGCTTTATAAAGACATTCCTTCAATAGCCCTTTTCTTTGCATACGCCACCGGGCGGTGCTCCAGTCTTTGACATCCCAGGGAACTTCCGCTTCATAAAAAGAATGAGCAAAGGCCACCTTAACACTGCTGCCTAAAACGTCGATGAAACATTTAACCGATTTTCCAGGTGAACGCCAAAAGGCACAGGCATTGTCTTCTTCTATTTTTCGTCTCACTAAAACTGTGCATTACAGCCAAAGCTACAGGGGAGAGAGCGTATGCCAGCCTGTTCAAGAGGAGGGAAAGGAGGAACGAGAGAGAAGGGATGGGATTTCCCCGTTCCTCTTTTCCCTCCCCTTTAACAGGTCGGGATACATTTTCTTCCCTATAGCTTTGTCTGTACTGCACGGTTTTAGTGAGATAGGAGCCAACTCATGTTCTCAAACAAACCGGAGCGCCCCTAGAGAACGCCACCGACGCCCATAACACGAACAAACCGGAGCGACCACACTCCATCGCATGCGATGGAGTGTGGCAAGAAGCTTGTCGCCTATAAACAAACCATTGGAAGGCGATGTTGTCGACGTCGGTGCGACTCCCTGTGCTCTTTTTCGCAATGGAATTGTTAGTTTCACGTCTTCCTGGCTATGTCTAATTACTTTAGTGGCCTCAGCGAAATTAACGAGGCTCGTTACACCGCACAACTTCGCGTGAAAAATGTGACTTGAGGCGATTCATCTCGCGTGGACGCCGCAGAATGGGTGCTAAAGCCTGACTCGCATGATGAGATTTCGCTCGCAATTTTCAGTCGCGACGTCGCTCGGTCTGCAAAAGCGTGAACCGTAGCTGAGATGGTCGACGTCGATACTGAAAATCGTAAGCATAATCGGATCAAGTGAATCAGGCATAACAAGTCGGTGATGGCCACTGGTAACAATGATCAAGATCTTGTATCTCCTGTTTACACCGAGCCTTACCCCAACCCATCTTCAAACTTGAAAGACTTTTGAGGCCTGCACTTACTTTTATCGCAATTACCGGGTCAACGTTTGGTTTACGGGCCGCTGTCGTTTGAACGAGCAGACGACAAAAAAAAAATTAAAGCCGTTTACAACTCCCTGTAACGCCGAATTAGAGCACAGCTCCTGAGGAGAAGGAGGGAAGGGTACTGAGGGGAGATTATACCCCTCCTCCCTCCTCTTCACCTCGTCATCCTGGCTGCTAGTCCTCCCTCCGAGCGGCGTCGCCGTCGCCGCCGGCATGACCGTGAGGTCACGTGACCCTCGTGACGTCGCGTCACCCTCGTGGCCTCATGGGGGTCACGTGACTTCACGGGGTCACGTGACTTTACAGGAGTCACGTGACCTCACGGGGTCACGTCATCGGCATCGTCATCGTCATTGTGATAACGTCACCAGTGACGTCACGTGAAGTAATCGTGATGACGTCATCGTCACTGATGGCGTCACACGTGACATCACTGATGACGTCATCATGATGGCGTCATCGTCACCTGATGACGTCATCGGTGACATCACCAGTGACGTCACGCGTCCCATAATGCACCGGGCGGTTACGCCGACGGCGACGCCGCTCAAGCCGGAAACGGGCGCCTAAAGATCTGCGCTCTAAAAGCAGACGACGAGTTTAAAAGAGCAGACGACAGTTTGAACGATAACACAGTCCGTCTGAACTTTGATGCACTGAACGTAGCCCGCAGGTGGCCTGTACAGCTTGGCGGTTTTCCCGCGTTCATGTTGGAACAAAACGAATAAATCTGATGACCACTAGTATCTGTGAATTCAACCCAAAGTGCTTCCCGTACAAGCAATCGTGATCGGATGGCGTCTAGTTTTTATTTTTCACTGCACGTATCAACGTTCTCGGACGAACCGAGCAGGCAAGAAACACCTGAAAACTGACTTTCAAACCTTTCCCGACTCTTTTGGTACAGCCCCAGTCGCGGCGTTTTGACAAGAAGGCAGGTTTTTCTCCAGTTCCTTTCAAGACAACAGAGGAATGCACGTCCCGCATGGTGACTTCCGCCCGCAGCCCCAGACCGGAAGTGCGCCCGACGCGCCACCACCGCGCCGTGACGTAACAGAGCTGAGTTCGTGTCATAAAAGTAACCGGAATGAATTTCTGGAGGGTGGTTCATTCGTAGTATACCAGCTTCCGCCGTTATCAGCTCTTACAGCGGCACCCCTCACGAGTCAGTTTGCTGGCCGGCGTCGTCTCATAAAGTTCTAGCGACATGTTATGAATTTCTTTTCCCCAGGCGCTTCAAAATCGTAGCCCAATTTTTTTGCAATGTCTGATTTGAAAGAACAGCGTGCGCGGCCGTGAAATTATGTTTTCGTTTAGAGAGAACTTCGGAGGAAACTCTTGTAATGCTTCAGACGGCTTACAAAGATGATGCTATGAAGAAATCGCTAGTCTACGACTGGATTTCTGGCTTCAAGGCCGGTGAATTGTTGGTCGACGATCAACCTCGTTCAGGGCGACCCTTGGCCGCTTCAACTGGTGAAAGCATCGAGCAAGTTCGGGCATTGTTCACTCCGAGCTTGCTCCTCCTGGCGAAACTGTTGATCAGGTGCTTTACATGAGAGTTTTTGCGACGCTTGCGCAGGCTCAGTGAGGTAGAATCGCCCCGATTTGGGTCGGTTTCATTACGACAGTGCCCCAGTACACGCTGCACTGTCAGTGCAACAAGTTTTGAACAAAAATGGCTCAACACCACTTTTTCCCCCTGCCCTTTCACTGGACCTTGCCCTGTGTAAATTGGTTTCTGTTCGCTTGTATGAAAAAAGTCCGGAAAGGACGTTTTGTGATGTGGAAGGTCCTTCAAATCAGACATCGCAAGAAACGATTAGTGCTTTTGGAGCGCTTAGGGTAAAATGTTCACAATGTGCCGCTAAAACTGTAACAGACTACGCCGGCCGGGGCAAACTGACTCGTAAGGGATGCCACTAGGTGCTGCTAGCGGTGGAAGCTGGTGCTAGGAACGGCCCGCCCTCCAGAAATTCATTCTGGTTACTTTTGTGTCCCGCTCGTATGTTGCGGGAGGCTTACATCTAGATGCGACTGTGAGCTACCACGACTACCGAGCGTTGCGTCACTCATGGCTGCCGTCTTAAGACGCAATCACATCTCGACGTAAGCCCCCCCCCCCCCCCCCCCTTTCAAGCATTAAGGCCGTACACAACATAGTTAATAGTAAAACTCCACTGTTTACCTGGGCCCATAAGTACAATTCTCATTAAGCCACCTCTATGACTCCAAGGCAATGTATCGGCCTGCAGATACTCAGGGCGGGTTCAAATCCCAGTGAGACAGCTGCAACCGTAATCTGACGAAGGCTTGTTCGACGCGGATGCCTGCAAACGTTCGCCGCTGACCAACAAGGCGTGTAGTTGGGCTAGTTGATTTTGCATTTCGTTTCCATCTTTTCCTGTCTCTTAATTACTTGCTGTTTCGTGCAGGAGTAAAATCTTTAGTTGTCAGTCAGCGCTGTGTTTGTGTGCTTTTCCCTCAAATCCTCAATGTTTTCGCGCTTTTCTTTAATTATTATTTTTTTAAGCGTCATTGTGTGTTTGCTGCAGAGGCGAGCGGCGCGGGTCGGCCACTTCGATCATCTACTCGGACTGGGAAGGACAAGAGCAGCAGTACCTGTTGGCAAAGGCCGGTACCTTCTCGACGCAACAGTCTGCCCAGCTGCCCAGCTGGCTATGGCTGGCCATAGCGCGCTGCCTGAGGGTGCCTCTGCCCGCGGCGGCTCGCTGTCGCTACCTGCCTTCTCTGGGTCTCGTGCTTCAAGGTGAGCTTGAAAAGCCTGCCAGCCGTGTCTCCGATGGTAGCCTGTTCATTACTGTCAACGACAGGTTAAACTCCCCTCCTCTCCAGGGAGTACAGTTCTTTGTAAGAGGAGCTTGTCCTACGCTGGGATATGCTTGGAGCCTACCGGGACGCGTATTCGGAAAAAGCTTGGGGAGTAAAGGACGGTCCAATCCAAACCGCAAAACAGGTTCCGGCCTTCGGCCGGAACCCGTTTTCTTATAACTCCCGGAGTCCGTTGCGGCTCGAAAGGGTGTGGTGGACGACGCAGCTATATATATAGCTACCGGCAACGGGCGGCGGGTAGAGGGGTTGTGTGTTGTGTTGGCCGCAGTACGAAGAGGAAAAACGCGGAGTAGTGGACATTAATAGCACCTCTTGTGGGATTTTTGAGCGACTTCAAGGGATGTAATACAGCAAAAGCGACTGATTCTTGAAGAAGCGGTGCAACGATTTTCGGACTTTGGTCCATCAACTGCGGGAATTAATTATGTCACCTGTGAACCGAAGTTCAGAAAACCATTTTTCTTGCGCGCGCTAGATTTTATTTTAAAATAAATGATACAAATCGATGTTCAAAGGGCGCCCTCTACTGTCACGCCATCTTTCGAGTGACGTCTTTGGGGTACGGCCTGGTTTCTTGTTGGGCTCTGTCTTCGGATCTCCTAGCCGCTTCCTCCGCGATTGCAGACTCTGAGTCAAGAATTAACATCGCTGGGGGTCACGGCGAGCGATTGACACAAAAGACGGTTCGTCACGGGGCTGACGGCGAGTGTAGCAGTAGAGGGGGATAGGTTTTGTTGACTTTCGCATGTCCCCCTGTGACGCGCCACCGTAGTTCCCGTAACCCCCACAGGCGACTGCAGATCGACAAATAATTTGTTTTTATGCTCTGCAGCGGACTAGCAATTTTTATGGGAAAGGTGGTGCGTTCTTGTTTTCACGGTTCCTAGGCAAACTTTATAAAAAATACAAACTGCAAATTCTTTCAACGGTAAAATTGTTTCACTGCCCCTTTAAACGGGTACTCCGGTGATCTTTTTATAGTCCCCGATTTGCTTGAAAATTTACTAAACACAGCAGTAAACATATCTGAAAAAACCCAAATATTCGGCCCCAAATATATATATATATATATATATCAATGTTATTGAATTCCCAATTTTTGGTCCTCGCCGTGTTTTTCGAGGTGAAAATCTCTACTGGCAACATCGAAAAATTGACGTCAGCGAAAGGTAGGGGTTCACTCTTCTGTTTGTTTGTTTATTTATTTATTTGGAATACTATCGGTTCTATACAGGACCAACATAGGAGTGGTATCACACAGTAACATGGAATCATGCGCACAAAATACACGCATCAACAAAAGTACAATACAGCAGTGAATCAATCTAGGTACTGCTGGCAGAAATGTCAGATAAGTGCAATAAATTCATCCCGACTTTTAGCAGTCACGACATGTGCTGGGAGCTTTGTTCCATTCTCGCGCTGTGTTCAAGAAAACAGAAGACTTGAAACAATCCTTAAAACAATTTTGCTCTTATGCTTATTGCGGGCTATACGCGACACGCTGTCATTTAATTACTTTCGTTTATTTCCAGGAACGAGGTATTATGCTGTAAAAAAAGATTCAGACGTTTATTTTTTGTTCTTATGGTAAGGACTGTGGACTTTGTTCCCAACTGATTACAAGCAGTCTCATGGTGTCAAATGAATGCTTTGGAAGCTCGCTTCAGCACACGCGCAGCAGCACGAACAAGTGCTCGGAATAGTCCATTTCTAGACAGCCCGCTCGACCTGCTAGCATGCTTTCCACTACTGAAATCTCGGCCCTGAAAATCGCGGGTGTATTTGAATGTTCATTTTAGCATCGTTTTCACTTGCCAATTTCACAATAACGTTTCTGAATTTTGCGATACTAAATAGCATACCGGTAAGGGTAAAGTACCGCCTTCCCCTGATTGGCTGCTGCAAAAATCCAATGTTCTCCGGCCTCGTCCGGGTGCGGCTGAGTTGAATACTGTAAACGACTAAATTTTCGCGAGGACCTAATTTTCGCGAATTTCGCGAATCGCCTTCAATTCGCGAAAAATAGGTCCCGCGAACAATTCGGGCAATATGTGAACGCTACGAAAGCTGCACTCGATCCGCGAAAATTAGAACCCGCGAATAATTTCAAATTTTCAGCTTCGGCCCGATTCGCGAAATTTTTAGCCCGCGAAAATTAAGTCGTTTACAGTATATTGAATTTTCAGCCGGAATTGCGGGACTCGGGGGAAAGTTCAATAGGGAGTTTTCGTAGACCGTTTTCCCTACTCCGCTATGCTCTCCGCAACAAAGATGCCGCTATTGCGAATGCGCGCCGCTGGCCTTGACTGCAGAGTTCCGGATCTCGTAGTGGGGTTGCGGAGACCGTTGCGGGGCGGAAGAAACAATCTACGAAAAGTCCCTAGTAGCAGTTCGTCGTCTTCTGCATTTAACAGCGCTGCTGCCATAATCGCGTATCACCGTTTCATGTGCGCGTCCATTTTTCTACTTCATCAGCGCACACCTAGCCTTGTTGTCGAGAGTGCGACCGCTAAATGCTTCTGTTATCCCTCTCGGCTTCCCGCCGTTTGTGTGAACGCTGGAGTCGGGAAGGGGGTCCCGCTGGTTCCGCCCCTTAGCAAAAAGAGGCCGTACTTGAAACGAAGTTGAAATATATTGAATATGAATATTCCTTTTGTATTCATTCTGCATTATTTTGTCCTCATTCGAAATACGCGTGAAAGGTATTGAAAATACATCATAAATATTAATCAAAAAGATTTTAGATATACCAAAAATATAATTCCTTCCTCCCCAAGATGCCATTTGTGTATTAAAAACCGGCTACACAATTATTTTTATTTTTTTTTCATTTTGGACTTTGTTAGTAAATGGTGTCTCTGTGGCATTTGAAGGCACTACTAAATACATCCCACAACTACACATTACAAACGAACACAAACACAAACACAATGACGCACTGAACACCTGAATCACAGTCCCGTTGACTGCTCTAGAGCCTTATATAGCCTACATATTGAAGGTAATCATTTGGCCGGTGACCCCCTCTGCACTTATTAAGGTTCCAAGCATCCGATCTTCTCCTCTGGCGTCTGTCAAAGGGGAAACAGTATTTTGAAGTTCGTGGATGATATTTCTTACTAAAACGCATCGGTATAACTAATACTAATTCGGCGCAATCGCTAAAACAATATCCACAAAAAACGGCTCATAGAAGAAATGTTAATGTTTCTCTGCATAGCACCACTCAGGACAAAGCGAGTCAAAGTAGTTTCTTCACTTTTAAATAGTTATTTTGCTTTTCTTTACTAGTTAACTGTTTAATAAGTTCGTTAACGTCACTACATTAAAGTCACTACTCACATCACGTACAATGGTGAATATACACATTTAGTGAACTAACATTGTGCTAACACAACCACGCCGAACATATCTGCTCACAGCACTTGCTGAAGCTTTCCAGCATCAGCAAGTGTTGTGGTTGTAGTTCCCGAATCCCTATTGTGACTGGTGTGCAAGAAACTCATCACGTGTGTTCTTGATAGAAACAAGTAAACAATATCATAAACTGGGATGAGTTATCAGGGCGATGCTGCACAACTCAATTGACAAAGTAATCAAATGTTGTCTTTATGCACTTCAGTGTACTCCACATCTGCTTGAAGTGAACTTCTGAAAGGCGAGCTTTTAAATACTTTGGTAGTTTAAGTCAAACTGCCAAAGTATTGCAGTCAAAAGATACTTAGAGTAGAACACAACAGTATTTACGATTTCCAGGTATTTTAAGAGTATTCTGCACTTATTTTTGATCACTGCATTTTTATTAGGGTTGGAGTATATTTTCCATGAAATAAATAAATATTTTAAGAAATCTGTTTGAAAGGTATTTTGTGCCTACTAATTTAGTATTTACGTATTTCAGAACGCATGAAGGGAACTTCAAATGTAGTTTAAATAAAGGTATTTTAAAAGTATATTTTAGTACTAAGTCAAAAAAAAAAAAGAAGTGTATGTTTTCGGTCTATTCTTCGTGTACTTACAATTATGAACTGTACTTCAAATACACTCAAATTAGAGTGTGGTATATTTCAAACGTATTAGTTTTCGCCAAGGGGCGGATCACTGACGTCACGCATATCCCTCCCGAAAAGCATCCCTCGTGGGAATACCCCTTAGAGAGCATGGTGTGCACTTGAGTCACTGGTGTGCACCATTTAACCGGAGTTCCACCGCTCGTACTTCACAAAAAAAAAAAAAAAAAAAAAGAAAAACGCGGTATTCGCAGACATGACGGAAGTGTCTGCAGACAGACTTCAAGCATGTTCCAAGCATGTTTGCCTGGTACGTATATATGCTTTGAAAATGTCGGCAGACGGTCTTTGTGTGACCCATATGTGACAAGGACGTCGTACAACGGAAGGAACACGCTTGTGACAGCGTCTGCAGGCTTTCTTTTGCACGATGTGTTAGCGCCGTGACCGCGGCTTTGCCGTTCTGGTACAGTGCTGACCCTGGGCTCCGGGCTGGGGCTGTGCGTGCTCCACGTGTGCTGCGAGGTTCGGGCCATCTTCTGGCGCCAGGACACGCGGGACACTCTGCAGCGCTCGGTGTGCGGTTTCATCGTGCTGGGCTGGTGCCTGTTCGGCATCTACGCGAGGCGCCTGGCACGGAGACTCTTCAGCCACCCCGCCTTCTTCAGGGTGAGCGTCCGCAGTGGCCTTTGGATGATACTAATTATTATTGGTGTGAAATTAATCGATTAAAATGTTAATAATCTAAGGCATTAATCACGAACTAATTTCTGAACTGTGTCGGTGAAAATGTGTGTTGTTTTATTGATACAACTTTTAATATTAAAGTGTGCTTGTCATTTTAACGTGCCATCAGGAAGCTCAGAGTATCGTTAAACGTTTGTGATGCTAGAACCTTCGCGCATGCAACACAATTGCCTAGCAGTTTGTCATATGTTCTTCGAATATTAGTCTGTCACTGACAGCCTAAACTAGAGGTATATAAATAATGTTGTCTAAAAGCTAAACAATATTTGCTGCGTAGCTTACCGCAGATATTTCGTTTTATTGGTGTTCTTTTCCGCTTTTATCTGTCTCGGCAAAGGGGATGATTGGCCATCAAACCGCCGCACACGCTTTTGTTTTGTACTGTGATAACTCTGGTTTAATTAAATATTTTTACGTATGCATATCTCACATTTCTTCATGGCTTAAATAGTACTTAGTAACCACTAACAAACAAAGCAACGTAAGTGAAAATTGGAAAACAGTTCTTTCTGGTTTTTGTTTTGCAGTCATCCCGTGGTAATATAATGTTTACCGAACGAGCTAGTAACTGAAATAAATGACTTCATTTAAACTATATGTTTGTGCATTGGTAAGACTATATGGCGAGCAAGTGCTCCAGTACGAAATCTTTGGCTCTTTGGAACGAGTGGAGGGGCACGAAAATAAGCAAGTAACATAAGCAACGCGTCGGGTTTTTTTTAGGCTAGGAGGGGCAAGCTACTGCCGGTTATAAAGGATACAGCTATTAGCATCCTTTATTCATCCATCCAACGTGCAGGAAACGCACACGAGCAGACGAACTTGCATGCCGTATCCGCAATTTTCATGGCCTATAGGGGGAGCACTAGTTCCTATCAAAATGGCTGTCATCTGGATGATCGTCATAGAACAACAGTACGAGGAGTTGGGTCTGGGACGCGTAAGTAATTCTAATTTTGCAAATAATGAGCGATAGAAGAACCTTGCTTTATGCTTCCTCGCCTGAAAGATATAACCAAGCACCTTCATTTTGGAGCCAATTATCCAGTATCGAAGGAGCGCGATTCTCACATCTCGCTACCACCATCGCTGAAAGTTGCGAAAACGAATCCATGAATCCTTTGCTACAAGGGCGCCGCCATCTTGAATGTCGTCACTTCTAGTATGGACAAAAACGTTGTTTGGCCGTCGCTACGCCAATAGAAGGCATTCAGGATGTAAACGTAACCGTGACCCATTCTCGCTTTTACTCACTTCTGTTTTCTTTCTATTTATAGGTTGAAATGTTTCATTATTTTTTCTTCGCCCTAACCGAATGTGCCTACCAGGTTACTGGGGACGACAGTAAACGAAAGAGGTGTATAATGTCCTGGAACCCCAACAAAATACGTAGGTTCAGAAAAACAGGATAAACTCCTCTCACAAAGCCCTCCATTGTTTCCACTTTAACAGAGCGAACGCTGGAGAGGAAGTGACCTCCCCTTCAGCTTTCGCTCAGCTAAGTGGAAAGAGGTGGGGGACTCTTCTCCTGAACTCTTAACCTGAGCTCTTAACCTGTTATAAAGGACAGAGAATATACAGGCGATATGGTGTAGTTTCAGCATCTTGAAAAAACCCCGAGACCAGGGACAAAAACGACACACATATTGGTCTCAAGCTCAGCTGCAACTTCTATTTTCCCTTCCTCCTTTACAAGGAAGACCACCACCGGCCTCCAGACATACACTGCCAGGTTCCCGCTCAACAAAAATCTTTTTAGGTGACCACTCACACCACAGTTATTACATTACAAGCCTGAAAAGTATTTAGATGTTAAAACAGCCATGGTCTGGCTCAGCTTAGCCTAAGCTCCTTTGCTCTCCTCGTTGACACTTTGCCTCGCGAGCTAATTTTAAGAGCGACATCTGTAGAGACTGCTTCCTTTCTTGTATGTCTGAAAACAACAAAAATTAAACCGAATATTCTGCTTATCTCCTAGACAACCAAAATAACTCGTTGATACCTTACCCGGAAAAACCCTGAAAAACTGGAAAAGAATGCCCGAGAAATCTTTTAACCTCTCTCGTACACATTGAAAAAAAAGTTCGTCGCTGCATAGGTGTACCATGCTGCATACATTTCCGTAGAACTACGTATGGGTGGCACAAGGCATGAGAGTGTGTGTGTCTGTGTGTGTGTGTGGGGGGGGGGGCCGGGGGGGGGGGGGTTAACGCTTTGCCGAGTCGCGTTTGAGAGTCGCGTGAACTGCCCGTGCCGCAGAGGACGCGAGCTTGGCTGCTCGGCCGCTGTCCAGAGCGATGGGCGAAGATTGCAGAATCAGGGCTGCTGGAGCGGCGACTATCGTCGTTTCACTCAGATGGGAGTGCGTCAAGTCGAAGGGAGCAAACGAGCGAGCCAGCAGATAATCGATTGCTCCAGAAACCACTATTGTTGGTTGTCTACGAATTGCGATAGCATTCGTCTAAAACAACTTCAAGGACGACGTCTAAGACGACATCGAGGACGACGTCCTAGGGGACATAAAAGACGACGTCAAGGAAGTCCACTAGGACGATCTCAAGGACAACCTCTAGGACGACGTTGAGGACGACGTCTAGGACGACGTCTAGGACGATTTCAAGGACGGCGTTGAGGGTGACGTCCTAGAGGACGTCGAGGACGACGTCAAGGTCGTCAGGTCTTTCGAAGGGGGTTGGAATGTGAAGGATTGCGAGAATGTGAACTGAGATTGTCTACTGCGCATACCTACTGCGCATTAGAAGGCCATAAAGTCCAAGAATTACCGGGGCAGTATAGTTAAAGAATGCTATCCCATTAAAAGGACGCGCGTGCGCACTGCGTGGCTCTCGGCAGCAGGAATGGCGTGCCGACAGGGAGGGTGAAGATGCAAATCGGTCGGCGCTCCGGTGTTATCTGTGGGACGTCACTTTTGTGACCAAGTTTTTGTGACATTGATCTTCTAACTTTACACCCTCTTCAAAGCACAGAGAAGGACGTAGTTCTACTTAAAAAAACAATTAAAACCAATTGTACATACATTTCACAGCGATAAAAAATTAGACAAAATACACAGCACAAAGCACAAGTGACCCTCGCATTGCCAAAAATCTCTTGGTTGCATATTTTACAACAGTAGATGAATTACTAAAGCAGTTTACTCTACTGTTTATTTTAATAGTTTTGATTCGAATTATTTTATAATTATTGCTCTCTTTTGCTAGTACGGTCGTCTCGTTCCATGCCGGGGTCACTAGTCTTCACAGTCATTGACATGTTTCCCTATTTCCGAATTTTGTCATTGGGATGTCAGTTGTCTTTTATGTTCAGCGATACGGCCTGTTAATGAACCGCCTCGTTTGTCCCACGCAAAATACTTCGCACAGAAGGGAAATGTTACGAACTACCCCTTCCTCGTCTAGCGGTCCCTTCCTGTGTTATTTTTTTTTTTGTTACAACCCACTGACGCTCGTGAACGGCGTTAACCCACTTGACTTAATATCTGCCTTAAAAGCTACAGCTGCGCCAAACCAATGTGCCAGCGACTTCAAACTTTGTAAAAAGAAATCATATGAAAAAAAAAAAAGTTAGTTAAAAAGGGACCACGTGAGGGAGAGGACGCAGATCTCTCCCTGAAATTTTTCCTGGAAGATCACAAGTCAGGCTTTACGTTGAGGTGTGTAGTGAATGAGATCCGGTCTTGGTAAGGAGCACTGGCAAGATTTTTCTATAAATGTCTCTCGGCAGTTGAACTCGTGAACCCAATATTTCTAAATAATTCGGATGAGTTGATTAGTGAGTTGGAGGGATTTCATGGTAGTCTTTGCAATTTAACTTTTTTTAAGCCTTAAAAATCTCTACTACTCCCTGAATCAGGTGAGGCTGCTGAGTGGGATCAAAGCGGGGTTAGAAGAGAATTTTGTTCGATCTTAATTTGTATCAGCATCGACGTGGCGAGTTTTCTGGAACTGTTTGGGAGGTACTTCAATTCGACTACAGTGGGATATGAGAGGCAGGAATACCTACAAAAAGAGCTGGTGTATGCATCGGCTCAACAATTGTTCCATCCTTGTCAGAACTTTACCTAAAAGCTCTAGATAGTGAGGTGGAAAATTTCTGGGCAGCGTACAGATAGGGACTTCGTTTGTTAAGAGATTTGTCGATGGCATTTTTTGTTTGTGCTCTTGATGGTTTCCCTCTTGGCAACATCATGAGTAGTATCAAAAACACAATTCCAGAGGGGAGTTATTTGACAGAAGAGTCAACGAATGGAATGGAAACTTCTAAAATATGCGACCAAGAGGTTTTTGGCGATGCGAGTGTCACTTGTGCTGTGTGTTGTGTTTTGTCTAATGTTTATCGCTGTGAAATGTATGTATGTGCGCCTGCTCGCTGACGCTGGTCAGTGTGGGAAAATTTATTTATTTGGCTACAAATACAAACGGTCAGGGCAGGAGCGTATCACAGGTGACGGAGATGTTGACGTGCGTTTATAATTGAGCTTTTTTTTAAGTTTCGAAGCGGTACACGCCAATGTTTATACGCACTCGCTTTTTCCGTTAAAACTGCACGATGCACGAACACGCCGACCAGAGGCCATGCGGTAACAGCAGCACCAAGGCCGACAGTCCCTTCCACAGTTTCCGTTGCCGTCCTCGCCCCTCTGGTTCTTCGTTCGTCCGTGAGAGGGCGAGAGGTGGACTGGAGTTGCGAATAAACGAGGAAGGGAAAATAAAAGTTGCAGCTGAGTTTGAGACCGTTCTGTGTGTCGTCCCTCTTTTTTGTCCCTGGTCTCGAGTCTCAAGATGTCCTTAACCTGTCACCGACTCTCCTCCCCTCTCGCCTCGTCCCCCAGCGTTCGCTCTGCTAAAGTGAAAAGGGTGGAGGGCTTTACGTGAGGAGCTTCTCCTACTTTTCTTAACCTGCAACGGAGTACAGCTTCTGAGGCGTTGCTGCTTGCAAACTTGTCTTGGAGTTGCACGGCTTCGGCGCAGGACATCCGCATGCACTCCAAGACCCTGCTGAAAATCAACGTGGCGGCACTGGCGGTGCTGGTGGGGGCGCTCTTTGTCGCCGTGAACGCTTACAGCGCCTGGCTGGAAGCGTCCCAGCCCGAATGCGAGCCCCGCGGAGGCTCCCACGAGCTTTGCATGGTACGCTTCGGCGTTCGTCTGCTCTTCTCCGCCTTGGCGCTCCTCTGGAACGGACTCGTCTGCCTCGTCCTGGTCTCGGTGGCAAGGACTCACACCATCGGTGGGTGAGCTTCGGGGTCGGGCTTTAATACGTTGAAACTTTCCGAAGCGGCATTTAGGATGTTTTGGCGCCATGTGTTTTATGATGATGATGCTCTGTGGCGGCATTTACTTGTTTGTCCCTCCCCCGTTATAATGCCTCCACGGACGCTGTGCGGAACTTGAAATATGTAAATACATTTAAAGGGGCCCTGCAAGGACTTTTTTTACTGGTTTTTAATTTGCACCGAACCTGAGCGCACTGAACGTAGTAACCTAATGAAAGTTTTCTTTTCGCGAATTTCGCTTTATTTTCAAAGTTATAGGCAAATTTAAATTACAAAAACAAGCAAAAAAAACCTCCTTCATGACGTCCTTGGTTGCTTGAGTGGCCTTGAACTAGAAGAGGGGTAGTAAGCTCAGCGAGCGCTCACAGCTGCCGCACTCCGTGTCGACGGCTCGAGAGGGCGCCACTAAAGCATGTTCTGAATAGGCTGTATGAAGCGGGCAGCCAGGGCGGCTGGCATTGCATTTGCTGCGCGATTAACACTAATTCGGCATGACACTTCATTGGCCACAAACGACAGCAAACACGGGGTAAAGATCAGTTCAGAACGGGAGCCACTTCGCTCTGCCATAGTGCCAAAGGGCCAAACCGCAAGCCAAAGCTGCTCGCCGAAGGCCTTCGGAACGCTCGGAACCGGTCGGATCCTCGACTGCAGCGCCGCCGCGTACATCCGGGACCTTTCTACTCTCGCCGCTCCTCGGTACCTGATCCCACTACACCTTTCTAGTATGCGCTGCCTTTTCCACCGCTTGGTGGCGGGTATGTCGACGGGTCATTTCTTGTTTCCGTACTTTATAAACTGCATTTGTTTGTTTTCTGATCTAAAATACTGAACAAAAACTACTTTTATAAATAATTGAAATGGCTCGCGCCACTTATATTTTGTATTTCGACTAAAAAGAAGCTTTTTGCGGCTCTGACCAGTAGAAAGACCAGGACCTAGAACCTCACGATGTCGTCACATATTGCGCGCTTTCGGCACCACGGGTCGCCCCCGTAGTTGGAGGATGTTTTCGCGTCGTCCAATTAAAATATGACGCACTGATATTTAGTTACTCTCTCCGTGCCCCCTGGCTTGCCCGACCCCAAGAGACGTGGAAACGGCAAAAAAGGTAGACGCTTAAATATGATTGCAGGGCCCCTTTAAATAATTAACTAACTGGGGCGTCAGCTGTTTTTAGAGCTATCCAAAACTAAACACATTTTCGGAATACGCAGGATTTACTCTTCCTGGCATGCTATTCGTCATTTCTAAGTTTAAAATAGCCATTGAGAAAACAGCAAAGGAGGGCTACGCTAAAACTACCATTCAAATATTCCCGCGCTCTCCATTGGGGTGACGTCATATGTTGTAGACCTCGCGAGTGATGCAGGAATCTAAAGACGCAGTATTTTGCGCGTTTTATATATTTATTTATTTACTTGCTTTCGTGACCTTTTCTAGCGTTCATTTCACACCATTTGTCTTGTAACTCGCCGGGGAAAAGCTGCAGCGCCCCCATATTACAACCCTTGAGTCATATTTTCAGGGATGCAAGGAGAGCCTCTCAACCTCTCAGGCCAAACTTAAATATTCAGTAACTTTGCGAAAACAAAATTAATGTGACTTCTCATTTGGGTTACTAGTTCAGATGTGTCTATAAATGTGTTGAGCCAATTTTGAGGCAAATCAGTGACCATCAGAATTTCGCCAGAGTTTCGAACCCATTGAAGATGGCCACCGTGGGACCGGAGCCTTAAGTTAGTGCTCTGGATGAGAACTTCTACCCCGCTTGTAGTTTTAATATCTGCCGCTTAATTTTAAAAGGAATAAAGGCGACCGTTGCTTGTAAATGCCAAGTTATAGTGTCGCGCTACGTAACTTGTAGCGGGGGTATCTGCCAAAGATACCGACTCTCTTTGTGGGATATATGAACATGGCGTTTTATCACGAGCCATTCTTTTATGATGGTAAATTGTGGCACTCCGTATACTTTCGATTATTGTCGCGAAACATACAGCAGTATCTATGCATTCCTTGTTTTTCAAGGCATTCGAAGGTTCATCAAGGAACTCGAATCCGATGCCGTCGCCCACGAGAGGCAGTACTCCAGACGCTTCCCGGGCTCCGTCATCACTTCAGAGGACATTTGTCAGGGTATGCATTGCCTAGACTCTAGCTCATTTCTCGTACGGTCACGCTTAGTTAATATGGACACATTCGCTTCACAATAATTTGTCCATAATGTGAGTTATCCCTACTGACGAGTAAAAATACATCTATTTATCCAGCGTGTCCCCCAAAATCGTTTCGATATAGCGGGGTATTCGTATTAACGGGGTCCATACCCTAGTTTAGTGGTTCTCAAATGGAGGTCCGCGAACCCTTTGGGGTCCGCGAAGGCATTCTAGGGGTCCGCGAAGCCCTGCCTCATCAGTCAAGCCTGGCAATAAAAGTTGTCTTTTTTCAGATAGAGAAGGAATTTTTCCACTTTCGGGCGAGTTTTCTCGTGTGTATGTCAATAGGAGAATTCTACTTCACACTAGCCCTTAGTTATATCCATCCTATTAAATCATTGTTATATTTGACCTATACATTTCCCCTCCTCTCACCACGAACGGGGTCCTCCATGATCTCCGCCGATCCACAAGGGGTCCGCGAAACATCGATGGTCGAGAACCACTGTCCTAGTTGACTGAACACGAGTCCCTGTCGAACGTTGATGCAAGCACTCGTGTCCAATTCGTGCCCCGAGCTGGTCTCCGGTAGCAGAACATTCATGTCATGGCGGTGACAACGAACGAGCCATTCTCTTTCGCTGACCACGAGAGAGACGAAATTAACATATTATTTCATGGTTAGGTTGAAGTAAAGCGTGGCGTGCCAGCTATATACAAACCCGCGCTTTGTCTTTGAAATTACTGAACTTGAGAAAGGCAAGGAACTGAGTAATTGCTGCTGTGTTCGGAGAAATGGTGTGTGCTTTTCTTCTCTTTCCATATCTCACTTTCTCTTTTGTCGAGTATTCACCATGTCGCCTTCGCCCTCGTTCTTCTTTCAGCTCCGTTTTTCTTCTCGTTTCAGAGAGCATATGGATTGAAAACAATATGCCGGAGGATGGAGACATGGGTATTCGGTTTTCGGCTTATCAGCGGGAAGATCGCCCTCTACACAGCCCCGTGGCTGCTGGTCACTCTGTAAGCCAATAGCCTGACTGCTTCTTTTCGACGTGGCAAAACCACTAAATTATTAAATATTAACAGAATACTTTGAGGTGTGGGAAACGCGGTAACGCAAAAGTCACAGCTCGTGCTAAAGGCGCGAAGCTGGCGGTACAAAGGCAGGATGATACGGAAAAACTGCTTGACCGCGTTTGCGCACCGCCAGCCTTGCGCCTGTTGCACGAGTGACAAAATTTAGTGCACCAACGCTTTTCCCCCCACACTATACCTCTTTCTAAAATTTACTTACTAAGTGCACTGTCTTAGGTAACACTCAACAATTTTTCTAAATCGAACCATATGTTTATCTTTAATAATTGGTAAGCTAATTAACATATTTTAGTTAAATAATTGACTTATTGTGGCGATTAACTTCCTACAGTATGCCGACTTGGCCGTATAACTCACCTGCACAGACCTAATTAGTGTACTCTTCACGGGTTTTGTTTAATAAATCTGTTCGAGTTAAAATCAGACATCCTTTATGGGTAAACCTAGTATCTATTCAGTTCGGGAATGACACCTCAGTTTAGGTTTTTGACAGGGCGGTGTTTCACCGAACAAGAGCGAGCAGTGTCTATGCTTTCATAGGCTTTTGGACGATAAAAAAAAAAAAGGTTGTGTGTATGTTTATACAGCCTAGAACTTGGTCTGCCTCAACGAGCGACGAGTCTCCCAGCTGTAGATGAGCAATTTTAGCCAGTGCAGTACAACCGCTAGCCTGGGGTCTTTAACGTGCACCACGCAGTAGTGATACACAAGCGCACGCCGGTACGATGCTCATCCAGATCGAAACGGGCCAGGGGTGGGGATTGAACCCAGGATCCCTAGGTTCTGCAGCGCGAGCTTTCGCTCCACGTGCTCCGAGCTGGTGTGCGCTAGCCCACTCGGCCACCGATCCCCCCTTTTGGACGATCTCGTTAACCCTAACCTACTCACCCTATATACAGGGGGCTGTATTACACGAGAGCGCACGACACGAGAGCGCCGACGAGGGAGCGCTCGACAGCAGAGCGCACGACAGGAGAGCGCCGCGGCATGAGAGCACGTGTGATTAGAGCGCGCGTCACGCGAGCGCATGTTCGCGCCTTGGAAATGATCGATACGGGGCCTGCAGAGGTCTGCAGTCACACCATTTAAGATAATTTATTTTGTTCAGGTTTTTCTATCCTAACTCAATACATTACGGCACAGCTGTCGATGCTACTGCTCACTTGTCATTTTGCCTCCCAGAAACAAAAATTCAAGTCACCCGACAATTTGAGTGAAAAAAAAAAAATCGGTTTGTCGATGAGCTTTCTTTCGGGATTAAACATACGCGCAGGTGTACATCATTATCAGGTTCAATTCTGGCAGTTGCCGGGAAAATGTTGAATTTCGAGCGCGCTAGAAATCCAATTCGTTCTTTCATGACTATGATTCATGGCGAAATATGAAGCTGGACTCACATATTGTGCAGTGCTGGCTGTCGCGTAACAGTTAATTCAATGTTGAACAACCCATGTTACTATAGACGCTTTACAGCAGCTGTGCATGGGCGCCGCCAGAACTGACCTTCAGTTTTTGTTTCCCTCTTATTCCGTTCGCTTGACTTCATCATTTCCACAGCTGGACAGGTTATTGCCATTTTAAGTGTTACTGTGTCCTTCCCCCCAGCATAGGCCGTTGTGGAGACTCGTCAACGCCCGCTTCAGTGGCTCGGCATCTCGGTAAGACAAGAGAAGGGCGGCTATGGCGGCTCAATCTGGCGCGTGTGTAAAGCGTCTATACAAAAGAGGATTCGATACATGAACGTTCTGCTACGGAGAAAGGCACTTTAGTGACTGCAGCTCTTGTTCAGCGCTCTCGTGACGTGCGCTCTAATGACACCCACTCTCGTGTCGTGCGCTCTTGAGGCGCCCTCCCAAAAAAGCTTCCCCCAAAAAAATTTGCATGTTTTTTTTCACCGCAAAAATAAATTATTCATCGCCGAACGCTCATTCTCCGGCGAAAGGTAGCGCTAGAGGTTCGAACCAGATACCCAAAGTTTCAGTACTGAACTGATATTTTATTCAAAAGTTAGGCGATTGTTTGAAAACTTCAGTGGGAAACTGGGTCCCATTTTCGCCCGTTTTCGGTTTCTGGCGCCATAGAGCACCGTGTACAAAAACTTTTTGAGTAAATTTAAAACTAAATTCGA
This sequence comes from Ixodes persulcatus, assembly GCA_013358835.2. Classification (NCBI taxonomy): domain Eukaryota; kingdom Metazoa; phylum Arthropoda; class Arachnida; order Ixodida; family Ixodidae; genus Ixodes; species Ixodes persulcatus. Next base: position 120,072 of record JABSTQ010010410.1, read on the forward strand.
AAGCTGCGTTGGTCAACATTTTACCATTGAAATTTTCAGGAAATCATATCGGTTCGCATTGTAACTTTGGCATCTGCTTCAGACCTCTAGCACTACCTTTGGGCGAAGAATGATCGTTCGGCGATGTGTAATTTATGTTTGCGGTGAAAAACAAGAAACAAAAAACCTTATAATTGTTTTTTGGGGACGCCCTGTATATTTTGGGCACACAACCCCAACAACATGTTTGCTCATGCGTGGCCAAGTTTGAAGCGCATACTCTTGCTATTACCGCCATCACATCAGAAATCTGATTTCTTTTTTTCACCACAATTCCCGGAGGACGAATGATATTCTTGAGGCTGGGACCGAAGCAGCGACCAGCTGCCACGAGTCATTGTCTTCCATTACATTCCCTCCCGAGGAATGAAGAAGCCGGAGGAAGTTTTGCGCAACGCGACAATAGAGGCATTGCAAACGAGTCACTATGCATGCATAATGTGGTTGACCGTGTTCTTGACAATAAAAGATAAAATGCCAGAAATGACGGTACCGCACTCGGGCTTTGGCATTGGAGAATAGGTAAAGATATGTTAAGGATAATTTTTTTTTTTAAATTAAAGGTATTAGTTAAAAAAATATGAAAGAAACAAATTCAAGACTGAAGATACACATAAACGAGGCCAGACGGCACAATGAAATTCCTTTTTTTGCTTCTTTTCTTGCAGCAGGTGAATACCTTGACTTCCCAGATGAGCGACTCTGCAAACACCGAAGTGTCTCAGGTCTGCCGAACTCTTTCCGTTGCCGAAATACTCCGCATATATTGGAAAATATCGGTGAGTATTAGTAGCTGCAACTTGCTACTAAAGTTTTGAGTGTCCCCACAATTTTCAAAATTATGACTCATTTTTCTCCTGGAAGGATAACGACCGACCATGCTAGGGTTTCGAGCGAGAGGCTTTTCAGCTATCGGATACTGTGCACTCGCGTTCTCTGCCCGAATTTCCTGAACCTGCGATTTTCGAAAAGGGTGGATTGATTGATTTCAGCGGCATACTTCGTGTGCCAAGGGAGCGTTTGACACACATCGCCGCGCTAAATCGACAAGGAACAATACTGACACCGCCCTGACTTGAACGCATACTTAGCACCGACGTAGCGCTGTCTCAGCACTCAATTACCAATACAGCGCGAAATCAGCGTTGAATCAGCAAGCTCAACTCTATTTTCAACGTTGAGTAATTGTACTGAGGTAGTGCTGCTGGTGTATGTGCGACCAGGCCTTAATCGTGCAGTGCTTCAAGCGTTAGACAATCGCAGCTTACTCCGCCCGCCTCCCGAACCTTCCGCGTGGGCGCAGGAGGAGAGACACGTGTCTTTTAGTCAACCGAATAGCTAAAATCGTTTACCGCGAACTGGCGGTCATGTTGTTTTCCCGCTGCTTTTCCAAAACAGACAGAAACCTGTTGTGTCAATATTAACCGTACAGCTATGATGCCGGTAACGCATCGCCAACTACCCTCCATGCATCCTGGCGGTTGGTGCTACAAGTAAGGGCGAAGAAGGCAAGCAGGCGCCGGCGTCGCGTCCGTCGCGGCATCCCAACTCGCGGCTGTTAGAGTTTTCGTCCTGCAGAGTGATCTACGGTAGAACAGGCATCTTCGTTGTCTACCTCCGCCACCGCGCCACCGCCAAGATAGGATTGCTGTGATCCGCAGTATTACACAGAGGTGGGACATAAGTAGGCAAAGCTTACGTGTGCAAAATAAAGACAAAACGTTAAACGAACGAGGCGGAGACCCATCCCTGGCATAGTATAAATAAGCTGCCATCTAACAGGATGCGTGCACTCATTCCCGCGTGCCCACATCCCTCCCGGCGGGCCTGCCCAGACGGGAGGAGGTCCTCCTCACAAGGATCCGGATGGATTCCGCGGTCACCCCAGCAGTCTTGGCCTCCTGGGGCCGGGGCCCCGATGATGCCAGCCCGGCTTGCCCCTACTGCTCTGCCAAAGCGTCCGCAGTTGGCCTCCGACATATTCTCTAGAATTGCCCAAATCTTCGGCACCGCCTCCTTCCCCTGACTCAGGCACGAGGCCTCAACCTGGCCTCCCCTGAGGACTACTACAAATGGACCAGAGAGAACGCGCGTGCCGGAGCCCTTTTGGGTTTTATACGGGATGCACAAATAGCGCACTTAATCTAAACAATCAAGCTATGCTTGTTGCACGAATAAAAAACAAAACAAAAAAGTAGATGGACGGGCCCTCTATCTCCCTGCACACCGAGCAGTGCGTGCACGATACACTTGGAGAATCCTGCTGGCAGAGACAAGAAGTGCGCGCGCCATTCAGGTCGCCCGTTTTGCTCGTACGCTGGCCATCTCCTTCCGCGAGGTGGCTCAACCGTCAAACACGGTCAGCCATGAACCCAACGTGAAGTGCCACGAGCCATTCTTGAATTTATATTGCTGCTAGCCGCTGGGAAGCTCGATGATGCAACGCAAATGATTCAGCAAGAATGGCATGTGTGGACTTCTGGGTGTAGCCGAATGATACGGTACTTATCGACGTTTTTGTGTTGCGTAGTTGATGAGCGCAAATGTTTTTAGATTGGTATGTTTCTGGATTTCATGTTGGAGCCACCACGGTTGAGACTTGAGAGAAGGAATCAAGAAGACAGGTTTTGTATGGTCTAGACATCTGGCAAATGAAGCTGTTTAGTGTTCGTATTCTTATAGGGACGACCATGCGATTGAGCCGAGGTCGCGTATATGGAATAGCTTGTGAAGTAAGTCAACAGGCAAATTTTGGCACTGATCGGCGCGTTTTCAAGGACGTCGCATCGCCTGGTTTACAAGAGGAAAGAGAGAAAAAGGGGGAGGGGGGGGGGGGTGGCGGAGCGAGGCTTAGGTGAACAGTTTTCATTGATTCACGCTATAACCTTTGGCCGGCTCCCAGATTTGCTTGCGTGCTACTTCTCCGAATACGCGCCCCGTTCACCCCACATGAGTAATGGGCAGTTCCAAACTGCCTCTTTAAAAATCGGTTTGTCTTTAAAACATTAGTATGTAATTTTTGCGTTCCAGTGCCGCATGCGCCTGTCGGGCATAGCTCTCCAGCGATGGGTGGCCAGTCTGCTGGCCCTGGTGGTGGCTTGGTGCTCGGCCATGCTCGTCGCGTGGCTGCACCAGCCGGCGTCCTTCTGCCAGGTGATCGAGTTCGTCTGCCCCCTCACCGTGCTCCTCATCGTCTGCGCTTGCATTGCTGAGGTCAACGTGGAGGGCATCCGAATGCTCAAGGTACGGCTCATGGTACACCCCACTGGACGGTCACACAAAGCGAGAAGATAGTCGAAGTTTGTGGGAAGGGCTTTATAAAGAAACCTTCTGGAGAACCGAGAGTGGCAGCCGACGTTGTTGTTGTTGTTGTTTTTAAAGAGATTTGACTTTTTTCAGAGAGTGCGGAAAAAGTTGAGCTTTTTGGCGAAACATCGACTGCCACTTTGGAGCATCCAGGAAGTCCAGTTTCAAGTCGGTGCTGGAGGATAAAGCGAAGAGCTCCGGAAACAGTACAACCGGTTGTCAGCTTTTCAGGTTTTAGAAAGCAACGATCATCAAATACTTCTTGGCTGGTCTATTGGTGCGATCCTATAAATTCCGTCGCTGCCGTCGCCCACTTACCAAACTACGTCCAACTCGTTACTAAGCATAACACAAAGAAGGCAATGCTGATAGCGCATGTAAGAAAACCAGTGCAACTTTATGGGTGGACAAGGGTCTCAGCAGCGCAAGTTCACAAACAGGCGTCAGTTTCTAAACAGTGCCGCGTATTGCTCAGAGCTCCCGCGACTAAAGTCCCGCGACGAGTTCAGCGATTGCACTGCTAATGCACCGTACAAAAGGACAGTCTGTACACACTGTCTGAGGTCTTCCCTGTCTGTCTGCAGACGGAAGCATGCATACGTGCGAAGCAGACCTGCTTCGAACATGCGTGCCCGCAGTATATGTTGTCACCATGTCTGCCGTGAACACCGTGTCTTTTATATTATGTTTTGAACAGTAATACTGCGGCTTTCTGGTATACAGCGACGAATGCTACTGTGCCATGTTATCCAGTCCAGCGCTGTACTTAAAACACTTCGCGGCTCCTTCCAACTAAAGTCATTGGATCCTGGGAAAGTAGCGCTAAGCTCCCCGTATGGTCGCCATTTTGATCCGTGAAATAAGCAATTTCTCCTTGACCTTGGTGAGCCGATCTAAATTCGCTCATGAGGGGTAGCTTTATGGAGACGTTTCTTGTACATCGAGATTTCGCTATCGACACACCGGCGAAACAAGTGTACACCTTCGTACCACCACCGCATGCTCTGTCGGTGCTTGGAGGCACTGATAAATAAGTGAAAACAACGTAACTCTGAGAAGGTCTGTAAGGGTCCGGTCGGAGAAGGGAGAACCGCCCCGAAGTTGGGTACAACAAAACTGGCCTTTAGATAACGAGGCGAGGTGTGTGCGAAATCGGGGAGGATGCGAGGGTGGGATGGCTGTATATAAAAAGAAGTTGTGGTGATCAAAAATGTAGTTGCTGAATTTGAGACGTTTGTGTTTGTCCGTCCTCGTAAACCTCCGTCTCGATTTGTAGAATGTCTCAAAAATAAGTTTAGTGTTTTAAAATACGCAAGAATAACAATATAATTGTAAGAAATCCGTCGGAGATGTGCATGATTGATAAGTTGATTACATACACAGTGGCAAAGACGCTTATACTGGCGAGGAACGCTTCCAGATACAATGATGCTCCATGGTGATCTTGGCGCGACTGGTTTAGAACGACCCTCTCGAAGCTCCAAAGGTATGAATGAACCGAGATGACTATTTTCATAGCAATGTAGACAGATTAGCCAATCGATTTGCGAGGTTTTGGTCGTCCGTATATTAGTATCTGTTTATGTCCGGCTAGCAGGTAGCGAAGGCAATGGCGCTACTTTCCCAGGATTCAGTGACTTTACTTCCAACCAGGCTATGGTTTGGCTCCGGTGGCTCGTAGCGTCCATTGCGGTACCTCGTGCGGGTGAAGGGGAGTACATCTTTGCTGTCGAAGCCCGACCGATTCCTCGGTGTCCCGTGTAATTAAAGCAAGCTCTGTGTTTCTTTTTTTTTTTTTTTACTTTTTGCCGGCGCGGGGACTAGAGACGTGCGCTTTCTCCGCTCAATGAACAATTCTGAAGAAGTGCCGCCTTCCAGGTGCTGTTCATAGACCTCCACATTTCGGGCATCCACTTGGAGCATTCATTGAACAATAAGTGCTGCGTCAGCATTTGGCGCGGATTCGGGTCTTTGTATATTGGACACGAATGCTACGTCAACACTTGGCGAGAATTCTGATGCAATCACACGCTTCACTCGGGAAGCGTTGTCCAACATATGTCGACCGGCAGTGTTGCTTGATGAACTTTTGAAAAGAGTTTAATAAATGCATTTAGATGCATTTACAGGCCTTGAACAGACAAGGCTGAAAATTAGAACACCCTCTTGTTTTCTTTTGATTGCAGTGCATCCGTCCCACCGAAGACAGGCTTCAAATGATCAATTACATCACGAAGGTACCGCTACAACTTCTGGTAAAAGCAAATTTCTTCACGTGATTTTACCTACTGTCGTAGAGTTCTTTTTTTTTCTTCATGTCGTTGTAAAAGAAAGTAATGTGTGTACGTTTCCGTCCACTATTTTCTATCGGGTAGACGAAAAAAGTGAAAGACGTTTACAAATATCTGTAATTAGGGCGAAGCTCTTGGGGTACTTTGATTTTGCGATATACCGTGACGGGAGGGTACGCAAGAGGAGGAGGGGAGGGTATAGAGAAGGAGGAGGGGAGGGTACAGAGGAGGAGGAGGGGTTATAGAGGGGGAGGAGGAGGATGAGGGGAGGAGGAGAGGGTTCTCCGCCTCCTCCCCTCCTCCTCCTCCCCTCATCCTCGAACGTCGCGTGCAAGGCTATACTCCTTCAATTGGTTGTCGCTCTTCTCACGAAGGACTTGTGTTTCGACGACTCTTGACATAAGTAGACGTAAGCTCCGGTAACATAACGTAACGTAAGCAGACGGGACTGTGTGAACCGGCATTTCTCCCGTCTGCGACTATAAATATAACACCTAAAGTATCTGTCGTAAATTGCGAACTGAATTGGTTTGTCTGGATGTCCCTTTAAGCATCTGGATCACCTCGCTCGCGTTTCGGCATGAATCGTATTTATCTATTCTAGAGCCAGTGAGGAAGCAACGCTATAGAGTAACGACACTCGTGCCATCTAGGTGCCTAAAATCATTGTTGCCATGCATTTTTCTGAAACCTTATCTAAAATCTCAGGAAACGCCCTTCCCTCCTCCAGGAATGATAAAACATCCCGCGACAGAGCAAAACGATACCACCCGAGTTTCCTGGCACCGTACATCTATAGACGTCTTACGTTTCCTTTTGTTTTCAGTCACGTAGGCTCCGTATCTGGTATGCCGAACGACAGAAATAATAAAACATTTCAATCTGGATTATGCGAGAAAATGTAGGTGAGGCAAAACAAGAATATGTGACAATCCCGCATTTTTCGTGAACACTTTCCAGTGGCGCGAAGAGATGAAAACGATATTTTAACGCGTGCCAGTAGCGACGACATTCAAGATGACTGCGCCCTTGTGGTAAAGGTTTTTGGGCTCAGGAAGTCGCAGTTTTGGATGATAACGATCACCGATTGCGCCCGCTTTGCTCGCAGCTACCAAGATTGTGTCACATTCATTAGCGATGTTTCTTTTTTTTTCTTTCTTGCAGACGTTTGGATTCGCAATCAGCTACGGTACCATCACAACAGTTGTGCTGGGTGTGCTCGTCGCGTTCACTTCTCGTCTCATCATCGTCGAAATTCAGGGCCACTAGAGAACTCTTTCGACGAACTCTTTCTGACCCAGGCGGTACAGATGCACGTCTACAGGCCGTCCATGGAACGTTAGGACATCCTGGAGATGTCCACGGAGCACTGTGTGTGGCCAGGACAGCAAAATTGTCGGTGTATACATCGTGTGGCAGGCGTGAACATCCGCGCGGTATGGTGTCCCGGACGTTTAAAGCTCTATATGAAGACGAGCAGCAACAACACGATATAAGTGGTATAGTACAAAGCCACTAAAAGGGGCACGTTTCAGATTAACGACAACTTAGTCATTTTCCTGCGTAAAATCATTGTTGCCCGTTATCTGAAGCTTTATGTGAAATTGCCGGAAACGCTTTTGCGTCCTCCGGAAATGTTGCAACGGTCCCCGACGGAGAAAACGAATATCGCCCGAGTTTCCTGGGCTCCGATTCTTGTCCCTGGGAGAGCGAGAGCGAGGTCCAATTTGCCTCTCGCGAAACGAGCGAAGATAGATAGCATTCGTAGACGCTTTGTCGTCTGCTAACACGAGCGAAGAACGCGGTCTGCTACGGAGCGATAAGCCGGGAACACATTTGCGAAAAAAAGCCGAATTTTGTGCGAAAACCGCACACGAAAATCGCACGGCAGCTAGGCTCCTCCCTTGCTTCTCCCCTTTTCCGAAAATCGGGAGCGGTTCGAAATATCTGCAGCGCCAGATATTTTCGCACGGCGCCTCCGAATTCGGGGCGGAGGAGCTCGGTGAGTGAAAGCCCGGAACAGGACGGAACGAAAAGATACGATCGGCTCGCAACATGGCGGCTCATGCAGCTTCGGAAGCAGCGCTGGCAACATCATATGCCATCCCTGCGTTCGCATATCAACCTTCGTAGATAACCCCTTCTGTCTCTATCAAAGGTTGGTGGTACAAAGGCTCGCGTGGCATTCAACGGGGTTTTAATAGCTGAAGTTTTTAAGAGGCGCGAAATATGGGACGCCAACTCGCCAGACTACCGAACCGACTCCTGAAGTCGGAGCACGAAACATTCCACCTCATGTGGCTTGTCTTCCGAAAATCGCAAGCTACGATTTTCGCAGCGTCCGATTTCTCTCCGATTTTCGGTTCGTTGTTTCGCAAATGTGTTCCCGGCTATAGTCGCGCACGGAAATAAAACAAGAAAACGCCGTACGTCGTCTGCTAACAGATCGGGAAAAAGTTGTTCGTCTACTACGAATCGAGAGTCGCGGCGAAGCGAAATGTGACGCGGGCTGAAATTGTGATCGTCTGCTGTTTCACGTCTGAGGCCGTTGACAATACCTGCGCTTCTTTTGCAAACCTCAAGTTTCTCTGCTGCCGTAGAGAAGCTCACATTGACCGGCAGATGAGGAAGTACTAAGGACAAGAATGTCAAGGGCCGCGAGACCTCTCTTGCTATTTGTGTGTTGGTGAGACAGTCTCAATTAACCAGGGTGTAAGATAGACAGGTGGGGAAACGGCCCATAGAAGCCTACCGCAGCGCCGTGACCGGATTGTGTACTCGTCTGCTTGCGGGTACCCCCGATTTGCGACAGATGGCGCTGCGGCGAGAAGAAAAAAATTGGAATCGGATTTTCATGGAACTTTAAGGGAGAGTGCGCAAAATAAACCGAGGGCGCGACAGTCCTCCATTGAAAATCCACGAGAAACTATCTCCGTCAGTTTAGCCGGTCGCCATCGGTCGCCCACCCGAAGTGAGAGTTCGCGGTGCTCCACATAGATGGCGCCACAGAAAAAGAGAAAACCGAGGGGGACACAATCTGGTCGCTCATTTGGCCCTCGTTTCCCCACCTGTCTATCTTACACCCTGCACTTAAAGTTTGCCCGATTGTGAACCCGCAAATTAATCAGAAATATCTTATTGGTTGATTACGCGCAAGCTGCGGCTTCACGTCCAATCAGCAGCCTAGAACGCTCTTTCTGTCATTTTGACCAAAATCGGACCCCTGACAGTGTATCTGAAGCTAAGGGAGCCGCGTTTTTGAATCACAACTATAGTCAGTTGCGCCTGGCCTGCACTGTCAACAAAATGTTGGCGCGCCCACAAGAGAGTAAGAATGGAGTATCGGTACTTTGCTTGATTTAGTGGCTCTGGGTGGCACCTCACTGGACGCCATGTTTGATCGCGTCGTTCAGAGCGGAAGCTCAGAACGAGCCTTCATTTTTTTCTGCCAAGTGCGAAAACCTTGCGCGTTTCAGAATTCATCTGGTCTGACTTGCACAAAATTAAACCAGTCGCTCTTATTAAAGCCAATGTGCTATTCACTGGTTATGCTAGCTTTGGCAAGGCTCACTTTCAGGTTGTCTTAAATATATTTGATAAATAATTAAGTTTCATTTCGAGCAAGGTAGTTCTGTATGCTGGCTTTCAGCCCGCGCTCGGCAACAACGGACTCAGCTATCGCAGCCAGTGAATGCACTTTTGAGACGTAGTTGCGACGAAATATGAATGGTTTAGGCCTAAGCGTGTAAGAAAAAAGGTATGCATGTCCTTAAGAACATACTACAGACGTATCTGAGAAAACGATCGCATGTGACGACGAAGATGATAATATATTTACTGTTTCTTCTTTGTTATCGTGCATAGGGAAATAAAAAGCACCTTGAGAACATACGCTGCAAACTACGTTGCAAAAGCACCTGGGAATATGATCACATATTTAACCTGGTTTCTTTTTTTGTTATTGAGTGTACTCAATAAAACAAAACTCTTCAGATGTTGCATCTGAGAAATTAACTTGATTTTTCCCCACCATTCAGGTAATCAGTGTTCGAAAACCTTATCTGTGTTTATATATATAATGCCTGCCGTCATCAGTTAAAAAAAAAACACCTATTTGTTTTTCTCAAATATTTTAAGCCATCAATGTTGGAAGATATCAATGGTGCTCAAAAAACACTTATACCCCTGTTTCACATCTACTAAAAGGGCGTCAGCAGAACAAACTCCTAGGCGAATCAGCTTCGGATCTCGACTCTCCGCTTGCTGATCGGCGTGCTGGTTCGCCGTTTTTTTTTTGTTTTTTTTTAATTAAATAACCTAGCTTTTCCCAAAAAAATAAATGCAGTCATTCAGCGTGCTAAATTATGATTGGCGATCCTAATGGTGTATTCGCACGTCGGAACTTTTTCTCCGAGGAGGGGATTGAACATAATCGAGTTTTGAGGTCACGTGCGCCGTGTCACGATGTTCGGTAATCCCCCGAGTCCGCGGAGAATCTGCGACTGGCTTCGGAAAGTCCATCGTCCCGTCGGAGTGACCGCTGCCTGTACTTTTGGGGAAGAATTATGGGCAGAGCCAGCAGCATTGAGCTGGGTGGTGCTTTTCTTAGTTCATTTTCTTTTTCCCCGCCTTTTCTTCGATGAGCCCTCGAAGGCTGCAAACACGTTCACGAAAAGAAAGACTCCGCCGACTCAACTACGCGCGACTCCGTCGTGCGAATGCTCGGTCGGATTTCTGCACCACCCCCTCCTTCTCGCAGATCTATGACGTACTCCTCCGGAGGTAAGGATCTGTCGTACGAATGCACCATAAAGCAAACACTTTCATCGGTTAAGAATCTAGCTTTGTTTCATAATTTTTCCAGCCATCAGTGTTGGAAAGCGTCATCGGTGAAAACTTAGAACAGCCACTGTCATCAGCTAAATAACCTGGCTTTTTTCCAAAAGTTCATCCATCGGTGTACTCTCTGAGCCAACGCTAGATCCGCAGAGCGCTACCTAGCTGGCGTCAGCATCACCGCCGGCCGGCGCATCTTGGAGCGCCTCGGCGCGACGCTAGCACTCTTCGGCGCCAAGACGGACGCCTAGTCTTCAAGGTGATATTGCCGCATGCATGGCCGAGAGGGAACGCATCTCCGTAGTCCTAGAAGATTAGTGTTTGCTCTTCTTACCCGGGTGTAATAGATAAGGAGGCACACGGGACCTTGCCGAGTCAGTCTACCGAGTGTTCGACCCTCGGCCATTCTATAGCGAATGGTAGAGATACCAAGGGTATTAAATAATGCCTTGACGAGTCACCCTCAGAGTCTCACGCTAGCCAGCCGCTGCGCCGAAGTCTCGACGCTCGCTGCTGCCGCCTTCGACGCTGGATGCCGCTTACTCGAAGCTCGTTCTTTCTGTTGTTTCTGGCACAAGTTGGCCGATTAAACCTTTGCTTTCAGTTTTACATTTGTCGACCCTTTTCCACCCGCGACAATATTCCCCGAAGGGCCAGTCTAATTGTGCGCCCATAATTCGCACATTACGAGACACACGACGTCTAGTAAAATGTTTATGGCGTCCTCGAAGACAGCTATAAATCCCTGAGTGCGCGGCGTGCAGCAGCAGCCTGCTGCTGACTGTGCTGCCGCTCAGACGACGTCGTTCACGTTGGTGAGGTGGGCGCTGGTGCGGAGTATCCACGGCACGAAGCTGGCCACTCTGGAGTACACCCCCGGGTAGCTGGGAGTGCCGCACTGCACTCCGAAGGACACCACGCCCGCCAGCTCCCAGACGGACTTGCCGTCCCGAGATGCCCGCACGGCCAGCGGACCCCCGGAGTCGTGCTGCGCGTACGAGACAGTCGAGTATCAAGTCGCACTGCTCATGCGTCCCACGAAAGACACGGTATCCTCTGCAAACATGACGACAGATTTATCTGTGAACACGCCTCGCGCATGTTTGCTTCGTACATATGTATGCTTTCAACATGCCTGCAGGCAGTTTTCGCATGACCAATGGGACCGCCATACAAGGACAAAGCACATATCGGACCATGGATGTGGGAAGCTTCAGGAGGCGACATGAGGGAGGTACAGGCCCCAACTTCAGGAGGGACACGGCCCCAACGATGACTGCTCTCGTCTTTTCGTCCAATAGTGTTTTTTGGGTTTGTTCGTCGTTAGGGGCGTGTCCCTCGTCACTTCTGGCTTCACCTCTGGTTGCCTCATGTCGTCTGTTGAAGCTTCTTACCTCCATACATCAGATGCTGTCCGCAGACTGCTTTTTAATTGTATGATGTGTTATCAGTGCGACCCCGCCTTAAACTATTAGCGACGTGCGCGACCAAAAGCGTCACTGTAAGAGCGTTACACAGGCCGGCATGACAAAGAAGCCGTACTGGAACAGTCCTATAAGTTAGTTACATTTTTGGTGTAATTTGTACAGCTTAGTTAAACTTCAGAGCCGTTGCGTGCCAGTGCTCCGTGGCGCCAATTGGCTCACGGGGGCCGTGGGTTTCGCCCTTCGCCAAGTTATGACAAGACGGATACAGAAGGAAGACTGATTCCCTGTGAAAGGAATTTGAGAGAGAACCAATAGACCCTTTTCAAAAGTTCATCGAGCAACATTGGCGGTCGCCATTTCTTAGGACCCGATCACACGTAGCGTGTGATCGGACCTGAGTTCACGTCGCACGTTGACGCAACCCTCGTATGCAATACATGCTCGGGGTCTAGTATTAAAACAATGGCACACTCGAATAATTGGCGCTGCAGCAACTAAATGGCGTGCAACCTTGAAAAGGGGCCTAAAGAGGCGAAAAATAAAAAGGAAACTATTGCCGCGCGCGCAGCTTGCCAAGTAGGCAGCGCGCGCGTGGCCGAACGGTTATCGCGCTTGTCTCCCACGCGAAAAGCCAGGATTCGATTCCTGGCCGCGGCTACGCATTTTTGTTGACACTGTAATGTGACGTTCTGGTAAATTCGAGAACCGTCTTGCTGATTCGAGGTTAAAATGTTCTAGGCACCGAACCTTCTACGCCGAATGCTCCAGAAGCCCACGCGTGTACAAAAGCGGCTCCGCGTTGCAAGCTGGGGTCAGTCTCGCCCCAGCGTTCGACTCTGCGCTTACGCCAACTTCGACGCCCGCGACGCTCTATTGTTATTTTCTGTTTCCTTCTTCATTTTTTTGGGCATAAGTTCGCCCCATTAAACGTTTAGTTTCGTCAGTTATTCGCCGCCTCATCACTTGTCCTCCGTGACATTTTGGTGGAGGTGCGGGGTACACCCCTTAGCGAAAAAAGGCCGTACTTGAAACGAAGTTGAAGTATATTCAATTTGAATATTCATTTTGTATTCATTCTGTATTATTTTGTCCACATTCGAAATACGCGCGTAAGGTATTCAAAATATATCATAAATATTAATCGAAACAAATTTTACATATACCAAAAATATAATTCCTTCGTCCTCAAGATTCCATTTGTGTATTAGAAAAAGCGACAAAATTTTTTAAATTCTTTTTAATTTTGGACTTTGTTAATAAATGGTGTCACTGTGGCATTTGAAGGCACTTCTAAATACATCCCACAACCACATTAGAAACGAACACAAACACAGAAACCATGACGTACTGAACACCTGAATCACAGTCTTGTTGACTGCTCTAGAGCCTTATATAGCCTACATATTGAAGGTAATCATTTGGCCGGTGACCCCCTCTGCACTTATTAAGGTTCCCAGTATCCGATCTTCTCCTCAGGAGCCTGTTAAAGGGGAAACAGTGTTTTGAAGTTCGTGGACGATATCTCTTACCTAAAAGCATTGGTACAACTAATAATATTTCGGCGCAGTCGCTAAAACAATATCCTCAAAAACGGCTCCCAGAAGAAATTTTATTGCATCTTTGCATAGCACCACTCAGGACAAAGCGAGTCAAGGCAGTTTCTTCACTTTAAAATAGTTATTTTGCTTTTCTTTACTAGTTGACTGTTTAATATGATCGTTAATGTCACAATATTAAAGTCACTACTCACATCACGTACAATGGTGAGTATACGCATTCAGTGAACTAACATTGTGCTAACACAACTGCGCCAAACATATCTGCTCACAGCACGTTCTGAAGCTTTCCAGCATCAGTAAGTGTTGTGGTTGTAGTTCCCGAACCCCGTTTATGACTGGCGTGCAAGAAACTCATCAGGTGTGTTCTTGATAAAAAAAATGTAAACAAAAACATGAACTGGGCTGATTTATCAGTGCGATGCTGCACAACTCAATGGACAAACTAATCAAAAGTTGAATTTAGGCACTTCAGTGTACTCCACATCTGCTTGAAGTGAACTTCTGAAAGGCGAGCTTTCCAATACTTTGGTAGTTTAAGTCAAACTACCAAAGTATTGCAGTCAAAAGATACTTAGAGTAGAACACAACCGTATTTACGATTTCCAGGTATTTTAAGAGTATTCTGCACTTATTTGTGATCGCTGCATTTTTATTAGGGCTGGAGTATATTTTGCATGAAATAAATAAATATTTCAAGAAATCTATGTGAAAGGTATTTTGTGCCTACTAATTTAGTATTTACGTATTTCAGAGCGCATGAAGGGAACTTCAAATGTAGTTTAAATAAAGGTATTTCAAAAAGATTTTCAGAAGTATATTTTAATACTGAGGAAAAAAAAGGAGTGTATATTTTCGGTCCATTTTTCGTGTACTTACAATTATGAACTGTACTTCAAATACACTCAAATTAGAATATGGTATATTTCAAACGTATTAGTTTTCGCTAAGGGACACCCTATGTTTCTCAACCGTACCCCTCCGAGGACCCGTTCGGCAAGTCCCACTCCAAGTCGTCGACTCGTGGAAGAGGCAGGGCCTCGGGCAAGCCAGCGTCTGCAAGGACAACGCCCTGAGTTTGGACCACTACCGGACAAAACAAAAAAGCTACCGAAGCCGACGATGAACTCCACGGCCCAGCCGACGGAAAACCCCCAAGCAGCACCGTCCTACGTCTTCCTGCCTGTGGTTCCCCGTGTGCCGACGCCATTCCACGGTGAAATCTACGAGGACGTAGAAGACTGGCTACAGCACTACGAACGTGTGGCCCGCTACAACGCGTGGACGGCAGAACAGCGCCTCCAAAACCTTTATTTCGCACTCGAGGGAACGGCAAGACAATGGTTTGAGAACCACGAGGCTTCCCTCACGACGTGGGAGACGTGCGTGGAGGAGCTAAAGCGCACCTTCACAAACCAACACCGACGTCAACGAGCCGAGGACATCCTTCAAAGAAGATGCCAAGGTCTGAACGAGAGCGTGACAAGCTTCACCGAAGATGTCCTGCGCCTGTGCGCCCGTGCCGACCCTGGAGCCGCCGAAGACAAGAAGCTGCGCGTCCTCATGAGAGGTGTGAAAAGCGAGATTTTTGGCGGACTCGTTCGCAATCCACCGACGACAGTAGATGAATTTGTTGCTGAGGCAACTAACATTGAACGAGCGCTGTCGGCCAGGGCAAGTCATTATCAGAGAGTCGCCGGCGTAGCTGCCACCTCATCCCTTCCATCTTCCCTCCCTGACCTCGGCGAAGTTGGCATCGAGAACCTTCGGGAGGTCATTCGGGATGTGGTTCGAGAAGAGCTGAAGCGGTTGCTCCCTTCTCCAGAACGACCTGCCGCTGTTTCAATTGCCGAGGCTGTTCGCGAGGAGGGTACACCGGGCTCTCTTGCCAGAGGTCCCCGTCGTAGTGGCTCCCGAACGGCCGGTCCTGACCTACGCCGCCGCCGCCAAGAGAGAACCTCCCGTCACAGCACACTACCAGCAAGCTCCTAGACGTGAGGCACCGGCGCCGCAGTATGCTCCACGCCCAGAGCAGCGTGGTGCGAGGAAGACCGACGTTTGGAGGACGGCCGATCGACGCCCCATGTGCTACCACTGTGGTGAAGCGGACCACATCTACCGACGATGCCCATACCGCCAGCTGGGCCTACGAGGGTTTGCGCCCAACGACCCTCGACCACGTCCTGGAGAGCGACCTCGGGACATTGAGGACTACCTCCGCCGCTCTTCATCGCCTGAGTCATCTCCCCGCCGGGTATTCCGTTCACCATCTCCTCGACGCTCGCCATCGCCCTTCCGCCGGTCTCGCCGAGACAGCCTGTCACCCATCGCTTCCCGTCGGGAAAACTAGGCGCGGCAGTGCCGGGAGGTGGCGTTGCCGATGACGAACGATGCAAAGATCCTCCAAGATCGTCGGAGCTCTCCCACTCAAACGCCGCAACGCCTCAAAACGACGTTCCTGTAAAAGTGTCGAATAACCTCAACGTTATCATCGACGGCCACGACATGACGGCACTCGTCGACACCGGAGCAGACTACTCCGTTTTGAGTGGGAGGCTCTCCCGCCGTCTTCGAAAAGTCATGACGCCGTGGGATGGACCTCAAATAAGAACCGCCGGAGGACACCTCATCACACCAGTCGGGAGATGCACTGCTCGCGTCGAGATCCACGGTGAGACGTGCCCTGTCAAGTTCGTCGTTCTGCAAGACTGTTCGAGGGACGTTATCCTCGGAATGGACTTTCTCTGCGAGTATGGCGCCGTCATCGACCTCGGGGCAAACCAGTTGACGCTGCGAAAGCCTGTCCTGCCCACGGTGGAGGCCAGCACGACGTCATCCGCGATCCGAGTTATAGCCGACCATGTGAATCTGCCGCCGCGGTCGAGTGTTTTTGTCACCGTCATAACCGACGCAGCCATGCACGGTGAAGCTCTTCTGGAAGGCAGCGTTCAACTGCTCCTTGAAAAAGGAATTGGCGTCGCACGAGGCGTAACGGATCTTCAAGAAGGACGAACAACTGTTCTCGTGACAAACTTTCGAGAGGAACCGCAGCACCTAACGAAGGGTACCACCATGGGCTACGTCGAGGAGCTTCAGACGCCAGCCGTGGTCACCGCAGTCTCAGAGGAAACCTCGTCGCCACAGCAGAAGAGCACGACGCCGCCGCCGCTCGACATCGACCCCGAGCTCCCAGCTTCGAAGCGCCGGCAACTGGTTGATCTCCTCGCCGAATACAGTGACTGTTTTGCCACGACATCGAAAGTTCGCCAAACACCAATGGCGAAACATCGCATTATTACCGACGACGACGCACTCCCTGTTCACCAGTCGCCGTATCGAGTCTCCTTAAAGGAAAGGAAAGTGATTCAAGATCAAGTCCAGGAAATGCTCGACGACGACATCATTCAACCCTCAAGAAGTCCATAGGCGTCCCCGGTCGTACTTGTAAAGAAGAAGGACGGAACCCTGCGGTTCTGCGTGGACTACCGTCGACTGAACGCTGTGACGAAGAAGGACGTCTATCCGCTCCCCCGCATCGACGATACGTTAGACCGATTGCGCCACTCCCGATATTTTTCGTCGATGGACTTGAAGAGCGGTTACTGGCAGATTGAAGTCGACGAACGTGACCGGGAGAAAACTGCCTTCGTCACTCCCGACGGACTGTACGAATTCAAAGTGATGCCGTTTGGACTTTGTACAGCACCAGCAACCTTCCAGCGCGTCATGGACACCGTGCTGGCAGGCCTGAAATGGCAGAGCTGCCTCGTCTACCTGGACGATGTCGTGGTATTCTCATGAGATTTCGACGAACACCTCAGACGACTTCGAGCCGTGCTTCAAGCCATCAAGACCGCCGGCCTGTCACTCAAGCCAACAAAGTGTCGGTTCGCCTATGGTGAACTAAAGTTCCTTGGCCACGTCGTGAACAACGAAGGCGTTCTACCTGACCCCGAGAAGACCCACGCCGTAGCTGCATTTACGCCGCCGGCTGACAAGAAGGCCGTGAAGAGATTTCTCGGACTCTGTGCCTACTACAGGCGCTTTGTTCGAGACTTCGCCAAGCTGTCCGCACCGCTGACACACCTCACGAAGGACGCCGTAAAGTTCGAGTGGACAGAAGAACACCAGAGGTCATTCGACGAGCTCAAACGAAGACTCCAGACGCCCCCGATTCTTGGCCATTTCGACCAGTTTGCTGAAACCGAGATCCACACCGACGCCAGTAACACCGGACTGGGTGCGGTACTAGTCCAAATGCAGGACGGCGCAGAGCGAGTCATCGCATACGCAAGTCGAACGCTGTCTAACGCGGAGAGGAACTATTCAACTACTGAAAAGGAGTGCCTCGCTGTCGTCTGGGCAATAACAAAGTTTCGCCCATACTTGTATGGAAGTCCTTTTCGCGTGGTCACAGACCACCACTCGCTCTGCTGGCTGGCGAATCTGAAGGACCCCTCCGGACGCCTCGCCCGGTGGAGCCTACGACTGCAGGAGTTCGACATGACCGTGGTGTACAAGACCGGTCGGAAGCACAATGACGCCGACTGCCTGTCAAGGGCCCCAGTCGAGGCCGCTCCTGCCTGCACCAAAGAGGACGACGATGAGTGTTTCCTCGGCGCTCTGGATGTCAGCGACATGGCAGCACTCCAACGAGATGACCCTGAGCTGCGAGCACTCATCGAGCACCTAGAGGGACAAGGAAGTACCGTTCCCCGCAGTTTTGTACGAACACTGCCAACCTTCTCCCTCCGGCGAGGTGTGCTCTACAAGGAGAACTTCAGCGACAACAACACGGCGTGGCTGTTGGTGGTCCCTTCCAGTCTTCGAGAAGAAATTTTTCAAGCCTGCCACGATGACCCGACGGCGGGACACCTTGGCTACAGCAGAACTCTCGCCAGGATACACGAAAAATACTACTGGCCCAAGCTCGCGAAGACAGTGCATCACTACACCCGATCTTGCCACGAGTGTCAAAGACGGAAAAAACCACCGACGAGACCGGCAGGACTTCTTCAGCCTATTGCGCCGCCATCTGCCCCGTTCCAGCAAATTGGAATGGACTTACTTGGGCCATTCCCACCATCGACGCAAGGGAACCGATGGATAATCGTCGCAACCGATTATCTCACGCGGTACGCCGAAACGAAAGCCCTTCCTTCAGGGACTGCCGTGGAAGTTGCCAAGTTTTTCATTGAGTCCATCGTCCTCCGGCACGGCGCTCCAGAAGTTCTGATTACAGATCGCGGATCATCGTTCATGGCACAGCTGACCCAAGAAATCCTCCGACTCAGTCACACCAGCCATCGTCGTACAACTGCGTACCACCCGCAGACCAACGGGCTGACGGAGCGACTCAACAAGACAATCGCTGACATGATCTCTATGTACGTCGACGTGGAGCACAAGACATGGGACGAGGTGTTGCCGTACGTCACATTTGCCTACAACACGGCCGTGCAAGAGACCACAGGAGTAACACCATTTCAGCTGGTGCATGACAGAAGTGTCGACCATGCTCGACGCTATGCTACCCCACGAACCAGCTGACGAGAGGATACCCGACGCCCAGGTGGTTGCTCAACGAGCCGAAGAAGTTCGCCAGCTCGCCCGACTCCGAATTCAAGATCAACAACGTGTCGACGCTACCCGGTACAACCTTCGCCGGATCGACGTTCGCTTCGAGCCCGGAGACCGTGTGTGGGTTTGGACCCCGATACGACGACGCGGACTCAGCGAGAAACTCCTAAAACGGTACTTTGGACCCTACAAGGTACTTCGTCGACTTGGAGATCTGAACTACGAGGTGATGCCCGACGGAACACGGACTTCATCACGCCGCCCTCCACGACCAGAAGTCGTCCACGTCGTGCGCATGAAGCCATACTACGCTCGATAGGACTGTGGACCTTATTTGACTCTTTAGCTTACCGTTCTTTTTGTTTGCTTTGTTTTGTTCTGCATCGGGGCGATGCACTTTTTAAAGGGGGGAGTAATGCCGCGCGCGCAGCTTGCCAAGTAGGCAGCGCGCGCGTGGCCGCACGGTTATCGCGCTTGTCTCCCACGCGAAAAGCCAGGGTTCAATTCCTGGCCGCGGCTACGCATTTTTGTTGACACTGTAATGTGACGTTCTGGTAAATTCGAGAACCGTCTTGCTGATTCGAGGTTAAAATGTTCTAGGCACCGAACCTTCTACGCCGAATGCTCCAGAAGCCCACGCGTGTACAAAAGCGGCTCCGCGTGGCAAGCTGGGGTCAGTCTCGCCCCAGCGTTCGACTCTGCGCTTACGCCGACTTCGACGCCCGCGACCAAGGTATATGTACAGATGGTAGCGAAACTTGGGCCAAAACACGGTACAAAACAAATTGCCAGCGATATCAACCTAGAGGGTCACGTGGTTGCGGTGCGCTTGAAGCGCGACTAGGAGACGTTATGGCAAACTATATACAAATAAAATTATATTAATTTAAATTATAGTAAGTTGTATTTTTAAATTTTGTATATTACTGTTAGTTATCTGAAATAAGCTTTATTGCCCTCGAAAAAAGCAGAAATAGGTTAAGTATTTACTACTAATATACTAACTTGTTTTTAGCGCCCTCTGAACTCCACAAGCAACAAGGCTGACTGAAGAGACCTTGTGCTGCGCGAAAAGGCCGGCTTTTGACGTCCGTCTGCTTGTTGTTTCTCAGGACACAACGTGATTTTTGAATTTTTCTTCCGGTACTTTACACAGTTTGAAAAGTTTTGTTCGCTCAGCGTGATTACCCCAGTTACATACGCGGGAGCGTAACATCAGAGTGATATAGGATCAGTCGCCTTCGTGCGGTTGGACGCTGCTACGTCCGACGGGCTCAACGTCCTTTGTGACAATGAGCTCCGCACGTTATGCAACGAGACGTTGCTCCGTAGAAGGACGCCGAAGAGACGACCGCGCTGCAGGCGTCTTGCTGCATCGGGTTCCTATCGACACTCGAAGGTGAGAATCTGTTACTGTCAGGGAGATGCCAGCTGTGTTGTGTTAAGTGATGCCATGCCCCCTTGTAAAGTATTTTCCTATCTGTTGTTAGTTTTCATAAATCTATCACGGTTAGATGTATGTGCACAATGACAAATAACAAAGCTACACTCGGCCCACTACTGCACTTCCTGGAGGTGTGGCGTGTTTTTACTAAACTATTTAGCTTTCAATTCGCTCTTCCTTTGCACCGTTGTTTGCGCTTATTATGAAATCGCCCAGGATAATCGAATTTACCTGTGCTGGTTTGGCCTACAGGAGTATGGGGTCATAATCATCGACGCTCTAACCAATATGTTAGTATGTTATCAAACTTTTTGCTGGTCTTGGTTTTAAAAACCTTGTACAACTTGACAAGGAATGCAGGTTCTTATTGGCTACCATTTACATATTTATAAACATTCTTGGAATTTACTGATCTGGGTTATTTGTCACCTTGCAGCATCAAGCAAGGGCCGCCGCACTGACAAGAGAAAAATGGACACACTGAGAGCCAAGGTACGACAGATCCAACAACGAAACAAGAGGCTGCAAAGAAGGCTGCAACGGCAGCGACAGATGAAGACTGTTGCTGAAGTAGTTGAAGGTATCCGCGTTCATGTGTCTCATGCCGTCGCTGCACTCGTTGAGGCCCAGCTTAGGATGAGGGATGTAAGTGGGTTCGGTCGAGGATGGTGCAGCCAGAACAAGGCTTTGGCTTTGGGCCTCATTTTCATGGCCCAAAAGGTTGTAAGTATTTTAGGCGACTGCTTAGGTTGTCACCAGTCCGATCACTGCAGCTGTGGCTTCAGTGTGTTCCACTGAGAGTTGGATTTTACCTCGACATTTTCGAGCGGGAAAGAAGCGAGCAACGTCCTTTTCACGAGCCGATCGGGCCGGCGGCATAGTCTTTGATAAGATGCACATTAAAAAAGAGGTCTCAGACAACCCCTCATCTGACAGGTTCGAAAGGCTTGAATAGCATATTAATGTTGCGCAAGATGCAAACCTGTCAAACACGGCTGTCGTGTTTCTGGCAAAAAGAATCCGAACACCATGGAAGCAGCCACTTCACTACTTTTTTTCTCATAAGGGCACGACTACCATTGTCCTACAGGATCTTCTTTACCAGTGCTGCAGCGCCCTTGTGGATGTTGGCCTGGAGCCAGTAGCTGTGGTATGGGATCAGGGCAGCCAGAACCTCTCTCTTTTTTCATGCCTTGTAATTTCCGAGAAGCCTTCCATATATGTCAATGGCAAATCTCTCTTTTTCCTTTGTGATCACGTAGTAAAAACCTCGTACACGAAGGAAGCTCATGAAAAGGACCGGACACTTGAGATCCGTTCCTATGCCCAAGCTGAACGAGAAGCACTTTAATGACGTTCTGCTAAAAGATGTCGGTGAAACTAGCGACCAAAGTGTTTAGCAACCACTGTGCTGCTGCAATGTATGCCTTTCTAACGTTCCAGCAATTGCCGGCTGCTGCTATTCACACAGCGAGATTCATTGAAAAAATCGGCCGTCTCTTTGACAACCTAAATAGCTTGCACAAATTTTCCAAGACGCCCTTTGCCTCTGCACTGCATAATGGCTCTGTCCATGAGGAGTTTTTCAAAGAAAGCTTTGCAGTTTTTGAAAACCTGCAAGCACTCGGATGTAGAAGGCAGCCAAACTGCATTCATGGCTTCTGCTTGACAATGAGGTCCCTGAAAATGCTCTGCGATCACCTCACAGTTAATTATGGTTTTACCTAGCTTTTAACCCGCCACTTGAACTACTGTAAGTGCTACTGTATTTGAGTGTGAAAGACGCTGCTGACTCGGACTTTGGAAACCTGTCAGTTCCCTTCCCTTCTTCTACATCATTCGTTGAGGCTTGTGAGCGTGTTTTTCGAGGCGAGCATCAACAACCTCATTTCGAAGAAGGGCATCGGGCGTACTCTTTGTGTACTTTTTTATCAGGAGGTCCAAATGTATCTTGATGTGTGTAACCACGATGTGTATGACAATTTGTTTTCACTGTTTACTAAAGTCAAACTACACTGGTTTGCACGAAAAGAAACCACACTGAACTCGTTAATGCATCAGCAAAGTGTAAAGCTAGGCAACAAGTGCAAAGGCTAAGCACGTGAGACCACACAGAGCACATTTTCAAAGCAGTATATTCGCTTTTCTAGCCTTTCGTATGGTGTAAAATACTTTATTTTCGTAGGCTCGATATTTCCTATTCTGTTTCTTTTGAGAAAATCTGGCGGGCGCAAAATTTCGTGATCGAGAGCGATATTTAATGCTTTCATATCCATGGATGACTTATTTTTTTCGATTTTTATCAAATTGGGAAATTCTCTAAAAATAGGTTATCGCGAAAATTAAGGTGCTCACAGTGTTTTGGGTTACAGACTGCTCATGTGGTTTTTTCACTGATTCAGACCTCTGGTTTTAAGGTCCAAAAAACACTGGCCTATGCCGTGCAGCGTACTGGAGGGCTCTAAAATAATTTATGCGTGCACGGAAGGCTCCAGAGTACGCAGCACCATCGTACGCAAGTTAAAAAGTTTTCTGGATGATCGTACCTTGCCCAAGAACGGCAAAAAACAGCTGTTATTTTTGTCTGCTTTTTTCTTAAGTGTTGAACACAACTTTCCTCGAAACAGTTTAAATTATGGGATATTGATGGCTGTCTATAAACTGACAATGCTCACATAACAGGCAGCCAATTGTACAGTGTGTTATGTGTTATCCTGTCATAATGTGATGTATGTATTCATCTACTAGTTTTCTTCTACCTTAAAACTAGATACTGATTGTATGCTTCTCATGAGTGTCCTGGTTGAGTGGTTGTAAGCAGTTGTATGTGAATAAAATGTTAGTACAACATTGAACTTACATTAGAATTACTGTCGTGTGACTTTAACGCTAACACACTCGAGCAACGGTATTGTTATCCACTTTTTTGTAAGGTCAGTCACCTTTAAGCCGCTCCCATATTTCTGAAAAAGCTGAAGCAAAAAGTAAAACGCGGTTCTTTCAAAGTAGTTCTGTGGGATGAAAAAAAAAAGATTCTTGAAGCGATCTGCCTAGAAAAGGCGGCTGCGTAAAAGAAAACAATTTTCGCGCAGAATTGAGGGTCCAAACGAGATGGTGGAGATTGAACAAAACGAAAAAACAAACAAAAGAAAACAGAAAAAAACCGAGACTTTAGGCAAGAAGGACGACGCACTAAAAAGTTTCAAACGTAGCTTGGCACAGCTTTCACACTTTTTAGTGTTACTAAAAAGCTTTGTTTCAGACTTTTTAGAAAGCGTGATTGCAGGCAAAAACGACGATCGTCCTTTTTTCCTGCAGTCCCAGTTTCTAAAAAGTCTCAAACAAAGCTTTCTAGCCACACCAAACGATCGTCCTTTTTGCCTGCAGTCCCGGTTTCATGTACTATTTAATTTTCGCGCCGAAAAGCACACCAAAGTGACGTCACGTTTTTTGTTTCTTTTTCCGAAGTGACGTCATTTCCTGTTTATTTTTTGTTCCGCCGGAAATGCTATCACGACACATAGATGGCGCTAGCGAAGCCACATGAGCCGCCATTTTTTCGACGCGTGGGCTTCTATGGAAGCTTCGCTACCATATGTACATATACCTTGCCCGCGACGCTCTATTGTTATCTTCTGTTTCCTTCTTCATTTTTTGGGGCACAAGTTCGCCCCATTAAACGTTTAGTTTCGTCAGTTATTCGCCGCCTCATCACTTGTCCTCCGTGACACTATGAACACACTGTATACGTATTACGACTTCGTGCGGTAGTTCAGAAGACGGCACAGCTTTGATTTTCGCTCAAGATCCGCGAGCGCACCTGTGCCCATAGCTTTGACTCTTTGACTAACAGAAAGTTGTCTATGAGTATTGGGGGAGGATATCAAAGAGTCACGCCTGTAGCGGTACGCTTCAGCTGTGGGGGCAACAAGCCGAATTTTCTTGTTTGTTTTTGATCAGGGAAATCGAAGATGACGATTCGAAGGCCGCTCCTCGTGTGACTAAAGCACTGGTCAGACCGAAGCGCTTGTGCCCAGACTCCTTCAGCTTTGCAAGATCGGAACTTCCTGCACAATGGGAAAACATGGACACCTTGTGATATGCAGACCTCTACATTTGGATGTAAGTAAGCATAGCAGTTGTTAAGTGTCGTCGTTGGTGGTTTCTCTGCACTCCATTGTTCAAGATGTGCAGAGATTCTAGTAGAGGGAACATTTTTCAAAGGTGTTTGTTTCTGCAAGGCGAATAAAAACAGTGCGAAAAAAAGGACGAGTCGAAGAAACTGGACAGGCCTAAAGTAACTGGATCGTGGGAAAGTAGCGCCAAGCTCCTCGTATGATCGCCATTTCGGCCCTTGTAATGAACAATTTCTTCCTGACCTCTTCATTCTTGGGGAGCCGATCTAAATTCTCTGGTGACGGGTAGCTTTATAGACACGTTTTTTTGTATACCAAGCTTTTGCTATCCACTTACCGGCGAAACAAGCGTACGTTTTAATGTCACCACCACATGCGGTGTCGGTGCTTCGAAGCATTGAAAAATAATTTTCCTGTTCTGAAATACGCAAGAAGAACAATATAATTGTAAGAGATCCGTGGAAATGGGCATGGTAGATAAGTTGATTGCATACACAGTTCGGAAGATGCTTATATTGGCCAGGAACGCCTTAAGTACGACGATGCTCCATGGTGATCTTGGTGCGAGTGGATTAGAATGACCCTCTCGAAGCTTCGAAGATTTGAGGGGGCCGAAATGGCGATTGTCATGACAACAATGACCGATTAGCCAATCGCTTTGCGAGATTTTGGTCGTCTGTATGTTAGTATCTGTTTGTGTCTGGCTATCAGGCAGGGAAGGCAATGGCACTTCTTTTCCAGGATCCAGTGACTTTAGACAGGCCAAGCGCCGACTTACAGCTGATTTTACTATAAAGAAAGCATAAACCCACGTAATCTTAAGCATGCCACCACACTGATCATCCAATAGCTTCAGTCTGTACGAGATATCCGATCTCTTTTTTTTAACGGTGCACTGACACACGCGCCTTCCTCGTACTGTGTCATAAGGAATTCTTCCGTTATCTCACGAGTTCTTTAGTTAATGTTCCACGTTATAAGCTGTGTTACCGTGTTACCAAAGCACGGTGGAAGCTGGCGGGCGCGTAATGGAACCCTTAGCGAAAACTAAGACGTTTGAAATATACCACATTCTAATTTGAGTATATTTGAAGTACAGCTCATAATTGTAAGTACACAAAAAATATACCGAAAATACACACTTCTTTTTTTTTACTTAGTTCTAAAATATATTTCTGAAAATAGTTTTAAAATGCCTTTATTTAAACTACACTTGAAGTCCTCTTCATGCGTTCTGAAATATGTAAATACTAAATTAGTAGGCACAAAATACCTTTTAATTAGATTTCTTAAAATATTAGTTTATTTCATGCAAAATATACTACAACCCTAAAAAAAGGCAGCGATCAAAAATATGTGCAGAATGCTCTTAAAATACCTAGAAATCGTAAATACTGTTCTGTTATACCCTAAGTACGTTTTGACTGCAATAATTTGGTAGTTTGACTTAAACTACCAAAGTATGAAAAGCCTGCCTATCAGAAATTCACTTCAAGCAGATGTGGAGTACATTGAACTGCCTAAATACAACATTTGATTAGTTTGTCAATTGAGTTGTGCAGCATCAAACTGATGAATCACAGAAGTTTATGTTATTGTTTCCTTTTTTCTATCAAGAACACACCTGATGAGTTTCTTGCACACCAATCACAAACGGGGTTCGGGAACTACTACCACAACACTTGCTGATGCTGGAAAGCTTCAGCAAGAGCAGTGAGCAGATATGTTTGGCGTGGAATTGTGTTAGCGCATGCGTTAGTTCACTGAATGTGTATACTCGCCATTGTATGGGATGTGAGTAGTGACTTTAATATAGTGACGTTAATGACCGTATTAAATAGTCAACTAGTAAAGAAAAGCAAAATTACTATTTTAAAGTGAAGAAACTAGCTTGACTCGCTTCATCCTGAGTGGTGCAGTGGTGCTATGCAGAGAAGCAATAACATTTCTTCTAGAAGCCGTTTTTGTGGATATTGTTTTAGCGACTGCGCCAAACGCCAAATTATTATTAGTTGTACCAATGCTTTTTAGTAAGAGATATCGTCCACGAACTTCAAAACACTGTTTCTCATTTGACAGACTCCCTAGGAGAAGATAGAATACTTAGAACCTTAATAAGTGCAGAGCTGGTCACCGGCCAAATGATTACCTTGAATATGTAGGCTATATAAGGCTCTAGAGCAGTCAACGGGACTGTGATTCAGGTGTCCAGTGCGTCGTGGTCTTTGTGTTTGTGTTCGTTTCAGATGTGTAGTTGTGGGATGTATTTAGTAGAGTCTTCAAATACTACACAAAAATGCATTTACTAACAAAAAAATAAAAAAATTGTCTAGCCGCTTTTTAGGACACAAATGACATCTTGTCGGGGAAGGAATTATATTTTTGGTATATCTAAAACCTTTTCTGATTAATATTTATGATATATTTTGAATACATTACGTGCGTATTTCGAATGCGGACAAAATAATACAGAATGAATACAAAATGAATATTCATATTCAATATATTTCAAATTCGTTTCAAGTACGGCCTCTTTTTGCTAAGGGAAGCAGAGCTTCTACCGCGTTCTAACTTCTCAATAGGACCATGTCGTGTTTAAAAATAAAGTGTAAATTATTATCCATCATCAGTTACTGAAGTCTAATTGCAAATGCATGATTGGCGAAGAAGGTAAATTGTGACGATATGGACGAGGATACCGTTTCCATCTGTTACGACTTCCCCGTGTGCGAGCAAGACTATGACGACTTTTCCTATTTGACGAGTTCATCTATGACGAGTTGTCTGTGTCGAGTTTACTTGTGACGATTTCTCCTCGATCGTCTAACAAGGTATCCGGATAAAGTACTATCTAGAGAGCTTCATATCAGGCGTTTGAAATCAGAGCAAAAGTCACGCAATGTTTAAGAGACACGTTCATTTCCTTATCGGCAAAAAAATACGCAATCTTAAAACGGGGGCTACACCGGCAATAGCTGCGAGACAGTATTTTGACCCCGGCTATAAACCTGTGTCTGCTCTGTTCCACGGGCGCTGCCGCGTTTGTTTATGCTGAATCCATGACACAGTAGGGGGGCAGCGATTTTTGGAAGTCTCCGTTTTTGTTTTTTTTCAAACCTTCGCACATATCGTAGTGCAAGAACGCCAAAAATGCATAGTCACGAAGCTCCAAGAACAACACCGATGCCAAGAGTGCTTTAAATAGTAAAAATATTGTTTCATGCGGAGACCCTCTCTTCACGAGAGCCTGCGTTTAAAATTATTGTTTCCCATTTTTATTGCTGGGGGCTAGGATTTCGGACACTGGTCTATATAAGCAGTGATTGGTTTGTAAATAAACGTTAGTTGTGAGTGCGCCATGTGTCGTCCACTTTCTTGGTTTTGTGTATTTTTTGGCGCTTTGTTAGGTGACCGTAGCCTTCGCCGTCTGGTTACGGTGATAGCTGTATACGGATAAAGTATTTTGCAGCGAATCTCCCAAACGCCGAGTCCGGGGATGAAGACACGCGATGTGGTGAGTGGCGCGGTGAGGAAGCCTACCTGGCAGGCATCCACGCCCCCCTGAGTGAGGTTTCCGGCGCACAGGAAGTCCTGGTCCACGCCGCTCCGGAACACGGTCTTGTAGCCGCTCAAGGACCGGTACGCGTCGTCGCACGCCTTGTTGTCCACCAGCGGTACGTCCGCCTCCTGGAGCAGCCTCTGCAGTTTACCGCCTGCCCCAAAGGCCCTTTTTACTTTTTTTTTTTTTTGTCCGGTGGGTAAAATCAAATTAAAATTTGGGAGATGATTTACGTTCCGAACAAACAAAGGGCATCTAACATTCTCCAGTGGAGGACTGAGGATTGCTTTCGACCAACTGGGGATCTTTTAAAGTGCAATCAAAATATTGGTTGCACGGCACCTTGTCTGCAACTAGCCTCCGTCAGATTGCGGGCTCCTCGGCCGGGAGTCGAACCCGCCACCTGGGGATCAATACGCCGAGCTTTGCCTCGGAGCCACGGAGGCAGCAGGTGGGTAAAATGTGATAATAAATGTGATGCTCCCATTTATCGTCCGCCAAAAAGGACAAAATATTAGGGAGTTTTTGAAGACCATGTCTTTCCCTCCTCTAGACTCTCCGCAACAAGGACGCCGTTACTGCGCATGCGCGTCGCTAGCCTTGTCTGCAGAGTTCCGGATCTTGTAGCAGGTTGCGGAGAGCGTTGCAGGACGAGGAAAACAATCTACAAAAGCCTCCAATTTTTGTGAGAAAACGCGCACGTGTAGTTCGGATACGACCCAAGTCACTACGAGCAATTAAGTATTGCAAGCATTGTGGTGCTCATCTAACTATAATCTCTAGAAGTCGAGGATTAATTGACTGCACATCGAGGAAGTACTGTGGAGCTCAGTCACAATGGACTCACGTAGGGCCACGAAAACATACGAGTACGAATCATTCGGAGAGCGGGCGAATTTTATAAAAATTTAGCCGTAGACGTTGCACGCGATGTGGTGAATGGCGCGGTGAGGAAGCCTACCTGACAGACATCCACGCCCCCCTGAGTGAGGTTTCCGGTGCGCAGGAAGCCCTGGTCATTTTTAGCTGCATCTCAGTGTTCGCATACTTACAACTCACCTTCATCTGGAAGTAGAGCAGCTACAGGCCTCTGGTACTCTTAAAGGGATTGTCCGGTGAAAACCGGAAGTTCTTAAGGTTTCGTGATGGTTACCTGGTGGGAGCCTAATGATTAACATAGGCCATTTTTATTCCATTAAACGACACCCCAATTTAGTGTAATCAACGACGGATAATTGAACGAGACTCCATGCCGAAGTTCGCAAGTATCAACGGCTGCACTCCCATGCCTGACGTGACGTCACACCAGTCTTGCAATTGTCATATCCTATGCCTCATTCCTCCGTGGGAACACAGTGCTCCCGACGCACCGCAGCATTCCATATTACTTGCCACTGTAAATGTCGCGGAGAAGTGTGGAGCGTGACAACCGCACAACGAAAATACCTTTTCATTCTAAAAAAAAAAAAAAAATCTAGCGCAGCAGCGAGGGTGAACCACGTCGTACCGCTCACGCGGAGGACAAAATTCGAAGTGCACTTCAGTTCGGCGCGTTCTTTGCCTGATGTTACCTCAGAAACTCCGCTTCCCTGAAGGTGGAAGAGGAAAACGCCGTTTATGCACGCTTGGGTTAAAATACAATTACTCCTCCAGGGAAGCACACAAAATTCAGATTTGTCGTGGAAGGTGCTCCTACAGCCATTGACAATGAGGTCTAAATGTTTTCATGAATACGACATTTGACCAGATAATCCCTTTAAGTTTTCTCGTATATAAGTTGCCCCAAAGATGCTGTTACATGGTCACTGACATCTATATTGTCATGGATGAAGGCGACGAGACGGTGAATAGACCCCTTTCGAAATACAGCCCTCTGTTGGCAGCTGTGGAATCCCTGCACAATGGCGGACTAAAGCCGCAACGTCACGGCACACTTTATGCGTTTGGTTGAAACAGAAGAAAAAACAGACCCACAGAAAAAGGCGATGAGTGCAGTGACGTTGCACTTTCGACGCTGTTTGATTGGCTTGTCTACTCCTAGCACTGACTGCGCTCTGACGTTCGATATCTTATGGAATGACTTGCACGTGTCACGATGTGTGTTGTTCCGCCATTGTGAAGTGGTTCCGACCCTCTAATAATCGGCACGTGATTTTTGAAAGGGGTCTATTAGGACGATAATAGGAAGGTGTTAGTGGTGTCATAGCAGCCCTAGTTAGACTCGACGTTCTTTCAAGGGACATATTGCCATAAAATGTATCTTGCTGTTACGTGGTCACTAGACCTATGGTTTTCATAGGATGTCTGCGGCCAATATTCTGGCTCGGAGGAAGATGATAGGGAGGTATCAGCGGCGTCATAGCACTCCGTAAGACTCTATGTTCCTTCAAGGAATGCATTACCAGAGAATCTTCTTATGAATGCTATTACATGGTAACTAGACATAGGGCCTCCATAAGATATGCCTGCGGCCAGTTATCTAAATAATATTGGACGATGAAAGGAAGGTATTTGCGGTCCTATCACTCCTGGCTAGACTCCATCTAGGAATGCATTACCATAGCATTTCCTTGTGGATGCTGCGACATGATAACTAGTCCTAGGGCATCTATAGGATGTCTGCGGCACATTTTCAATTAGTCCTAGGACGATGATAGTAGGGTACTAGCGGTCATAGCACTCCGTTAGATTATAGAATCCTTGGAACATATTACTATAAAATGTTCTCAATATCTGGATACATTTTTTTTTTTTTTTTGTAAGTGAGAATTTAGTGTTTTCTCACCGAAGGCGTTATGTCCCCAGCCGAGGATGACTCCGGTGTCGGTGTCTGGCTCAGCGCCTTCCAGAGGCAGACAGGCCGCCGGTCGGAGGGAAGCCTTCAGCTGGGCCTCCGAGTCGAGCACCAGTAGGGCCAGATCGGCGTTCTGCTGCCGCCCGTTGTAGCTCGGGTGCATGAGCACGGTTTCGACCTTGCGTTCCATGGGAGTCCCCGAAGATGGCTTCCCGCGTCCGGGAGAAATGTCCAAGCTGCCGATTCTGACCAGGAACTGCGTGTTCTTCCTATGGGCCAGAAGATGGCCTTGAGTTGAAAGTGTGACGGGAGCTACGCGCTCGCCGAACCAATCAAACGCCTCCATTCTATCACCTGACCCCGCTCCATGCTCGTGGGTATGGGCGAGAGCCTGATCGCGTGGCAGAGTACAGACGTGCCACTGGTTTGACGGGCACGTAGCTTACTCAGCACTGTCAGCTAAGGGGTGAACGAAGTACGGCTCTGCCTGTACACCGCGGAAATTACCTTCAACAAGGCACATAAAGCAACAATAATTCAAGAAGAATACGTTAGCTGAAATGGCACTACCGTTTTTTGTAGGAGGATTATTAGTCCAGCAATTAATTTGATTATCGAGTAAAATAGGGGCGCCCAACGGAGGTAACTATTTTGTTGCATAAATTGAAGCCAAAATATTTCCTCTAGAAATTAACAGCCCCTGCGCTGCGTACTGGAGTATCGTAGCAAATAAAAAAAAAGTTTATGATTATGTCCAATTGCAGACAAATAGAGACAGGACCGTGGCGAAAACTGATATGTACCATTACATACAACTTAGACTTTTTTTTTAAGTTCTGACTCGTAAAGTAGACAAAGCATGTAAGAACATTTTGTTTCCCATAGGGTAGGCACCATCCCTTTGTCTTCTGGCCAAAGCACCACGAATAGCTAACAAATGTCGAGAGAATTGTTATCTGGCTCACATCAAAAAGCTCTATGGTAACGCCAACGCCGTCTAGATAGAAAAAGGCCGCAGTGCTGGATTTTCTACGTCACGTACCGGAGGCCAGTGCGGAGCACAGATTGGACTCGAGTGCAGTCCTCATTGATTGGACACGAGTCCCTGCCGAACGCTGACGCAGCACTCTTGTCCAATCCGTGTCCCGCGCTGGCCTCTTCTATGTGACGTAGCAAACCTACCACTGCAGCCTTGGTATCTACAAGGTTCCGATTTTGGTCACCGGGAGAGCGAGGGCGAGATGTAATTTTTCCTCTCGCTAAGCGAGCGAAGCTTGCGTTCGTAGACGACTCGTCTGCTAACTCGAGCGCAGAACGCGGTTTGTCTGCTACAAAGCCTCACTGGCAGACGAAATTAAGCAAGAAAAGCGTCGAACGTCGTCTGCTGACGCATGGAAAGAAAGGTTAATCGCCTGTAGAAGGCCTAGATTGTAGGGAGGGTCCATCTCAAACCATAGGGAGCGTTTGCAATTTTATGGCGGAAGCCTCCGGCGGGGAGTGGTCGCAAGTGCGCATGCGCTGCGATTTCACGCGGCAAGGAGGAAAGCAGGTGGAAAGACGCTCGCAGCCGACCACCACGTTCGTCACCCCTTCACAGCTCGTATCGCAAACGTGGTTCATAAACCACATGACCCCAATCGAAAAGTTGGACAATCCGTAGTACATCGCCTGCTACGAACCGAGGGCCGCGGCGAAGTGAGATCGGACGCCGGCTGAAATTATGGTCGTCTGCTACTACTCGCTGGAAGCCATCGAGACCCCGCGCTTCTTTCGCAAACCTCAAGTTGCTCTGCTGCCGTACATGAACTGACAACCACCGGTAGATGAAAGGGTATACTAAGGGCAAGCACATCAGAGGCCGGAAGACTTTTCTTTCTATTTTAGGGTTGGAGAGACGTTCTCACCATATTTGCCTGATTTCGAACACGCGAACGGGTCCAAATGTCTTATTAGTTGATTACGCTCGAGCTGTGGCGCCTCGTCCAATCAGCGGCCGAGAACGCTCTCGGCCTCACCTTGACCGAAATCGGACCCCAGGAGGCGTTGGTAGCGCCCACCAAAGATGTTGCATGCCAAGTTTTTACCACGGTACCGTGATCAACGTACATCTTGTGAAAGCAGTGAGCCGCCGACAGCACAAGGCGCCGGGTGATCAAGGCTCCGCCGCACCAGAAGTTCTCCACGCTCACCTCGTCCCGAAAAATGGCCACCTGCGTAGACGCCCTTTGTTACCGTCATGCAAACTAAACCGCATGTTCGCTCTTGAATAAAAAAAAAAAAAGTTTTGACAACGCAACGTTGTTATGCTACAATCGATGCACGCGGTGTAGAGGGCAGGAGAGGCATTTTTGCGACCGAACCAAGATCCTTATGAGAGATTATGAAGCTGCGCACGTGGAATATATGTTATGCTGCTATTACTGCTTTTGGCGAGGGTCAAGCGTGCCGCAGTAAGAAGATATTGGGACAGGGACAGTGATTTCCCTACACACTCCCTAGGGGGGTGCACCCCCCCCCCCCCCTTGTTTTTCTGAAGGCACCCCCTTATTTCGCAACGACTCCTCTATTCTCAATGCCACCCCTGACCTGACCTAAGCGTTTACAGGAAGTAAACGTTTAGACCCCCCCCCCCCCCCCTAAACTCAATTCCTGGGGAAACCCCTCGACAGGGCGTTTGCTTTGAGTAGTGATATTCTGGCGTGTTATCGATGTGCGTAAAAATATCTTGAATCCAACCTTCGTGCGCACAGCCATTTCTGTAATATCCTCATGCGAATGCTTGCTTGTAGGTGCGGGATGACGTCCTCACGCCAATGAGATGGCAGGCAGTGTTTGAACACCTCCACCCCCAACCCCTTTTTTATGACTTTCTTTAATTTTAGTCCAATCTAGGTCAAGTGTCATCCTGCTTTCGGGAAGAGGGGGGGGGGGGGGGGGGTATACAGTAGTTGTGCATTCGCGCTGCTCTACGCACCGCAAACGATTACGTTTATAAGTTCTGTTCTTAACGCTTTCGTCGTGATACGGAAGGGGCGTTGCACTGAGTGGAATACGTGTGAGCATTTCCGAGAGTAATGCACGTTCAAGAGTTGTCTCTATACAGCAGAGACACTAGACGCCGTTTTAAGTCGGAATAGCCTCGGTGGCAATCAGTTCGTCGAACGAGGTTTCATTGACAGATCGTTTTGTTGACATGCGACGTTTCATCGACAGTTCATCTCATCAAAAGATTCCCGCGTTCGTTTTAACTAAACACTTTGCAGCGTTTCGTTGAACACAACCCTGCTGTTTGCGCAAAAAACTTGTCGCGCCTCATCTATAGTCGGTTGCAACTCAAGAAAGTAGCGCAAGGGTAAGACGGGCCGGGGAGGAGGAAGCAGACGGAACGCTGGAGAAGAGAGGGGGAAACCTCCTTCTCTCTTTAGCGCTCCGTCTGCTTCCTCCTCTCCAGCCCGTCTTACCTTCGCCCTAACTTCTTGAGCTGCAACGGCTGCAAGTCAGTCTACCCACCCTGTGCAGAGCCATACCTGACGCTCTAATGGCGGCACGTGGGCGGCGCTACACCGCTTCTCCACACCAGAAAAGGCAAACGTCTTCGAAAGCATAAAGAAGAAAATGGAAAAGATGTAGTTCCTTTCACGTCACCTTGGATTCACGAAATTGAGGTTGCTTGATTTAGCCGAGCATGATCTCCTATCACCGCCATTAGAGCGGCAATATTGGAGCGTTTGGGAATGCCACAAGGTGACTCTGACTTTTCAAAATTGTCTATTGTCTTAATTCTGCGCTGCTCTACGTTGAAAGAACCATGAAACGATTACTTCACTTTGGCTCAGAAGTAACGTTACACGTTCATAAAGCATGAACAGCAATACCACTTCTAAAACGGTGCCTTAACAATGTTGAAAACAACTAATATTACCTTTCTTTTTTAATATACCTCATGATATGTTTAAGGTATATTATATTTAAAAAAAAAAAATATTCGGCAAGCTCGACTTGCTGGAGGTCGAGTAGTAATGGTACTGTGCTTGAAACGCATCTCCGACTGGGGTGTTTAGTGTCCTATCCCGACCTTGCATTGAAAGTGGTCACGAAGCGGCAGTAAATGACATCATAACCTTCAACATGATGGTAAACCTGAGACTGCGGTAGGAAAAGGAAAGCGCCAAGGAAGAAGAAAAAGAACAAGCAACGCCTCAACAAAAATTAACAAAACAAAAATCTTTACGAAATTCAAACTGTCCTGCTGTCGAATGTCGCGATCCTACTGGTTGGACGTAGAAGTCCTGAAAAAAGAAGCACGAGAGAAGGCGTGTGTCACTGTGGTCAAGCGTACCAACTCCTGGCTGCCAAAGCTTCCGTAAATCGTCAAGCTGGGGGGCTATGTTGCGCTTTTTGGACTCCCAGGAGACTAGGGAGAAGGAAGTGACGTCAACAACGCAGCAAATGCAGATTGGATGTTGATTTTGTTTTCTTCTGTCAACATCAAATCTGCGTTTGCTCTAGTCGTTGACGTCACTTCCTTCTTCCAAGTCTCCTGGGAGTCCAAAAAGCGCAACATAGCCCCCCTGGAGAGAAATCTGCTGCAGAATAGGAGTCTTCCACATCCACCACCGCTGCTCTGACTTTGATGACGTCGTCAGGTAAAAATCAAGGGACCACTTCTTCAGATGCGCTAACCAGGCGGAAACGCGTTCCAGACACCTAATGGGCTGTAAACATCGAAAGTAGCAAAGCAGAAAAATAAACGAAAATGTCGCAGAAGCTTGGAACCGAGACGAATCACACGAAGGACCTGCGATATGGAGGAAACCGACACTCACCACAAAGGGGTATCTTTTCTGGTCGTTCACGCTCTTTCCTCCGAGAACGTAGTCCGCCGGGAAGTCCGGCGACCCGGAGTCCCGTTTCGTGGGTGGGCTGCGGCCGCACACTGCACATCATCAAAAACACAAAGGGAACGCCATGTAACAAGGCGGGAGTATATCCAGTCTCTCGTTAGCCACTCATTACGTCGAACCTTGACAATGCCACATAGACGACAACGCCTGCGCATTGCGTCACTGTTAGTGACTCCCCGACGCGCCCCAAGCGGCAAGCACGCTGAAGTCCGACGAGAGACCGTCATGGCGTCTGCGCGTGCTAGCGTAGCGTCGCGCTCCTTGTGAGGCGCTGCGAGACGCACCGGCGGTAATGCGACACAAGCTAGGTGGCGCTGCACTTATTCATTAGCGATGACGTTTTAGAATGGGGGGAGTAGGTGCCGGTCTTGTCCTCTAGATGGTATGCGGAGCGCAAGTTCGTCTGCTTCTTTTGCAGAGGTTGTGGTGACGTTAGAACGCCTAGCTCTGATTGGCTCTCATGGAAGGATAGTCGGAATAGACCTCAAAGCAAGCTGCCTTGAGGTCTACCCACTATCCTTTAATCAGAGCTAATCAGAGCTTGGCGTTTTGACGTCACTACAACCCGTGCAGAAGAAGCAGACGAATTTTCGCTCCGCATTGCCTGAACCAAATGTGCCCGCTACACTAAACCACGAGATGGCGTGCGTCCGTCCGTCGCGAGATTCAATAACTACAAGTAGCGGGACAACTTCAATTGGTGTATAAATGTATACACCAATTCAAGGTTAGTCGTTAAATAACTCAGTTTTCTCTTTAAATTTAGAAAGAAACCCCAATGTTTGTAAATGACTATGCACCACCAGTTCAGTTTTGGAAGAATTATCGCGAAAAGGGGCTCCGCGCCTGAGGCCGACTGAGGGCGCCGAGCTCGACCAACTCTACCTAATGTAATCGAGGCCCGCGAAAACTCTGCTCTTGCTCCATGAAACGTCGTCACAGCCGGACGGCGCAACTCAGCATTTGGACTCGAGCCCGATACCGCGCATCCCCCGACGCTTTTATGCACAAAACCCCAGCCGAAAGCTGACGTCCGATCTGCGTCTTCGCTCGATCCACTGTGGCAGGCGTCAGCGAAAAAAGGGAACGAAATACTTTACTCGTTGCTTGTAAATAAAAGGAACGCATTACCAACCTACGTTACCTAAACATAAAAGGAACGCGTTACCGTTACCGATAAAAAGTAACGCACGTTACTTTACGTTACTTTTTTAATTATAAATTAACACGTTTTACGGTTTTGATATTACAGGTAGGCATAAGCGCCATATTTCAAGAAATATTACGTATATGCAGAAACTAAACAAATTTGCTTTATGTTTTTAGGGTTTCACCTAAATACTCACTAAAAAAAACGCACACAAAAACGCAAAAAAAATCGCATAGCTTGGCGCTTAAAAACAAGAAAAAAATGCAAGTGTAATTTTCTTAAATCTTGGGAAGAAGTAACAAGTAACGTCAGTACGTTACCTGTCACTGTTTTGAAAAGGTAACGAGTACGTTACTTCGCTACCGAAAGAAGTAACGCGTTACCAGTAACGCCGTTACTTGTAACGCGTTACCGCCAGCACTGGCTCGATCCCACTGCGATGACGTCAAAATTTTGTGCCACTGGATTTGGTTATTTTGGGTGGTGTTGGCTCCGCGGAGGTCGGCAGAGGTGTAAACGACTCCCGATGTTAGATCCCCTTTGGCAGCAGCTATTAGCCCCGTGCGCGACCGAAAGCGTCGCTGTGGTCGGCCTTCCACGATTGGCCGAACACTGACTATGACGTCGGAAAGGGGATTTTCATCGACGGAAATAAGAGGAATGAAAGAACTTTAATTTTGACGGTGTTGGCAGTGTTCCTTTGAGAGCGCAATGATTTCAAGCTTCCACCATGCTAATAACAAACACCATCGAACTTGTTGTTTGCAAGGTAATGACGTCACAAAGGGGAACCACAGGAGGGCGCCACCAAAACTTCTCGCCGCTAATACTCTATTTCACCTTATGATGTACCGCAGGAAAGGCAACAAGCGCGAACTTTTTGCTCTGGTGTAGATCTCGGCGGCACACTTCTAGCCTTCGCTGCGGTACAACAGAAGGTGAAACGGAGTATAAAGAGAAGGCGTAGCTGTTTGTTTGAAGTTTACACGCACGCGTATGCTCGAGCTCGCATTTAGGCCTCTCGCAGCGTTGGATCGCTTCAGATCCACCATTTAGTTTAGGATTCGCCATTTAACCAGGCATTGAGGCTACTCGACGTGAAGGGACCTCTTACGCTGCCTGTTCTCGCGAAGAACGGCCAGCACTGGGTCGTGCGGGAATTCCGAAGCCGCTCGCTTGTGCCTCGGTTTCGAGGGGCAACAGACCGAGTCACCCGCGAAGCCCTGTGTCCGGCAGGGAGTGTGAGGACCTTGGGGGCAGTCGCTCGAAGACACGCAGTGGCCGGGCTCGCCCGACGCAGTCTGGCACGCTGGAACAAAATCCGCCTGTATCATTAACACCTCCAAGATAAGAAGGCCATCCTGTTGGATTCTCTGCGCCACCAGCCGGAGGCCATCCCGGAGCACGTGTAGAATCCTCTTGGTGGATTTGGAACGATCCACATGCGCTCTATGCACATAGTCATGCTCGCATTTTTAGTGCGGTAGACGCCGCTTGCACGCTCAATAAGAATCAACAAAGAAAGTGCTCCCAAACCGCTCCGAATCGACCAAAGGAATTCCCCATAAAGACAACACTTCCTAGGTTGCATAGCCGCGGTGCCCAATTTTCGACGTCACTTAAAGAAGGCCAACAAAAGGCAAACATTCGGCACGAGTGCTGCGTTTGCGTTCGGCTGACACTCGTGTTCAATTAGAAAATACACGAGTCCAGGTCGAACACTGACGCAGCACTCGTGTCCGGCCCTGCATTGGCCTTCTTTAGGTGACGTCGAACGTTAAGCAACACGGCTTTGTTATCAAAGAGGCGCTGGTGCAGATTGAGTCCGAGTGCTACCTCAGAATTCGGCTAGGGCTCGTGTTAGATAACTGAGGACACGAGTCCTAGCCGAATACTGACGCAGCACTAATTTGTGCCTCGCGTTGACCTCCGGCACGTGACGTATCAAAATCCAGCAGGAAGGCCTTGGTAGGGTGTTTCCCGTACACACCGACACACTGTTATCAAGCAAGTCCGCATTTGTCCACACCTCTCCTGGGCACTGCGCCTGCGCAGAAACCAGCTTCGCGCCAGGTTAAGTATATACGGATGCGTAGAAGCCCTGGCGCGAATGCCGGGGCATGCGAACGCCGCGGCGGATAGCCTAAAACAAGTTATTTTTTTTATAAAGTAAGTTTATTCCTTAAAGGGACACTGACACCCCCCAAATTTTTTTTTCCTTTTTTGTCAAGCGATTCATTATGGTGTCGGAATACTACCCAATTAATATTTTGCTACAGAATCACGTATTTTTTTAATAAAGCCAAAAAACGCAACTGCGCGAAACCGAAACCGAAACGGAGAAGTGGAGAGGATAGCGTGAGTGGCGGAAGTCACGTGGCTACACCCGACCGTGCGGGTTTTTTTTTTTTTTTTTTCTCCTCTTTCCGCACGTAGCAGACGAAATACGTCCGTTCGCCGTGGTATTCCTTTGCAGTTATGTTTGTTCCGCTCGCTGTTTTATACTTCGAGATGAGTTGTTTTGTACATTTAAGTGTTGGCAATTAGTAGTGAGTGCCCGAGTGCCGTGGTGAAGTCCCGTGATCGGCTCCGAAAAGAATACTCCCAAAATGTTGCGTGAAGAGTTGCCTCACATGTCCTGCATCTGAAAGTGGCCAGAGTGCACAATTTTCCGAAAGATCAACGGGTCGGGATCAATGGCTGGCTGCAATTCCTGTAGAACCATTACGCGAAGCTCGGAAAGCGGACGCTACCCGATTCATATGCTCCTTGCATTTTGTGGAAAGTGATATACACCGAGTTCGCAGGTGTCAAAAATGGAAGCCATACCATTTAGTTCAGCGACGTATCGTCCGCAACAATTTTTTTTTCTGTGATAATTGTAAAAAAAGAAATGTAAACATCGCAGAATGCTTGACAAAAAAAATAAAATAAAAGGTACACCCACACCAGGAATCGAACCCGTCCCTCTGCGTGTGAAGCGGACGTCCTTCCACTGAGCTACTGAAGGAACTCTCTCATGCGTAGTTATGCAGCGGGTAGGCTGTATGTCGGAAGTTTGCTGCCGATTTCCCTTTAATACATGCACTCCCGGCTTGAAGTCGAGCAGCACCAAGCATAGGGCACATTCGCACCTCGTAAAGTAACCGTACGCGTGCGTATTCAACTCGAAGTACGCACTTCGTGCTTGACGTTTGAGCGAGCGATGTCTTCAGCCAGGAGAAGGGACGACGGCTCGGCGACGTCTTCGTGCAATCGGCTTGCTGGTCGGGCGTGTCGTACGGGATGAGTATCAGTTCTTTTGATTGGTCCGAAATTTCCCTTTCGAAGAAAGACAGAATTCGCCAGTACCGTGAACGACAGTTCTGAAGTAGAGGTCCAACGCCCGTCGTCCGCTGCCATCCGCTAGTGCTAGTCCCACGATACGCGAAACGACGCCATGTTGAGAGTTATGCAGTGAACGCACAGAAAGCTTCCGGTTGTCTGTGCTACCTTTTTTTTCAATCAACGTATTTGCAGCTTTTTTGAAGCCACAAAAAATAGGTTTCATATTTTTTTCTATTTTTAATATTGACTGTGTGCCTTCAATGACCCACGACTTTGATTAAATTTGGTGGTCGCATTGATACCTTAGAAAACGGCCCGTGACCACGGAAAAGAGAGTGAGCGAGACTCGAACCGGCCAGTTCTTGATCGGCGGTTTTCGGGCGGAAAGAAACCGAATTTCGAGCCGCAAATTCTGTACTGGGTAGTTGGGCTCTCATATGTCACGTACAACTAAAAACCTCGGCGAGCATAAATACCCTGTCAGTGTCCCTTTAATAGTTTCACTCCATGCTTCTGCCACCTAGCCGCACCTCTGTAGTAAATCACAGCGCAATACATTGAGAAACCGCTTTTTGCGAACCGTTTAAGATGAGTTCGAAACTTCAGCGTACATGCTGTAGTATTGCTCTAAACCCCTTTTATACTTTGGCAAACGTCTATGGCATCACAAGAAGTTTCTTTTTAGGAGACTCTGTTGGAGGTGA
Organism: Ixodes persulcatus; assembly: GCA_013358835.2. NCBI lineage: Eukaryota > Metazoa > Arthropoda > Arachnida > Ixodida > Ixodidae > Ixodes > Ixodes persulcatus. Next base: position 161,125 of record JABSTQ010010410.1, read on the forward strand.
GATTTGCAGGCTATGAACGTATGTATAATCGAAGCATTTATGAAAGGTCACCGGGATTCAGGGAAACACCAGTGCCAGCATCAACTACAAATACCGGTAAGCAGAGTTCCGATTGTTTATTACGAAAACGGCTCACTTTTTGGGGACGTAGCTGCATTCAAGCCTCGAATATAATTAGAGGAATTGACACAGTTAATAAATGAGCGATGTCGATTTTAAGTTTATTGGTATTGTCTTACCTCTTCGATCCTCCATCTTAACTTATCTAAGCCATGCCGCATACCGAACGCTTAGGAGACAATGATATCTAAGGAGGTCTGAAGACTCCATCGCGGATACACGCTGGATATCAGACTTTGCAGCTGCAACAAAAGCTGCATTTAAGAACACGCAAAACACGTCTCACCAACCTTCAAGGTCACCACCATCCCTGCAACTTGTTCGAAAAGTATCTCAAATTGAAGTAGGATGCACAAGGAGGAGAGAGATTATCAGAGCAGTAGTTATGGGACTCCGTTATCTTGACAAACATTTCTGGAATTATTTCGCAATTAACGCAAACATGCGCTTATTCTAGTGCGTGTCTTTCGTTTGAAGCCCCTTGAAAATTTGTCATCTCCCAACAACGAAAAGAAAGTTTTAGGAGATATGTAGCGTATTTGTACACTTCCATGATAAATCACTGAAGTCGATGACAAAGACCATCGATACTGCTGCAAGCAGTGGTAGAGAGGCTTTGAAGGAGATATTTAACATGAAGCTTAATTAAATCGAAGGGGAAAACTTAATTGAAAACTATCGTAATTGTTCAATTTTAGGATATTCCAATGACTGGAGTCAATGACAATTCTCATGAGAGCAGATGATATGAAGTGCTCGAAGAATTTTAAGGCTGGGCTCGAACTGAAGCTTGTGAAGTGCAAGTTATTTACTCCACAAGAAGAGTACCTGGTGCACAGGAGCAGTGAAGAAAGGCAGCCAAAACCTTTAAAATGGTAACCTTCATCTAAGAAGAATATGGGGAAAGCAACATAAAGCTATTTTTGAGTTCCTTGACGTCGGGCATATAAATTGGATGCAGAACCCATTAATCCTCACCTCCGACGCTTGTTCCTACGGCGTGGGCGCAATTATGGGCTTTTTTCACGCGCTTCGCCTGCGCAAGCGTCATTTTGCCGCGCCTCGCTTCGAGCCGATATCTGGTCCCGACCAGATCTCGGAGTCGGTCCTCGACTCCCATTGTAGTGAGTCACCTCGTGCGACGCATGCGGGAGCTTACGCGGGCGAAGCGCGTGCAAAAACGCCCCATGTGGTTGGGGCTTAACGCACCAAGAGGTCGACGACGATCCCATTGCTTTCTTATCAAAACTTCTACTGTCCGAAGAAAAGAATTACATTAATCATGACGAAGGTCAAGCCCATGTGTTGGTAGTTGGCAAGATCCACTTGAACGTGCATGGAAGGTCGACAAAAGTAACCCCCTACGCACATCGGCACGGGCAATCAGATGGGCACCAACGTACATATTCCACCTACAGCTGCGAGTTCTCGTAGATGCCTATTATTGGTGACAGGTTAGGAGTTCATATGGAGCTCCTCTCGCTTCTTTCTATTTTAGCAGATCGAACGCTGGAGTGGAGTTCGCCCCCCTCACCAGCGTTCGCTTTGCTGAAGTGGAAAGACGTGTTACGACCTTCCCATGACCTCCTAACAATGGTCACCGATTATAAAAGACTGCCTCGACCTGTTCTCATGACCACCAGCGGACGTCTTCATGCTTGAAGCCTTGATGGTGTAAAGACTTTTACGAAAGGGGCATGAGGGACGAGAACTGGCCCAGTACATTGGCGAGTTGGTCATATAATTCATATTCAATCTCCCCACTCTAAAGAAAAAAAAAAGACTTAAACTCAGGTTATGCAACGGACACTTGTTGCGGGTATTCATATTGTGGTTCATTTAGTCTGAAATTAAAACAATCAACAAAACACCGTCATGTGCTCACTCACGCCACCCAGAAACTCTTACGAAAAAGTACCCTGGCCCCTTGTCATTCCAGGAGATGCCAGATGTGACAGATTCATCAAAGATCCCAAAATCATAGTGGACAACCCAATACGTCCTGGTCGAGGCTTCATGGGGACCTCGGAAACCCATACATAAGTTGTTACTTTTTCTGATCCTGTTAACTCGTTCAACAAGTGGATTCCGAAAAGATAGAAGTACAAAAACTTGTTCATTGTCATTCTATAGAAACGTAGCAATGAAGAACAAAAAGTAATTGAAGACAAAGTATTTGTTCATTAAAGGGTTGTGAGACAATGTGATTTAGGCAAAACACTGTCCCAACTGAACAGGTTAAGGCTAAGATGCAAACTTGGTTTTGCTTTTAAAACATATTCGCGACTCCAATTCACTATAGGTGGCGCCACTCGTTTTCCAAAATGGTGGGTTTAGTGAGGGTCGGAGATGCGTGCCGCAGCTGAGACTGACTAGTGTGCTGGCTTCACTGAGTGATACAAGTTATTTCAGGTAACACTAGGAAGCTAGGGTATTATGAGCGCAGGTCACCTTTTTATGCTGAAAACAAAAACGGTATTTAGCGTAATATTTAGGCCAGGAGGTACGGTTTAATTGCGGAGCGAAACCGAAACTAACCTTGATTTTGGATTTGATTTCTCGGTGTAGGTCTTAATTTCAGATTCTTTCATAACTCAAAGTGTGTCTCACATCGTAATTATTTAGTTAAAGAAGTTGTTCGCGGAAACTTTTGTCCCTTTAAAGACAGGGTCTTTCACACACCTTAGAGGTAACATAGAATATTATTATTTGTTGAAAACATCAGTGCTGATATTTGGGCGTTCTTTCTGCCTTTTCTCGCTCAGATAATTGTCATATGAAATAATGAACTATGGGCCTTTGGCTTTTTGGGTATTTAGATGATTAATCTAAATGAATTAAGAAACGCTGTTCTCCTTAGAAAAATTCAAAGACGGAATCCGAGTCAGGCAGCTGAAGTGTGCGTGTTTTTAAAGCAACGAGTGACGCATAGGAGTTTATATTTCATCCAGTGTTTGACTGTTTGCCTATCTTGATAATGATGACAGAGTTTTTCATAAGCTAAAATGAAAACAAAATGATACCTTTCAGGAAAGACTAATATGGTTAATGCCGTATTTTTTGTGATCGTGGCGTTAATTGGGGGCATACATTGCCGCGATTTGCATTAATAATAATATAAATATTAAAGGTAAGATATTTTAATACGCAATTTTTCAAGCTCTAAAATAATTAGTTGCTTATGATCTAATTTCAAACGCGCGAACGAGTATGACGATCTAAAGCGTGCTAATTATCATCACTGGTGCCAATTGCAGCATTTTTCAATTAACAAGTTATATAATAAACTCTAAAATCAATGACAACATTCTAGCTAATGTGAGAAATTCATGTAAAATTTGATTAATAGAGGGTGCTATCAACGTAGCGACTTTTGACAATCGGCAAAACTTCCAAAGTCGCCGCCAATGTCCTTTTAAACCAAAACCTCCCCCCCCCCCCAAAAAAAAAAAAAGAAAAAAAATATTATTACTTTTTTAACATTTATTTACTTTCGTATTTGCTCGCCGTCGTTTTGCCAATCTCACCCTTTCCAGTTCGAAGGAACGCCTACCTGCCTGCGTGTCTACTCATTGCAGCACGTTTCGTTGGCGTTGGAAGCCGGCGAAACAGTAGTGAGTGTTAGTATTACATATACGAGCAAACGCAAGCGCTGAGTGTTTGTGTTAGCTTTACGTGTTCCACGCTGCGCGTGTGCGGAGTCCGAAATTGCGGTCTTGGATCGGAGCATGGCAACGATGCGCACGCTGAACGTGGAGCACGCCACCCTAACGCAAACTCACAGCGCTTGCGTTTGCTTCTATACGCAATACTAAAACTCTCTAATAAGGTACAATCCCATACCGGCTGCAGCCTCACGTTGGGACAGTGAAGAGTGTTGTTTGCATTCATAAATGACATTTCGCGAGCCATGATCGCGAGCAGTTCCTCCGTGCCCGCGGAGCAAAAGAATCGGAGGACCCTCACTAGAGCGCTTCCCGTTTCCACCGCGGGAGGGCGAGCGTCGAGCTGGAGACGCGGATAGAGTTAAAGAAAAAGGAAGATCCATAGATCTATCCTTGGAAAATCCGTTAGCATGAGCCTTGCGAAACGCTAAACACGTCCCCCTTTGGGAAGCGCGAACGCTGACCCCTTCACTTTTCTCTTTTCGCTTTCTCTTTTGATTCCTCCACATTTTGCGGCCTCTTTTTAGCTTCGTTACGGGACCAGTGTTTTCCCAAGGGTCATGCTAGCGCATTCCCTAAGAATCCAACAATGAACCTTCTTTTAATTTTTTTTAATCCTGCTTGGACAAGCGCTAGTTTTTGGTTCACACTCCATTTTGTAGCACCAACCTAGGCATACGCGCTCCGCACACATGCAAGATTCGCTCAGGTATCGGCGCTCGCATTGTCTTCCGCCCGTGACGCCGCCTCCCTCTCGTCTATGGACTTCACTACTCTCCCCCTCTCTACGTGGCGCGCTTTCCTTTCCACTGCTTTGTCCACAGACGGACGCCGTCAGCTTTTCCCTGTCACGTGGTTACTAATGCTAACGCATTAATGAAGTTTTTACGAACAGCTGGAACTATAGAACAAACAGAAATAAGCAGAGGACTTAGGGAGAGCTGTACCCTGCTACTCCCGGTCTTTGTGATATACAGGGTGTGTTTCGCGTGCTACACAAGTGCAAAACATGGTATAAAAACACCAATGAACGCAGTGTATTGAAACTGTTCATGAAGCTGTCTTTGGGGGATGCATTTATTACACTCAGATTTTACAAGTGTGGGTTTTGGGAGAAAAAAGTCGCCCATTTGCAGTACCTGCGTGGCCAAGACATTAATAACACAGCATGTGATGTGTTAGTACAGTGTACTAAAATACGGGGTAGTGTTGGAATCGGCTCGGCTCGGCAATGGGAGCTCGTGAGGCTGCATGTGTAGACAACAATCGCGGCGCTGCAGCCGTCACGATAGTAGAAATTCGCTGCAGCCCTCCAAGTGTGGCGAATATTGCATCAGTCGTTTTCACCCGTTCCCAAAGTGCGCTATACACGTTTGCAAGTCTGGCATCAAAGTTGTGCCATCTTGCTCGCTGGGGTGCGCTTGGACGCGCCCTAATCAGATTACGAAGCCTTGCTAAGGCGTCATAATCGGACTATAGCCGCGCCCAAGCGCACCCCACTGGGCATGCAAGATGGTGGCGCCCTGAGACCGCACTTGCAAGCGTGTATATCGCGGCTCACCCGCACAACCCTGCCACCCTACTGGCGATGCCCCAAGGTCGACACCTGTCGCGATCTACACAACGCGCTTCACTCGAGCCGCTTAGGTGCCCAACAATGCTTCGAATTATTGTACACTGTAGTGGTAGTGTGAAGAAATTTTGTACATGTGTGGAGACTGAGTAGCGCGAAGCGACCCTGCGTCGTGCAAGGTATAAGCGTGTATGAACTCCATGGATGTCTTACTTGTGGGTGCCATCTTCTGCGGTTGCAGTGTAAATGCGACTTTCTCAGAGCCTGTTGGAGTGTGAGACGCAGTAGACGGAACGTGCGGAAAGCCGCCCTTGCACCAGCTCGAGCCAAATGAAAACCGAACACTCGGACCTATACCTCAACCTGTTGCGGCAAAAGAGCCTGCTTTTTTGTTTCTGCTTTTCTGTCTCTCTCTCTCTCTCTCTCTCTCTCTCTCTCTCGCTTGCACTCTTTCTCTTGGGAAGCCTGGAACGCGCTCGTTTCACGGAACAGAGCACCGCTGTATGTCTGAATACGGGATGTTTTATCTCCAACAGGAATAATACGGAGGCACTCGAGGAAGACTTTTGTCTGGCACTGCTGTCCAATCAGTGTGGAGATGAATGCAGCGTCAGCGCTCGGCTGGCAGTCGGCCTATCGATTTCTGTTGCTGGCACCTAGTTGGATATGGTTAGGTGCCAGCCAAATAACACATTCTGTGTTAAAAACTTAAACCTAAAAATTCACGTTCTTTTTTTTTTCTTTTCCATGCACAAGAAGGAAACCTGTAAAAACGGTCTAGTTGACGCAGTTACTCACAGATCGCATAACATAGGACAAAAACCGGAAGGCTTTTTTGAGATGAACAGATTCAACAGATCCGAGCGTGTACGTAGCAGCGCCAACCAGGCGGTTTCTACCGTTTTCCTTGCATAGAAAATACAGGATTTTATTGGCTTAGATAATATTCCTTCAACCCACACTCATTCACTTTGAGTGTGATCAATGTACCACCTAAAGACATCTTTTGTGAAAAGTGTCAGTGCCCTCCACTTATTGGTTTATTTAACTTGAATTTGTTTACGCCTGAAGGGCGCTCAAAAACACCCTGTACTCGACTGAAATAAAACTAGACCAGCGCCATCTAGGTTCCAATGTAATCTACCCTTCAGGCACTCTGTCTGTTCTTGATTTTTGTTTAGAGCGCAGCTCTTAGGCGCCAGTTTCCGGCTTGAACGGTGTAGCCGTCGCCGTCGGCGTAACCGCGCGTTGCATTATGGGACGTTTCCCATAATGACGTCACACTTGACGTCACGTGTGACGTCACGTGAGTTACCTTCGTGTGGGTTACCCTCAAGAGGTTCACGAGGGTTACCCCCACGAGGGTCCCGAGGGTTACCCTCACGAGGGTCACGAGGGTTGCCCTCACGAGGGTTACGAGGGTCGCCCTCACGAGGGTTACGAGGGTTACCCTCATGACCCTCACGAGGGCCACGAGGATTACCCTCACGAAGGCCACGAGGGTTACCCTCACGAGGGTCACAAGGGTTACCCTCACGACGGTCATGAAGGTTACCCTCACGAGGGTTACGAGGATTATTCGCATGAGGGTCACGAGGGTTACCGCCGTGGCGTCACATGTGACAACACGTGTGACGTCATTATACGAAACATGGGACGTATTACGTCACGTGTGACATCACGTGTGACGTCATTATAGGAAACATAGGACGTATTACCTCACGTGTGAGTAGCGTGACGTCACGTATGACGACACGAGGGTAAAATTTTCCCGCAAAATTTAGCGGGGAAGGAAGAGGGGCATACCCACCCCTGCGTACCCTCCCCTCCTCCCCTTCAAAAGCTGCGCTCTAATTGGGCGTGACAGAAATTTCTAAACGTCTTTAATTTTTTTTATTTCGAAGAAATATTGTTTGCCGCGCTTGAGATCCACCGTGTACATTTGTGGACGCGTGGAGAACAAAACAGCTCGCGCCATCTATCTGGTGGAAAGCGAACCAAGAAATTACCGGAGAGAAAATATGGACGCCTCCGCGTTCTACCAACGTTACTCGACCAACTCAGTTGGCAAACTCCCACAGAGAGCGTGATCCCTTCTCGTACCCTTCAGCCGGGCCGGGCTAACGTAAAGCCCCTCTATCCTGGGAAAAGTGGCGCCATTCATTGTTGTGGAAATGCTCGAGACACGGGCCGCGGACCGCGCGCCAATTCTGGGAAGAACATGCCGCGTCTTAAAACCACCTCGCTGCGCTGTACCGATTCCCACGGGGGAGAAATCCCTTTCTTTGCTTCCCGTGAGGCGCATCATGTGGTAACGGCATCATGCTTCTGGGGGGTACGCGCTGACGTAGACATCTTTGCAGGGGGATGGGGAGATTTTTCTCGGGCTGCATAAGCTTTCCCGCCTTATCGTGGGATCTCTTTGCAGTTGGCGGTATTTTTTTCGCCGGTCTGGCAACATTACAGATTTTGCTTAGCGAGACGCCGGCAGTGGCACCAGGGCCCGTTTGCTCGAAGCGCTAACCGCGGCTAAAGTTAGTCGCAGTACCTAGGAGAGGGATTTTTAAATCACGTAACTGGCTCGGTATAGGGATGCGGGGAAACATGGCGGTGCCTCGGTGAGTGAGCGCCGCTCGCTTGGGAACTAATATGTCATTGTAGCTCCAATATTGGGCGCGTTAGTCAGCAATGAAGGGTGCAGGAGGCTTTCGCTTTGCCTTACCTCACCTAAATCGCAAAGCATGAGTAATGACCTCGCCGCATTTTTTAGATAGTCTTTCGATTCTGGCCATTCCTAAGCCTAAATGAACGCGATAATTGTCAGCATGGCAACGTCTTTCGAAAGGGGATTGCCTTGACTCAATCGGCCGGGTATTGATAGCCCGCAAAAGCAGACAGCGTCCCAATAGACCTTTTTTCTAGATTACCTAAGCATTGAGGAGAATGCGGGAAGTGTAATTATACGGTCCGCGCGCGCTGGCCTTCCTCTTATAAAAGATTCGAAGTAAATAATCATAATATGGCTTTGACGAACGTGCGTGCAACGCGAAATTTGCTTATGAACAATTACTACTGCAGACGCCAGTACGTGCAACGCGTGTAACTACACTCGTAGCATGCACCTCTGTGCATGCTACGAGCACTGTTGTCGACAACAGTGCATACTGAGCACTGTTGTCGAGAGTGCGACAGCTAAATCCGTCTGATAACACTGAGATTCCTCTCGGCTCTCCGCCGTTTTTGGGGATGCTAGAACCGGGCCGGGGGGGAGTCTTGTTGGTTTAGACGATCACTGACATCACACACATCCCTCCCCAAAAAGCATCTCGCGTGTGAACATCAAGGCTATGGGGAAAAATTCAACAAAAAAAATTGACGCAATGGGTTCAGTACGCTCAGGTGAGAATGAAACAATTGAGCTTATAGTTCGTTGATACACTGGGTTTTGTGCGGACCTCCTAAAAAGGGGAACAGATTTAACAGGAGGACTGGGATGATGCGAAGATTGTTGTCAAAAAGGTTACAATCACAAAGAGGAGACTCAATCATTGGTGGAGGAGGTGGAGTGAAGTGTACAATTGATCACAGAATCGACGGTTAAGTGGGAGGCGAAATTAAATGTTTCTTGTCGAGGTAATGCAAGCTGCCGCCACTGCCATCTATTGATTCATCAATTAGTCCCTTGCTCTTTTTATTAAACAATGTTGCTTTAATTAGGAAATTACGCAAATTGTTTTATTATGCAATATAGAAATCACAATAAATGTGTAGTAAATCATTTTTGACAAGATCATATTTATGCGCACCTCAGCTACATTGAGACAAAAATTATGTTAATAATAGTGCAGAAACTGGAAGCAAGAACTCGCAAAAGATAAACATGTAAGAGCAGGCTGCCAATCTGTCATTATCCCTAATAATAAACATTAATGTCACAGTCAAATTACTTTAAATCGCCTTTCTCCCATCATTCCTAATATATAGTTTGTATAACATAGCATCAGGGTGTCCTAAAACAAATATTTGAAAGCTCTCATAATTAGGACTATTTTAGAAAATGTTGAGTTTAGATTGCGTTCTATCTGTAATTTTATTGCTTGCTTTGTGTCTGCTAAGTACCATGCAAGTTTCAAAGGCGTTAGCTTTTGTTTTAGCGAAGTAAACTTTTATAAGTTCTATTTAAAAAATCGTACATTTACATCAGCTCAAATTTATATTATCTTTGCGTCCAGTGTTGCTAAAATATTTCTATTTTTACGAATTTTAAAAAGACGCAACTATGATCGACCTGTGTCAGTGGCAGTGGCGTACCAACTTGTTTTTGAGTGGGGAGGGGGGCAAACCGAGCCCCCCCCCCCCCCCCCCCAAGGGCTGGGGGGCGCTGCCCTTGGTATCCCTTGGGCGCCGCCGGCCAGTGTTTACCCTGCCCAGCGGCGGCTGTTTCAGGGGGGAGCAAAACACATGCCTTGCCCCCCCCCCCCCCCCCCACTCTAAGAATGGGGGGGGGGGGGCAAACGCTCCCTTGCCCTCCCGGTTGGTACGTTCATGATCAGTCGTATAACGAAATATATAAACATTTATTTAAAAACTTCTGCCAATCATATTTAATTTGTAAGCATGCAGACTGTCTAACGCGTTTTCAAGAAAGTCTTACAAGAACCATTCACCGTGGGCCAAAACCTAAACTTTCATTAGCCTATGGATAAATAAAAACAAATGCGTACCTTTTTGACGTGTCAGTGGTGTAACAGCTCTTGTATGTGCTATTTTTCATAACATCACGATGAGAAATAACTTGCAGTGACAAAATAGACAAACGTTCTTGTGTGGTTGGAATATTAAATTCAAACTGCGACTTTTTATGAAAAATTAATTTGTCCGATTTGTCTATTGTGTAACGATTAGTCGCATAACGGTCATTCGTATGACAGTCGTATAACGGTCCGTCGCGTAACCATCAGTTGTCTCGCGAGTAAATCGCAGCACGGGTGAGTCACATCAACAAAACAGAAATTAAACCTCCCAAGGGTATACACATGCTGATGATATACACATGCTGATTTATCAGCCTTCTTTGTCGCACTCTTCACCCAGGGTAAAAGCCTAAAAGTTCATAAACTTAATTCTAAATGATAAAAGAATGTGCGTACTTCCGATGTGTCAGTGCTAAACAAATACCTCGTGTCCCATCTTTTAAATACCTCAATTAAAAAAAGAGAGATGTCAACAAAGACATACCTCGATTGAAATAAATGTGTAGGGCGAGCGAATGTTCTCGTAGATTTTGAATGTGAGTGAACTGTAAGTCGTATGACGGGGGAGCAGTCGTGCCAGTAGACCGTCGTGTCACGAGTCAGCCATGTCACGAGCAGATGTTTCACGGGCAAGTAATGTCACGAGTGACTCTAATCACGGGTTGATCGGTCGTGTCACCTGTCGTTGACTCAAACGTTGCAAGATTGCTACGACTGTCACTGTTTTTTTTTTGTTGTTGTTGTTTGTTTGCGCACGCTTGAAAATTATTAAGAACGGTGTATGCGAACGAAAACAGTCAACTTAGTTTTGAAGTGGACACAATGTGCGAAGTAACGCAGCCCGCGCAAGAATATTTTCTAATCTAGACACGACATTTCAGTCGCTACGCTTTATGTATATTATTACAAATATTATTATTACAGGATGAAAACCAAACGCATTATGGAAAGCACAAAATGAAAACCCGTGAAATAGCTCTTGCTCATTTTATCTTGAGTCCGTTCTACAATATTTGTTGTTAACAATATATATAACCATCTGTGAGCTCGGCTCTGTTTTCTATAAAGGAAAACGAATGAATTACCTTTTAATCAACGTAAGCTAGTACACTAAAGTAAATGTTGCCAAATTGACATTTCAAGAACCTAAATGTTTAATCTTCGAAAAAATGACCCCACTTCGTTCAAACAGAATGTTTAGGTTCCCTTGACAAGTGACAATCGCGTCGTTCATTTTGTCTGGATTGAATTACTTGACAAAATATTCGTTCCACCTTAGAACAGTGTTGCGAAAGCCGTTTATGTGAAGCAGCAGAATTGTTTCAAAATGCTGAAACTAAAATAAAAAAAAAACGTGGTACGGTCTTTTCGCTTATTTTTTTTACATTTCGGGCATCCTTGAAATCAATCATCCCCAAAGTCAGCCAATGCCAGGTGCTTCACAATTACTTTTATTACCCAATTCAAGTTTACAAAAAATCGCTCAGAGTGCAGTGAAACTTCATCCCTTTCACGTAAAACCCAACCGCAGCCGACGCCCCGATTCATTGGAGGCAATCAAGCAGTACAAAACGTGCATCGTCACCGCCCTCGTCGTCTTTGGGCGTTTGAAAATCGCCGGTTGAAACCAATCCCGCACACAAAAGAAAGCGCAGGATCATGTGGCTTTTACTGTTCGTGATTGGTTTAGCCGCGGATAGCAAACGCACAAAAACGACAAGCGCCGTGACAATGCACTTTTTGTAGTGCTTGATTGGCTCCATTGGACCGCTGCGTCGGCTACGGTCGGAATTACAGTAAAATTGAGTATATTACACGACGCATACAAACGCAGATGCACGTACTAAAAGCGCAATATCACGGCGCCTTTCTAGTACTTGATTGATTTAGCCGACGCCGGGCACACGAACAAAGACGGCGACCACCGTGACGCTGCACTTTTGGCACTGATTGACTCCATCGGCTAGCACAGTCGGCCTCTGTCCGAGATAGGGCGAAGCGGAGGATAAACTGATGTCGAACTAAAGTCCACTTTGGATGCCAGATCTTTCGGACCATGCAGGGCCGCTCTCTGCTGGCGGTTTTTCGCTACGGCTTTCCTCTCCTCGGGTCGATCAGGTGGATGTAGTCGTCGGGGTCTTGCGGCGGGCACTCCTTCTGTCTGCAGGGCTGGCCGGCCGTGGCTTTGCCTGAGAGCAAAAGACACCGGGCAGTGGTGAGGCTACTCCTCGCGCAATCGCTCACCTTCGGCGTGTTTGCAATCCTCTTGCTCCCGTTTGTTAGTCGTGTTAGTCTTGGCGCCATTTCCTCCGCCACCGCATGCTTCTGTCCCGAGTGAGTCGCTCCTCATCGCCGGAAAATGGGGTGCTCAATCGTGCAAGTTAGACCGCCACGTATTCCCTCCTGAGCGCCGAACCCGAAATTATACAGAGAGCCAAGTGTTTCACATTGCGTCTTTGGCACATAGGAACGCAAGAAGGGGAACCCCGTCAAAGACGCGCAGGAAACTCGCGATAACGAAGCAGTAAAACGCGCGCCGCCAGTGGGTTAAAACCACATGGGCGCTTTTTGGCGGGTAAACATCTTAGCATGGACGAACTGCGAAGTGCAAGCGCGAGCGGCTAGCCTGATTGCCTTGATTGGAGCACTCGCTGCACGAGCGCTCGTACAGCCGCCGGGGCTTCATCCAAAGCAACTAGCTTGTGCTTTTAGCATGCGCGACGAACAACAATTCATGCTAAGGTGAGACGAAGTATACTGAAGTTGGAGTGGTCACGGAGCGCTTTTAAAGGCGATAGCATTTGGAAAAAGCGCTCTATGATACTATTGTTTCAAATCAGCATCGTTCTGGAATAGGGAGGCACTGCTGCTGTTGAAGAATGCGCCCCTCTTCACACAGCGCCTTCCGAAATTCAGTGTCATCTAGCGGCTCAAGTGAATGCCTAAATGGGTTATGAAACGATATTGGGTTAGAATGTTAATGGCTTTGCTGAGGGGTACTGGCCCTAGTCTGGCTCCGAGTATACTGGCACAGACCGCCACTGATTCAGAAGCTTCTTTGTCGCGGTGAAATTGCGAGGATGAAAGAGGACTATTTCCTTCACTCTTTCCTTCGCAAAGCTTGATGTTGTAATTGTGGGATCAAAACAATCCGCCTCACGACACTCGAGCGCGGATCGTGGATTGAACACGAGAACTGCGTGAGCACTCGACTTCGGCTCGTGGCAATCAATGCCTCGGAGGGCCCTCGGGTAGTGGCTCGTGCCCAATCACTGCGGTGATGACAATAGTCGAACTTTAAACAATGCCTAGAGCTCAGCACGCGTTTTCTACTTTGCCAACCATCACAATCCTTCGCTGACGGAACCACTCTAGCTCCAGATAAAAGTTGGGGTCTGAGTGTGAAATCCGATTGACGCCACCGGCACTTTGCAACTCTAAAAGTGACGTGCCTTTCAAACTTGAAGCAAAAAAAGAATGAACAAGAGGACAAGAGAACACATAAAGGCGGGCGTACTTGGGGCTATCCATAGGGTCTTTCGTTGGCATTCGGAAACTGTGTTTTGGTCGTGCCTTGTTACCTGTTTAGTGTTCAGTGCCTTGGCTCCAAGTTTGCAATGGGTTCAGCTTTACCCTAGAGACTGGCAATCTCTAGTTCCGTAGATTGTTCCGGCGAATATTTTTTCCAAAGTTGCAAAATGTACTAGATAGTGAAAAAAGTAATTAAGATCGAGTAGCAAATACTCTAGACTAAATGTATTTTCCAGATACCAAAATATTACAAAAAGTGTTTGAAATACAGTATGTGACTAGAGTATTTTAGGTTGGCACAAGTTTGATTTGGCTGCAGTCTCAGCTTAAAGGGATACTGAACCATAGAATTTAGTGTCCATAATAAGTGGCGCACGTTCTTTCCATGAGCCAGCAGCCGCCGATGTGCGCGAGCACACGCAACAAAAATGACGTCAAAGATCTCCATTCGCGGTTAAGATGGCAGTGAAATGCATGGGCATCGGGCCAAAGGAGAATAAAGACAAGTTTTTCATCTATACAGAGGCGTCTGGTGTAAAAGGTAAGCGATGGCACTGCAAAGGGACGAAGAAAACCAAATGCTGCTTCAAAGGGCGTGCCGACCATTGTCAAACACGAGAGTTCAGTGACCGCATTGGTCTAGAGTTTCAGATAATGACGGCATATGATTCTAGAGGTATGACTGGCTGAATAGGTGCACGCGACTTCTTCTGATCCTTTCAAGCGCGTGATTCTTACTCCACTTTTTGCTTGGAACACCCGTAAAACGGTACGGTGTTCACACATTCATAACAGGATGTTAATTCCAACGATTAGGAAAAGCGCGCATGGTTGTCGCACGCTCTTGTGGTTTCGGTTCTCTATAGACCTTTTCTTTAACGGCGCCGCCATCTTGAGAATCCCGGCGCCGACGACGCCGTCTAGCGGCTTAGAAAAAGAAAGTTATCTGGGTAGGCAACGGTGTGGGTATGGGGGCAACTTGGCTAAAGTTGGCTATGGTGGGCTGCGATAACTTGGTTGGAGCTTGTCCGGTTGAATCCAGCTGGCTACTCACAGGCCATCACCTTGCCTCCTCGAGAGAACGAGGACGAAGACGGTGGGGTGTTTTGATTAATGTAGTCTATGCAGGTAAGCTCTCGGCATTTGATAGCTCCATCTTGAGTGGTGGCATGTAAACTTTTTCATACCTTTCACATACCATGGGGCTTGCAGTGATAACCTAATTGAACCATCTGCACCGGGAATTAAAATCGGCCCTCTTGTCGTAGACGAAGTGGTCGTGAGCTTAAACGTGACGTTGAGTCGGATACGAATCTCTCGCGATACATATTGATTCAGACTTCAGACTAACGACGTCATTAACAATAGGAAGTATTCACTGGCGGCCATAGTTGTGTGCGCGACTGCTGAGCGCGTGCTGATGGCGGGCTTCCACAGTTCTTTTGTAACGTGCATTCCGCACCCTCAAGATTGCCGGTCTTAGCAGCCTATTAATGTGGGCTCGTTCTGAGCATGCGCTCTAGACAGCACCCACAAATATGGCGCCCAGTGAATACTCCTTATAAAAAATGTGCTCAAAATTCCGAACTTTTTTCGCCTATTATGTTCAAGATACATAAATTTTCACAGTTAAGGCCGGTTTTCACATGCAGCGAAGCGCTGATGTAGTGCTGCTCACGTGTCGTCAGCTATTTATCACCCGCCATGAGCACCAGGTTTGACAGTACGATACAAAGCTGGTGAACGCTCCCGTCAGCACGCGCTTAGCGCGAAGTCAGCGCTATGCTTGTAGTGCTCCGCTGTTCAAGCGAACGCGATGCAAACTAATAAAACAAAAATTGGCCAGAAACGCTTTGCAGGGCGGTACAGCGGGCAAGCAGGAAAATAAAGTGAGCAAGTCGCCGAGGAACTTGCACAGCACACGGAGGCGGCTCGCACGCATGTCATCACGTGACGGCCAGTTCAGTTCGTTACCAATCGTTCTACGCTTTAGCGTCCCCAACTGACCACACGAAACATGTTGGTCGACATGTTTTAAGAGAAGTGGCGCCCTGAGACAATGAGAGTGCGAGAGTAGCCCACAACAATGCCGAACAACGAATCACAAAACATCAAGCGTAAACGTAGTATTCCACGCCCCGCATTTCTTAATTAAGCTGCCAGTGACTACAACTATTTATTTACATTTAAAAAGCTGTCTCGGATAATAACAAACTAAATTTACAACTTGGCTCGCCCCTTTTCTTTTTTATTTTCTGGCGTCTCTCGCGTAAGCACACAGAGACATCGTCAGGGGTTGGGGAGATGTCAGCGAGCCTTGAGTTACGCCCGTAGTGATGCAGTGTCCTTGGCTCATGGGGATTAGTGGTTAATGGTACCTGTGGCATCGTTGTCACCGTAGTCAGGGACTAGTAAGTCAGAGTTTGTTCATATATAGCTTTTTTCCACGTTTGCGCGAACACTTAAATTTAAATTTGATTATGACAAGTGATATTATTGTTTTATTTTAGATAATAAGACACAAGCATGTCTAGGATATCTACTTTCACATATCAAGCGTCTGACACTACCGGTCGCTGCCAATGGAAGGTACCAAGCTCTATTGAACGTGAGACTCGGTGCGACTCTGCTTGCAGTTGTCAATTGCGGCGTCCAGCACCGTCGCTTCCGTCCACGCTTTTTCTTTTTTGCCGCACGAGCGATGTCGCAGTTGAAAATCGCAAGCAGGATGGCCTTTGTACAGGGAGTATTCACTGGACGCCATGCTCAGAACGAGTTCACATCAATAGGCTGCTAAAACCGGCACTCTTGATAGTGCGGAATGCACGTTGCAAAAGAACTGTGGAAGCTCGCCATCAGCACGCGCTCAGCATTTGCGCACACAGCTATGACCGCCAGTGAATACTCCCTATAAGTATGTTTAGTATTGTTTTTTACGCATTAGTATGTATTAGTATTTTTTTATAATTGTTTTGGGTCAGGAGATGCCACGGCGTCGCAGTAAAAAATTTTGTCCAGATCATAAAGGCATGCGATGTCGTTTTTAAAGCCGAAGTCACACTGCTCATACATGACACAAAAGACAGTCGGAAAACAGATTCGAACGCGATCGAGTCACCGCAAGAACCATGCTTCGAACGCTGCATGGCAACGAGTTCAATGACAAACTTGGCGCGCCGCATTCGAACCACGGATATTGCTGTGACCCGTGTTTGCAAACTGTCCTTTGTATGATGCGCGACGAGCAGTGTGACTTGTGTGTTTGTTCAGCTTCAGACACCGTTAGTCAGCCCCAGTGGGCGTCTGGTCTCTACGCTGAAGGTGATAAATTTAGCCAGTGCAGAGCGATTGCTAGCCTAGCGTCTTTTAACGTGCATTGCACAGTAGTGACACACGACCGCACACCGGTACAACATTCATTCAGATCGAAACGGGCAGGGGTGGGGATTGAATAACGATAATACGACGAGCATAGTACAATCAGGCGAATCAGGCGAAAGGCTTTCGTTAGCAAAGGGTCCATTCGCGCGCCCGTGACACGAGGTAAATCGCCATTTACCAGATCGACCTATATATGTATACCCATATGCATACCGTTACGTCGTCCATGCAATATACCATTTTTTTACAAACCATATCAAGCGAGACTTTGGAGATCGCCATTTCTTGGGCGTGAGGCGTGTGATCGGAACCGAGTTCTCGCCGAATCCTGACGCAACACTTGTTATCGATTTAAACTGCCGAGTTCACACTCAGAAGTGTCACCAAACAATGGCGAACTCGGAGTATTAGCGCAGCAGCTACTATAGATGGCGCGTACTTTGGAAAGGGCATATATTGGGGTAATCCTTTTCGCTTTCGCTCAGCTATCGCGATATCACCTCGCCAGACGCCGGTCAGGAGAGCTTACCTTGATCCGTGGGCTTTGGCATTTTGTGACTTCCTTGTGAACCTTGATGCTGTGGTGGGGACCCGGCACCTTGACCTGGATTGAATCATGGGAAAGTCTTGGTTTTTTTCCTAGCCTGGTAAACGTCTCGATCCCAAACACGTTGGGGGAAAAAATCGCCTGGCTAAGAGATTCCGCCAAATGCCACAAAGGCGGGATAGCACGTCCAAGAAAGGTTTTCATGAGAAGCACTTTGAAAAGCCTCCGCGCTCACTAGATTATTCATGTACTAATATTCACTTTCTACCTTCTAACGCAGCCCCCATCTCTACGCAGCAGAGAGGAGAGGAAAATGTTTGCGTACCGCTCCCTCTCACCCGTTTTGAGCGGTGCCACGCAATTGGTCGTGCGCGCTATGACGTCAAACTAACAGCTGCTTTCAGTTGCTAACACGTTCTCCCATGCCCTCGCTACGGCGCGGCCAACACCAACACGATCAACCAAAGGTTCTCATAAAAAGCTATCACTTTAAAACAGCAGTACGGTTACCTTGACCTCCTCTCGTTGGCCTCCCATTACCACCAGGAGAACCTTGATTGTGGGGTTCGACTCCACCGCTATGGCCTGCGTTGAAGCGTGAACAAACATGCAGGATACATTTCCAGCGCCTTTGTTTCCCTCTCGACGGTATACACAAGCTCTAATTAAAACGCCCCCCCCCCTTAAAAAACAACACAAGCTCTAATTAAAACGCCCCCCCCCCCTAAAAAACAAACATTTACAATGTTTAGTGTTAGTTCCAAACCAAACTACACATCTTGGAGCGTTTAGTTTCTGCCCAAATGTATAGCGCTAGCGGTCCGAACCAGATGGCAAAGTCAGAACAAACCGTTGCCTTATTAAAAACTTATAAGTGATTTTCGAACATTTTCAATGATAAAATGGTGACCAACAAAGTTCACGAATACGTGGGGCTGAATGATGCAAACTACTGAAAACGGGCTCCATTTTCCCGCTGAGTGTTTTAGAAACCCACTTCTAAATTTAGTATCAGATAACGGTTCGTTCTCAAATTTTGGCATATCGGGTCCGAGCCGCATTTTGGGCGGAGACTGAGCAGTCGGTGACACCTACCTGTTTTTTGCGCTAATAAAAAAAAACTAGAAGTTTTTTATGCGATATATATATATATATATATATATATATATATATATATATATATATATATATATATATATATATATATATATATATATAGTATTTTAGGAAACCACTCCTCCCCATGGGAACAGGCTACCAAATATAAATGGAGAGTGGGCCTCACTCCCCATTTATATTTGGTAGTCTGTCCCCATGGGGAGGAGTGGTTCCCTAAAATGCCTTGGAAGACAGACCCCTTTCGGCATTTGCGAGCTGAAATGACGTGCTACGTAACTGCCGCAACTCGAAACTAGCACGGGCCTTAATACAGAAAATGGCTGGTGTCTATACATTAAAGGAATTCGAAACTAACACAATACAGAGAGCTGGTCAAGAATTGAGTTCGCCAAAACCAGTGACCGGGATAGTCTAATCGGTTAAAAGGCGTCGCCCCGGATAGGCGAAAGTTGCGAGTCCGATCCCCGCTCCTGGCCCAATTTTTCGCGAGCTCTCTTTCCCTTTCTCTAACTCTAGCGCAAATAAATTCAATATAAACTTTCTCCCCTCTTCATACACTATACATATATTACTAATAACAAGCAGGTGCAAATTAACTAGTTTGATGTGATTTCATTACCTTGGTCTCCTGTCCCTGGCCTCCCATTATGACCGCCAAAAGAATCTGGATGATGTGGTCTGGTGTTTGGGCCTGCATGGAAGCGAGCAACAAATGTGAAAGGGCCCTCGCGTATCGGCGCTACGTAGACTCTGGAGTCAGGTTGGGGAACGCGGGGTGTGGCAAGTGCTGAACATCCCATTATCGTAGTCAATGAGGCTTTGGCCGATAAGACCGCCAATCACAAAGCATGCAACGTAAGCATAAGAAGTGACGCTTTTCTTAAGCTGTCAGTGACTGCCAGTAGAACTACGCCAATAACGACAAGCGGATGCAAATTAAATGATTCGACGAGAGCTGGGTTACCTTGGCCGCCTGGCAATGGCCTCCCATTCTGTCCACCAAAAGTGTCTGGCTGATGTGGCCCCACTCCAGGATGCTGACCTGCGTGAATTCGTGCGCAAATGAAAAAAAGAAAAAAGAAAAAGGTTCTTTATATCCTTGCGTAAAATTTAACGTAGTCGATAGGCGAGACCACCCACGAGAACAGCCACCACGGTTGCTCGAGGGTAAAAAATATTTCCTTACGGTGGCGGGTTCGAATCCCGGCCGAGATGCCCGCAGTCTGATAAAAAAAAAAAAAGGCTGGTTGCGTAGGAGCTGTGCAACCGATATTTCGGTTGCACAGCTCCTATGGAGAGGAGCTGTGCATAGAGGAGCTGGTTGCGTAGGAGACGTGCAACCGATATTTCGGTTGCACGTCAAAAGATTCCCAGCTGGTCCAAAATATTCCTCAGTTCTCCGCTGGGGCGAGCCGGATGCCGTTTGTTGGTTTGGTACGTAAAACTACCGAATTTGACACACAGAATTCACAAGTTCGCGACACTTTTGGCAAAAATAAACAAAAAGAAAAGTTACCCTGGCCATTTCCTGTGTGCTTTCCATAGTCTTGTGGAAAGCCCTGATGAACTGGTCCACCGACGTCGTGGCCTGCAACCAATATTAGGGATGTTACCTAGAATGTTCTTATATGATCTCACATCACAGTTCTACCGTCCCACATGCATTAGATAGTTCAGTACAGTGGCTTTTTTCGGTTACATTTGTACATGATTCTACTCTAAATCACTGGGACCAGGGTGCTAGATTTCTTCCCCGTCTTGTATGATTACAAAATTTATCTGTGTGTGACGATGTGAGTATTATTAAAATGACAAACAAGGGTCCGCTAAGGCGATAGGTGTAGCAATGACGCTGTCTGGGCTGGTGCTCTTGATTTTAAGGTGAAGCCTAAGGATACCATGATAATCATCTCCACTGTCAAGTAAAAGGTCGAGAGAACGTTGACAGATATAAAACCAATTGCATTAATGAAAATATATTGCTGTCAAAGAAAAACTTGCCTAACCAATATAATTGACAGCAAATATAAATAGTTGCTCTCTACCTGCGGACACGCGCGCTATGTGAAATATTACACAGGAAGTAACATTATTATAAAGGAATGCAATTAACAAAAAGGGCGAAACCATTTATATATTCGGAGCTTGGGAGCTTTATGTGCTATAATAATTAGACAGTCTTTACCGACTTTAAGGGCGTAGAAATATAACTGGACCGACGTTCCCTCTTAGTTTACTAAATTATCATCACAATATCAATGTATAATTTAATGAAGTCGGCCGAAACAGACCCATGATGAGATAATGTAACACGATTTGTAAGCATCGGCAGGGATATTTAGTATGACAAATGCCTATATTATTATTGGGCGGTTTTAAAGAAAAGCAAAAAAAAACCTGACTATTGTTGAAGAAGTGAGCGTGTGCCAAGTATATTTTAAATTGTAGAACCATATCGCAAACGACAAAACTGCTTTTCAATAGTTATTGCTGAGAATACAAATCTTGGTCTATAGCTGCAATTTAAAAACACGCGAATAAATTTACCTCACCAGAAAAACGCGCAAGCCCACACACTACGTTTGCAGGTGACAAGTTGACTGAGAATAACGGTGTTTGACTACCAGCGCGACAGCCCAACAACCTTGCACCCTGTCACTTTATGTGCCGCGAAATGAAGACGCGAAACAAGGAAGGAGGAATACGGTGCTTCAAGGAGATCCAAAGGAACGCCGCCAAGTTATGTAGGGGGATCGATGGCCGAGTGTGTTTAACCATAGCTTCCTTTATTCTAGAAAGCCGGTCAATTACACGACAGAGCCATTGAGCGCCCTGTCGCCGGAAAAAGGCGAGAAGCAGCGGCGAACGGTTACCGATATGGTAGAGCAGAGTCACTTCTGGGGTGACCCAGAGCCATATATTGAGAAAGTCTGGAGAGTGTGGCGACAAAGGCGCTGGAGAGGAGAAACGTGAAGGAAAGCGATGAGAGCGCAGAAGAAGCGAGAGGGAAAGAAGAGAGAAAAGGGGAGACGACCGGCATTTTGAAGCAACACGCTGTCGACGCAGAGCACAGTTGAGGCTACGACGGTCGTCTGTTACGGGCTTATCTCTTTTTCGCCTGAATAAACGTTTGCGTTCAAACGTGAAGAAACTTCATTCGTTAGCTTTTTAAGCCACCAAGGAATCACACTATCTCATTTTTTTTTGTTTTTTGCCAGAGCCTGTCAAATAAAAGGAAAGAACAGAAATTTGGATGTCGATCCCATGCATTAATTCCACCGGGCAAATGAATGAAAATGGCGGCCCTCTCCGCTCAGCTGGGAGCAGCCGGGAGTTCACGCGCATGCGCTCACGCCTCCCGCTCTGCGCCGTGGGCTGATTGGCTCACTCTGAGGGGGGGGGGGGGGGGGGGGGGGGGGGGGGCGTTACGGCGGCGAGATCACAGACTGGCCAAACTCTCCAACATACGGCTCTGGGGACCCTTCAGCCAGTGACAACAGTACGTCGGTGGCCTCTCCGCGAAGCAACAACAAACCGCAGCGGAAAAAAAAAAAAAGAAACGAAAGGAGGCCACCGCAGCTTTTGGCCACAGGCGCGTGGGAAGAGTTGCGGAATAGTGGAGGGTCGACGCAAATGTTTTTTTTTTTTTTTTTTCCGGATTTTACCGCTGGGGCATTGCTTGGCGCTGCCCGAGAGAGCCCCTGCGCGCTCTATCTTCTTTGGTCTCTTTTCCCCTCTGCAGCGGCCACGTTCTTTCGCGATTTGACAGACTTTCTATATTAAAGAAGGCCATGGTTTTTAAGGCACTGCAGCTCAAAGCACGTGGAACTAAAACTCGCGTCAGAATTGAGGGATCCTGGGTGCAATCCCCGCCCCTGCACATTTCGATCTGGGTAAGCTAGCATCGTACAAACGTGCGGCCGTGTATGCCTACTGCGTAATGCGCGTTAGAGGTCCCAGGCTAGCCCTTTAAATGCCTCGTGTCTCAACAAATAAAGTAAAATTTTAAGACGAGGTCGAGATGGCAGTAAATAGTGGACTTCTTCCGACTCGTCCTTGCTTTGTTGGCGATATTTTTTAAATATTTATTCGATGTCAATACGGACCAACCAGACCAAATTAAAACACGGCCTCGGCGTTGCTGCACTTACGTGCAGCATTCTCGTAGGCGCAGACACGTACGGCTTTGAAGCACGCTTCGTCGTATCGCAGCTCGCCCACTCGAACAACTTTGCAAGGTTAAACCCTCGCATCCGGAAATTCGGTAAGTATAAAATGGCGTCACTTTGTTTTTGAAGTGACGTCACTGTTGGTACTAGTGATGGGCCTAACGTTGCCGAATCGAAATTTCGGTGCCAAATCTTGGGATTCGGCAAAGCGAATTTTCGCCGAACTTTCTAAAGATTCGGCATTAATACATTGTTGCCAGACCGAAAATTTGATATATCGTTTTATCGCGCGAAAAACGTTTATAGGTTTTTTTTTTAATGCACATTCACACAGTTGTTACTAAATAAGGTGATATTCGACAAGGTAGTTGCATCGATGTCATTTTTGTGTGCTTACTAATATTTTTAAATTGACTTTTTGCAGAAGTGGTTTGACTACGGGTTTGGGTAGTAGCGAGCGCAGTCAGCGCAGTCAGCGCAGTCACTATATTCAAGTTTCGGTTTTGAGGCCTCATCAGCGCAAGCCTGCAAGTGTGTATTGTTGAAAAAAAGCGGTAAGACTGTGTTCTATACTTCCTCTGCCAGTCACCGCTTCGTGCGCGAAAATGAATGCAACGGCTGTTGAGCCTTCACAAAAAGAGATAACAATATTATTGTAAATATGCATAATTTTCGATTTGAGTCAATTCAGCTTTGCATGAAAGTGTGCGTCCCATATTCGCAACATCTCGTTTTTAACTTTTAAAATTCAGGTTTGTGATATTAGGACACACCGGACGTTTAGGAAGATGGGAAGAGTTAGGAAAGTCGGATGTGCAACAGTCGAGCATGACAGTTCTGTGTGTATAGTTTTATGCGGATGGATGAAAACCGCGAAACAACGCTAATTAAAAAGCAATATTATTTTGGTTTGGCACAAACTACTTGTGAGCCAAAAACAGGATTGCTGTAATGGTGAGGAGTGCTTTAAAGTAGTTGTCATTCAATGTTGCAACTACCTCGTTGCATCGCTGGAAAGATGAAATGAAAATTAAGTTATTTCGAATGTACCGCATCATTTTGCCGAATCTTTGCCGAAATTTCGTTTGAAATTTCGGCATGTGCCGAACTTTGCCGAATCTGAAGTTCGGCAGATTCGGTCTATCATTAGTTGGTACCAGACATGCACAAATTACTCAAAAAAGGTAGTTAAGTTAAGTTACTGAGTATCGACGCCAAAAGTAATTGTAGTAGAGTAGAAATTACGCATCTGTAATAGTAATTGAGTAAACTACTAACTACTGTAAAAAAGTAGCGAGTTACTTTGAAGTTACTTTTTTATATTTTTGTGGCAGCAAAATAAACAGCAGTTTTGATCCGTGAAAAATCCTGCGAGCCTAAAATAAATGCAGTCATTTTATGACTTGCGTTTTCACCAAAATATTTTATTCGCTCGCAGAAGCAATTGACTTTCAAAGTTATTGATAGGAGAGTTTTCGCCTTTTCCTCCTAAGGACGTTCCCAGCTGAGCTAAAAAGACGTTCCACCGACGCGCTGGGTGGAACGGCAGCGTTGAGTTTGAGAAACAGGCTGTGCAGTGTCGGGTAAGCGAGTGTTGGCATCTTAGGTGTCCATGACGAAACATATGAGGTTTGCCTCGTCTAGAGTGTCTTGTATAATAAACTCTCCTCCTTTTTTCTATTTTCTTCGGCCGGTTTAGATTGTTATTACTGGCCCCTCTTTATTCCCACGACGTTCGGAGAGTACGCTGAGCGATTGCACCTGAACGTCAAGGGATCAAGTCTCGTGTCACGACGATGAGATCAACCGGACGACTGCGCGTCTCGTTGCAGTGCTAGTGCTACGCTACCGAAATTTTTTTTTTTTTTTTTAGAGAAGATGGAACAAAGTATACTTCGCCGCTGACGCCAGGCTAATAAAAGGATCTCCCAAGGGTGACTCGCAACCCTCGCCGGCGACTACGGTATCCTGACGCGCCTGACACGCCTGACAAGTAAATCGTTTTCAACAAAGAGGAGGTCTCCCTGGCGTGGAAGGTCGGAAGGGCTCGAAGGATTACGTGAACAAGCATCGGCGCTCGTACAGTTGCAGCTGGAAGCGGGAATGTGCTCCCATGAACGGATTCTCCGTGTCTGCGTTTCTGTGCGGTGGAGTCCGGCTGTGCAAGCGAGTATTCGCTGACGACGAGGCGACGATGGGAACAGGCGCCCAGCTGCGAGGTCATGCCAGTGGCGCCTTCCGTGGAACCCCCAAACCGCTTGAGTCAGAACTCACAAAGGGCAGACAACATGAAAACAACAACCACCTCCGGAGTGCCCCCGTCTTTGCTTGCACGGTTGCAGCTGGAGGCGCGGCGCCTGCGTGCATTACCGGATTAGGTCAATACCCGACCAAGGCTTGTTAAGCATCTCTTCCTGCGTTCGTGCGCGTCGGTGTTATGTTTTGGCTGCTCATCGCCACCTTGGCCCAAGGACCCCTGTGATGCAGTTTCTACGGCTGCGAGGGGGCCCCTTGTTCGGGAAGGCCACTTCATCTGCCGGCGATTTCGAAAGTAGTTAGTAATTTGAGTAGAAGTTACCTGAAAAATGTAGTTAAATTAAACTACTAATTACCCAAAATAAAGTTGTAACTGAAAGTTACCAAGTTACTCAGAAAAGTAGTTAAACTACAGTAGTTTGAGTAGAGTAGTTGAACTACGTCAAAGTCTGGTTGGTACGTCATCAACGATGTCACCGGAAGTGACGTTTTTCATTACGTCACTTTCCGCGGCCACCCGGCGCTTCCAGCATTTCTACTTCGTATCGCCGGTGTTCGGAAGCGCTGCACACAACTCGCGAAATGGAGCTGAGCGGAATCCGGTGGCCGCGCCTACGGCAGCCAGAGCGGATGCAGCCCTCAACTTCCCTTCCGGCGCGGGGTGACATCATATGACTTCCTGGAGACCTACTCCAGTTCGGTGTCCTCCTGCCAGGTGGACGATCAAGTCCCTCTAATCGCAGTTAGAGATCCCTAAAGGATACAATCATCACTGAATGGGCTAGAGTCACATCATACAAAAGACAGTTTGTGGACACTGCCTGATGCGTTCCAACTGTATGACGCCATATCGGTCATAAAACTGTCTCCACACATGCTCGAAGCACACATATGTACGAAGAAAACGTGTTTGAGGCGTGTACCTATAGATAATTGTCATCATGCATGCAGCGATCACCGTGTCTTTTGCACGATGTATATGAGCATCCTGACCGAGTTTTAATGAAGCACCCTAAGAAAAAAAGGATGTAGTCATTACACCCTTGTCACATATACGACAACGCAAAACGTTAGTTCGACGTACAGCACACTTACCTGTGCTGGACGTGGAACTACTTTTACGAGAGGCTCGATGACGGTGGAATATAACATAATAAACAGCCAAAGTACGTATCGAAGACTAGAGGGAAAAAAATGCACCAAGGTTTTGCAGTACGGCCAAGCAAACCCCGACTACTTTTTTTTTTTTTTGCAGTCAGTCACACGCACATTAGCTATTTTAAGAACTTGTATTACTCTGCTATGAAGCCGCTCGGGAAAGTTGGTACCTTATCAGTTGAACTTCAGTGCGCTGTATGTCGAACTGAAGTTTTGGAAGTGCGGGCTACAAAACATATGACCCACGGGCGGCATGCGGCCACTGACAGTCTTTTTTGGCGGCCCGTGGGGCAGCTGAAACTATGGGGCACTGCAACCTAATAATTTAGGAAGAGATACGCTGATTTCATCTTTCACCATATAGTATATACTTCACGGACATTTACTACCTATACGCAAAAAGATAGGTTCACATTCTAAAAAGCATGCAGATAGCCAATCACGAAGAATATTGGAAGGATCCCAGCCAATCAGAAATCTCAGAATACGATCAGATAAAACAAAATGGAGCAGGGCCAATGAGAATCACGTTTCACTCGCTCACTGTTCCTGTGCACATCGCACTTTCCCGATCTAATCGTGTTCTGAGCATCGTCATTGGCTGGGATCGGTTTATCGCTTGCCGTGATCGGTTGTCTGTGTGTTCTGCGGGAAAGCGGACTCGCAGACTTTTTTTTAGAGTACAATGTTTGTTCCTTCGATCACGCACATTGATGCTGGAAATGTGGTTTATCAAGTTCAACCGCAGATTCGCCTATCCTTTTTTAATCAGTTTTCACTTGAGTTGATCCCAGAACAGCTCTGATTGGCGAAGTTCTATTCATTCCAAATTTCACGCAATGTTTGGACTTGTGTGGCTGCTTTACAACTTGCGTGTTCGGAACTTGCGGAGAAACAGGTTGTCGTAGCGGGTGGGAATGCTACTCGCCACACCCCACAAAATGAAAACACCTTTGCAACGAGTAATTGGTAAGAATATTTCTACGTTTTTTTTTTGTTTTTTTTTTTTCTTATACGGCAAGTAGAAGGTTAAGGCCTCACAAAAACCAGCTGAGTCTCGTTGCAGAAGGGGAACACCGGATACCTCTGAGTCTTCCCAATCAGTCAACTCTGAAATACAGAATTTCACGAATAAAACTGAATCATAAACCACTTTCCTGAGAGCGCTTATATGCCACTCATTTGATTGTATCCCAAAATACAGTACCATTTTCTAGCGCTCCTCAGACTGGTTCACACAGTGGCTGTTGATTGCAACCGAACACGTTGTGCAGCCTTGTGCAGCCTTGTGCAGCCTTGTGCAGCCTTGTGTCCGTTTATGACGAGACTAAACCCCACGATAAACAAATTCACGCTGGGCATTTCTTACAAGTACCACCAACCACTGTTGTGCGAACGCGCAAGACACGTGCCACGAGTGAGTGCTCCGCCGCCCTTCGCTTCCAAGGGCTGAACGAAGCACAGGCCTCGTACTTCGGCGCATCTGACGCTACTTTCAAGACAATCACACCAAAGGGGCTCTTGACGAAAGAAAAGCTCCTTAATAGGGAGTTTTAGTAGATCTTATTCAAAGGCCCGCTACCGCTACGGGCGCGCGCTACAGAGCATGCATCGAAGTGGCAGCGCGAGCTCCCGCTGCAGATAGCGTGGCATGATAACAAGATCTACTAAAACTCTCTAATATGTTTGCGTTTGTCTTGCAAGTTGCGTAAAATGCGCCAGTGCACGAGGCCCGTGTCTCGAGCTGCCTTTGGAAGCATGGGGGCGCAATGAGCGGCCCTTGGAAGCGAATGGCGGCGGAGCACCCGCTCGTGGCACATGTCTTGCGAGATTCTACAAAAATGGTTAGCGGTACTTACACACGCTTTACACACGCGGCAGATTACAGCCGCCATTGCTGACCTTCTCTTGTTTTACCGAGATACCGAGCTACAAACGGATGTTGACGAGCCTCTAGAAAGGCCAAGGAAGGAGAGAATGACAAAATAAAATCTAAGATGGCGATAACCTGGCCTGCTATGGTAATAATGAAGTGAAGTAAACGGAAAAGGAGGAAACAAAAACTGAAGGTCGGATATGGCGATGCCCAGGCACAGCTGCTGCAAAGCGTCTATAAAAACACCTTTATCAATATTAAAGGACACATGCAAAGAAAAAAAATATTTTTTTTAAACAGCTTAGATGGAAGAAGGATATCATAAAACGATTTTACAACGAAGAAAGAAAATTTTTAGAGCTATATTTACGGCGCTATACAAATTTGAAGTTGGCGCCGCCGGAGCCGCCGCTGGTCACGTGGTAGGCCCGCGCGCCGCCGCCCTGCGTCGCCGGGGCCGTAAAGCGACGCCGCCGCCGCACGCTGAGCGTTGTGCGAACGCCGCTTCAGCGCGTTTCTCCACGCCGCCGTCGCCGCCGCCGCAGAAGTTCGTCTGGTTCGGGGCGCCGCCGCCGTCATCTGACCGGCGCACAGGTCTATCACGTCTGCTTGCGCTTTTTCAGGAGTTTCCTTTGGGCTCTAAAAGTTACTTATTAATCTTAGTTTTTTGTTATACTTCAAACAAAGATGAATAAGTTACTTTTAGAGGCCATAGGAAGCTTCAGAAAGAGTGCGAGCACCACGTGACAAATATGGGCCCGTCACGTGATAAATAAGGGCCACTTTTCCGCGGCGCCCGCGGGCGCCAACTACAAATTCGTATAGCGCCGTAAATATAGCTCTAAAAATTTTTTTTCTTCGTTGTAAAATCGTTTTATGATATCCTTTTTCCATCTAAGCTGTTTTAAAAAAATGTTTTTTTTCTTTGCATGTGTCCTTTAAGGGGCTTTAGACGGTAGTACAGTTCCTGTATAGCTGCCGACGGTAGCAGGGTTCATCCTCGGCGGGTGGCCGTAGCGCCGGCTTTCCTGCACGGCCCTGGATTCTTTGCTCGTCACGTGAAAGAATTTGGCGAATAGCGGCGCCGCGCGTGAGGCAAGGGAAAGGGAACATACGCCGGGGCGCTTGCAACGTCGGCGAAGCGACCGTATCGGTGGCTTTCCTGCACGGCGCTGGATTCTTTGTTCCTTACGTGATCGATCTCGGCGGACAGCGGCGCGGCAGCACGCGGAATACAGGCGTGCAACTCTGCCTATACAGGAACTCTAGACGAAAGAAAACACTGACGCCACCTATGCGTCAGCGTGGAACTCTTGTCATTTGCGTACATTTCCCTTTTTTTTCCGCCTCCTTATTTCACCCTGAACTTAAAAAACTTGTGACAGTGCTATAAACGATATCTTCTCATGAATAGCAGGTACATTTAATCTTAATTATTGAATTAACTCTATACTCCATCTCATAAATATCTGTAGTGCAGACTATAGAGACACTAAATGAGCTGCGCTATAGAGTATCGGCACTCTGTTCCCCGACATGATATTTCAAGCAGGTTTAAAGGAAAGCTGAAGAGGTTCTTGAAAAGAAAAAAAACGAGTTATAGGTGAATTCTAGAGTATTTTTATCCCGTGATCCTGAGTATGATACTCGTCTTCTCCGGAGATTTAACTAAACACGACAAAACGCAAAAAACTTCCGACCAGTCGTGACGTCGTCATGAAAGGATATTTCGAAGCCACCAGCGCGTGTCGCTCGTGTGGGTAGCGCGTGCGATTGGAAGCTTACCAGGTATGATCCCCGCACTGACACCAGACGTGACGTCTTTTTCGGGCCTTTTTGAAAATAGCAAGAGTGCGCGTGCGTAGCTTGGATAGGCGCTGAAGATGCGCGAGAGGGGTTGATTCTGAAAACTTGTTTTATAACGTAACGCTTCGGGAAGGAGGGGCCTCAGCGCTACTTTGAAAATTATTTTCTGCAGCCTCCGTGCGCCAAATTGAAAACTAATCTCGATATTCGTGATCCTGGAGCCCAAATGAGGACGATTTAAGTGTATTTACTCAAATATAGAACCGAATAAGTTTCCCTTTAATGCACTTGTACTTTACTTAAAGTACGTGCAGCCTCCGGATTTCTTTTTTTTTTTTTTTACAATTTCGCGTGAACACCAACCGGTTGGTACATCAGCGCCTCATCGCGGCGTGAAAAAGCATTTCAGCGAGGCTTGGCGTGTGCCTTCTGCAACACGCCTGTAGTCTCGCTTACCTGCTTTTTCACGCCACGATAAGGCGCTGTTCTACAACCGACCGACCTTCAGGCGATATTTTTAAAAAAATCTAGAGGCTGTACATTCCATGTACTTGCACTTTATTATCGACTTCAAAGTACATTCTCCAAATTTGGTCTTGTTAAATATGTATCTCAAAATGATGCTTTGTCAACTCTGAAGAAATACTGGGATGAGAAATACTCCGAAGAGAAATGAGAGCAGACGGCGCATCGGTTCGTTTGCACTGTGGGAGATTTTCCCGAAGCATTTCGAACTCTCGCTACTTCTCGATCGGTCAGCGCGAGCGAGGAGGTTAAAAACCTTAGGAGAGGACGCCCCTCCACGAGAGGATTGCTTGCTGAAGCTACGGGACTGACGTCACGTCCTCTCAATCATGACAGATATTGTTAAAAAGTACCCGTACTCTACTTCGAAAGTAAATTGTATTTGTAGTTATTTACTTCGAGTACATTGCACCAGGTGTACTTACTACTTAACTTGAATTACATAACCTCTGATTTTCTTTGTACTTTACTTAAAGTGATCTTTAGATGCACTTTACCCAACAGTGATTTCAACGGATATCTCATAAATGGCGCCAGTGCCAGAGTGTGCTCCCGTCGTGCAAGCGAGTGTGGAAACCAAACGCAAGTGGGTGAACCAGCCATTCGTTATACGTTAAGAGAACAGGGACAACATATAGTACGCAGGCTATTGGGAAGGATGTACAAGAAAGTACCGACGTAAGAAAACGAACCTGTAGCGATTTCGTAAGCGTGAAGTCACTTCCGTGTTGTCACGTGAATACACGGAAGTGACGCCACATGACGGATGTCGTATGACGGTACATCCATCATGTGTGACGGTGGAGCTCGAACTTTGGTGTCCTTTGCAAAGTTCTCACTGCCGCAGCAGGGCTCCCTCGCGGGCGCAGCCTCACTTCGATTGGCTGGCGCAAGCGATCATGCGACCATAGCAACAGCCGTCGGAAGTCGCGGTATGAAGTATGCGGTATAAACGATTGCAGAGAGATTTATCCACCAAAAACACATATTCTGCGGCACGGCGAATAAGTCAGGCATGAACAAACTACTGCCCCAATCGCCTCGAACCACGCCATTAATATACTCTAAAAAATTGAGGGTCAAAACATCGACCCCCGTGGTGCCCCCGATCTCAAGAACGGAGTCTGGTTTTAAATCCGTTCAAAACTCCAGACGGCGTCTTACTCTTCAAAAATGTCTCCAGTAACAAAGAGTTAGTACTTCAAATCCAGCGACATTGGAACTGAGTAAACAATCGGGTCTTATATTTCGTGCCCACTACCACCGCTGGGGACGGTGGTGGGTGCGGAACACCTGCGGCTTGCGGTGGGCCAGAAGATGTGTTCCCGAACATGCCACCAACCCCCAATGGGAAAAATGGCAGGTTCTAATTTCCGTACCCAAGTAACGGAGAGTTGCAGTACATCGTTGCGATTACCCTGATAACGATTCCTTTAAACGATGTGATGCGCATGCGCAAAGACGATGACGGAGTATCGAGAATCGTTATCGGAATTATCGGAACGATACACTCAGGACCGAGAGCAACTGAGATGCGCTCAGAATATCGGCACTCCACTGCCGGGCTAACTGTGGGCGCCGCCATTTCGGTGCTTAGCGCAGAGCAGGTGCAATATAGACCCATTTCAAAAGTCCATCGAGCAACATTGCCGGTCGCCATTGCTTGGGCACGAAGCGCGTGATTGGATCCGAGTCCTCGCCGAACGCTGACTTCACGCTCGCGTCCAATAACATGCTCAGAGTACGTGATCAAGCAATGGCGAACGCGCGTTGGCGCGGACTTTTGAAAAAGGTCTACTCAGCGCTTGTGGGGGTCGGCAACTTTGTGAAAATGAGAATTACCGAGGTTAGATCTGCGGTGTAAAGCCGCAGGCACGCTGCTCATACATCACACAAAAGACACAGGTGTCCGCTGGCGACATGATGGCAGTATTATTTGCGGACACTCCTCAAGGTTGTTCGAAGCATATCTGCTTCACACATACTTCGAACATATCTGCATACAGTCTTTGAATGACCAATCGGAGAAGACCGTCACGCAAGAAAAAAAAGCGCCCCAGACAATGTGCGCAGACTGTCTTTTGTATGATTTATTAGCGTTGTCACCGCGGCTCAAGAAACTCGGGCGATATCGTTTTACTTTGTTCCAGACTGCTTTGAGATTTCTGGGGGACGGAAAGGCGTTTCCTGCGATTTCAGATAAACTTTTAGACAGGTGGCAACCATGATTTTAAGTGCCAGGATGATTGGCTAGCGTATGGCTAGGTGGCGCGAGCTACCGCCCCTCATAAAGGGTAAACCCATTAGCATCCATCCATTCATAACTGAAGTGTACTTTAAAGCATGGAAGTAGGAAGGTTCTGGGGGCGACGTGTCGCCACCAGAGGTGAAGCAGGGGGTAAGGCTTCCGGTTTAAAGGGGCACGCCCCCAACGATGACCTAAACCAACATACGCTGTTGGACGGACTTGGGCGCCCTTGGACGCGACTGGACGAACTTCCTCGGGGGCGTTCCCAATGACCGCGACCTCTATCTTTCCGCTTCACTTCAGATTTTCCCGCTTGGCTGGCTGGAGCCGGCATGTCGCCTCCTCTTATTCCTACCTCCGTGCTTTGAAGCGTACCCTATTGGTGGTTCGAGGCCGAACTGCCTCCGTCTAGGTACGGCTCGAGTTCAAATAAAAAAGGAGCATCTCATTTACCTCCGACGCCTTGGCCGGGCGGTAAGAAGCCGAGGAAGTCCAAATAGTCTTCGAACGAGTGCACGCCAGGAATGTTGAGCCCGTACGGTCCGAACGGCCCCCCTGAAGGGCGCACAAGACGACAGTCAGTATTTATGACCGCGCCGAATAGACCATCTTCAAAAGTGCGCGCCATCTACAGGGTGTCACAAAAGAAAATTTACACGATCTTTTTTACCGCAAAAATAAACTAGGCATCGCCGAACGCTCATTCTCCGCCCAAAGATAGAGCTAGATTTCACAACCAGATGCCAAAGTTTCAGCTCGATTCGATTACTTAATCAAAAGTTATAAGTGATTTTCTGAAAATTTCAATGGGAAAATGGAGCCCATTTTTGCCCGTTTTCGGTTTCTGGCGCCATAGAGCCTCATGTATTCGAAAACGCCGTCGGCCGCCATTTTGCCATTGAAATTTTCAGAAAATCAGTTATAACTTTTGATTAAGTTATCGGATCGGGCTGAAACTTTGGCATCTGGTTGTGACCTCTAGCGCTACCTTTGGGCGGAGAATGAGCGTTCGGCGATGCCTAGTTTATTTTTGCGGTAAAAAAGATCGTGTAAATTTTCTTTTGTGACACCCTGTAGTTTTCGCTGCGCCCATTATCCGACTCCGCCATTGTTTAGGCACATACTCTCAATACTTATTTAGTCCTTCGCAAAAATCGCCTTCTGCGCGCTGCCATCTTTGTCTGCTGGGCTGTGAAAGGACTTCTGAGCATACGCTGTAGCTCCGTTATGCGGTATATCAGGCGCTGTGTACGCGCCCCCAGTTCAGTGACTCAGCATTTCTTTACCCGTGCGATAAGCGCTGCAAAGGTCTATGGAGCCCTTCAAAAATTACGCCCTCTTACGGTCGATCCGAAAATACTGCACATTGGCGTCCGTGAAAGACATAATAAAAATAACGAGTCTACCTATTAGCGGCGAGAAGTTTTGGTGGCGCCCTCCTGTGGTTCCCCTTTGTGACGTCATTACCTTGCAAACAACAAGTTAGATGGTGTTTGTTATTAGCATGGTGGAAGCTTGAAATCATTGCGCTCTTAAAGGAACACTGCCAACACCGTCAAAATTAAAGTTCTTTCATTCCTCTTATTTCCGTCGACGAAAATCCCCTTTCCGACGTCATAGTCAGCGTTCGGCCAATCGTGGAAGGCCGACCACAGCGACGCTTTCGGTCGCGCACGGGGCTAATTGTATTCACTCTCTTGGAAGTGAGTATTATATCAGTTATAGACTTGCCAGCTTGTTGCTGTTCTTTGCGCACGCCACTTTGCAGCATTTTAAGATCGACCGCGAGAGGACGTAATGTTTGAAGGGGTCTATGAAAAACGACGCGAAGGTCAGGATTTTACGCGCGAACTCGGCTCAGCCTATACACTACCTAAAATAATTAAAGCTTCGGGACTAAAATTCTGACGTGATCACGGTGACATAAAGCGCAAAGATGCAGATTGGGCACATAAGGGCTGCGTCAGCGTTCAGCTGGGCCTCATGTCCAATGAACACGTCAAAGGACGCTCGGCACTGGGCTCGGGTCCAATGGCCGAGTTGGTGCCATCCGACCGTGATGGCGATGGAGGAAAAAAAGGTCGTTCGCAGGTCTCGGTATTGGCTCAGCCAGCACCACCCAGAAAGAAGGCCTCCGCACGCGTCATCACAGTCAGATCGATTCAGGCGTGTGATTGGCCACGAGTGCTGTGTCAGTGTTTGGCTAGGACTCGTGTACAATCAGCGCGTCGAAGGTCGGGCTCGGGCCCAATAGCCGAGTTAGCGCGATCCGGATCTGATGACGTAACGATAGAGGGAGAAGAGCCCATGCGGAGGCCTTCTGTTTATACTTCGTTTCAGGTTTGGTCCGAGCGCGGCCGATGTTATGAGCCGAAGGGCCAATCAAACAGCGAAAGAGGTACAACGTCATGACGTGCTGTCTGCTGTTGAAAGGACCAGCCGGGACTCGCCGTCTTTTTGTGCGTGCTCCTCCGCCGGCTTGTCCTATCAAACACAGAAAGCAAGCCATGACGTTGCGCTTTTTGCGCTGTTTGATTGGCCACGCTCGGTGAAACGAAGTATAGGTGGTGTTGGCTCATCTCGCATTGGAGAACGAGTGCTGCGTCACCGCTCGCCGAGGACTCGGATCCAATCACATGCTTCGTGCCCCAAAACGGCGATCGCCATTGTTGCTCGATGCGCAACTCGGAGCGCGTGGAGCGAAAGCTCGCGTTGCAGAACCCAGGGGTTCAATCCTTACACCTATAGACGATTGCAAACAGGGCATCTGGCGGCCACCATGCTCTTCCTCGTGTGAGCAAGCACGTGGGATTCCAGGCCTGCCAAGGCTATCTTCACGTGCATGCTGCACGTGCTTGCACGGATGGGGCACCAGCCGGGACGCCATGCTTGCAAACGTCTATACCATTTGGATAAGCATCAAACTGGAAATATTTAAAAAAAAAAAGAAAAAAAGCTTCGTCTTACCTTGGCATGGACTTACTGCGAAGGCTGTGCATGCACGAGCGACTATATATATTTGATATTTGACTGCCTTGACTGGAGCACTCGCTGCACGAGCGCTCGTGCAGCCGCCGGGGCTTCATTTGGAAACAAATAGCTCGGCCTAGTGCCACTAAATAAGCTACGCTTCATAGTAACGACACTTGGCCATATTGTGGCTTAAAATCATGGTTGCCAGTTATCTCAAGCTTCATCTGAAATCACAGGAAACGCTTTTCCGCCCTGCACAAATGTTTAAACAGTTCGCGACAGAGCAAAACAATATTACAGGACCTTCCTAACACCGAATCTAATGCTGAGGAAGTCGCACTTTTGAATCATAACGATCGGCAGTTGCGTCTGCTCTGCACAAACACCAAGATGGAGGCGCCCACAACAATGGTGGGGAACAAAATGCCGATACTCAAAGCGGATCTTATTTAGTGACTCTAGCTATGGCTTTTAGCATGCGCGGCTAACGATAGTCCATGCTAAGGTGAGACGCAATGTAGCTAAATTCTCATCTGCAGCTGACTGTTCTCATCCGACTGCCATCCGACTGTTCGAATTCTCATCCGACTGTCTAAACATACATACTAACACAATTACTATTTATTTGATCGGGATTTATAAGCGGTCTACTTGGACAGGGAAAGTATGCAGTGACACGAGCAAAGAGCAATCATTAGAACCACGAACTTTTTAAGTGAGCACATCAAAACTGTCATGCATTCGGCAAGGCTACATGAGAAGTTTAGACGTGTAACGCCAGCCAACTGAAATCATTTTGGTGCGTCGTTTCATCACCATATAGGGGGTATTAACTGGACGCCATATTTAAGGGCGATGTTTAGAGCGCATGCTCAGAACAAGCTCACGCTATTAGCCTGCCAATAGTGTGAGCGGAATGCACGTTGCAAAAGAACTGCGAAAGCTGGCGGTTCGCCGCTAGCCGCAAAAAGAACTGCGGAAGCTATGGCCGCTAGTGAATACTCCCTAATAATGATGGCTGCCGTGAAAAACAAAGCGCAGTTTACAATGCAGTCCGCGTTTCTGTTTTTCCCTCGTGACTAGTAGTCGTTGACGCTCCGGGCAATTCTGGGGACGCAGGCTGCTGAGTAGCCGTGGAGCGATACTACGGAACAAACCAACCAGCGCCGGTGATGGGCCGCTGCTGTCATCGACTGGAGCCGCGGTGGTCGTCCGGGATATTAGGCGCGTTCCACCATTTGAGGCGGGTCTGGCGGGCCGTACCTTGTTTGTTTGTTTTTTATCTAGCGGCCGTGCACAATAACCGAAAGCTCAAGAAACGCAGGAAATGGCGACTCACCAGAGTCTAGTGATCTCTAGGCAGCCAACAAAATCGCGGCCCTAGCCTACATGAACGCCGAAGATCAAGTCGCGAAGCAAACAGCTTGAAGAAAATGAAGCGCGACACTGCATTTCTTAAGCTAGCAGAGACAATTATGTTGGCAGAAACGCTAAAAACGTGGCCTGTGGCTAAGGCTCGTTGCCCATCGCACGAATATGGAGGGATCCCGGGGAAATAATTACGTTCTTTAACGGTAGTTCAGCTGTTCTCGTAAACGCGTACGTCGGGGCACCGGCCAACAGCAGCATTCGCAGAAAACAGTCCTTCTTTAAAGGTCCGACTTGGCGGGTATACAATGATGAGCGGCTCTTGAAAGCGCGACGTAGTAGTTAGTGGACAGGGTAAACGGTAGGGAAAGAGGCGACGATGACAGCGCTAGACGTAACCGGCTTCACGACAGGTATAGCCAGTTGTGACAAGCGCTTTGTTTGCGTGCATGTGTGTGTGTCAGTAGCACAAAGTGTTAGTCGTTTGCTTCGTCCACCGCCTGAGTAACCCCCTAAAGCCGAAGTAAAACTGCACATCATAAGAAAAAGCTCACAAAAAGACGTGCTGTTCGCTGCAGACATAAAACTCAATGAACAAAAGGTTAGTGCGCAAACGAGCTGGTGGCGGTTAAACATTTGACTAAAAACTCCGAGACTGGGACGAGAAGGGACGGACAAACAGAAAGTCTCAATTTTTTTAATTTTTTTCTGTTCCCAACGAATCTAATATTATGCGAAATCTGGTGAAAAAACGGAAGAATCCAACGCTTTGTGGTTTTAAGAACACTTTGACACTTTTTCTTGACAGAGACGAGAAACAACAAGTGACTGAAAACGTAATCATGATGGTACCTAGCCGCTTTAAAA
Organism: Ixodes persulcatus; assembly: GCA_013358835.2. NCBI lineage: Eukaryota > Metazoa > Arthropoda > Arachnida > Ixodida > Ixodidae > Ixodes > Ixodes persulcatus. Next base: position 199,061 of record JABSTQ010010410.1, read on the forward strand.
CGGTCAAACAGGCGCTTGAGAGCAGACCCAATAAAGTGGGAACATGATTTTTTCAGAGCACTATTGAAAAGATTGCGAACAATGCCAGCCTTTAAGTGTTTTGAGTGACAATTGTGAAATGGCAGGAGAGGTTTTGCAGTTGGCTTGCCGTATTCCCAGCACAAACTAGACGGATGTTTTAGCTGTAGATCTAAACATTGTAAGCGACCCCCCTACAGAAAACTTAAATTCTGGAGAACTGTCAAAAGCAGCCTTTTCAATTGATGCCACTAACTTGAAATCGGTACTGCAGATCATAAGGTCGTCAACATATCGCCTTACAAGAACGTCGCTAGGAGAACGGTTTCGGATGATATCATATAGTTTTAGATCTAGATAACCTAAATAAATCTCTGACAACATTGGAGCAACTGCCCAGCCGACGCATATTCCACGTTTCTGAATGAAATCTCAATTATTGTGTTGAACCGCAGTGGCTTGTAAATATAGTTCAAAAATCCTAAGGAAGTCAGTTACCCCAATTCCTGACTGTGACTGGAATTTAACAAGATTGTTTTCAAGAAACTGACCTACGCGTTCAAGTAACCTCTTAGGTTCTAAAGAGACTTGAGACTTCGCATTTGTCCGTTCCTTTTCGTCCCAGTCTCGGAGTTTTTAGTCAAATATAAAACTCAAGCATGTTCAAAGCATGTTTGCTTAAAATAAAACAGTGTTTGCGTGATCAGTGTGAACGTCAAACAAGGAAGAAACACGCCTTGTGTCTGCCGACTGTCCTTCAGGGCGTCGAACCGAAACTACTTTCGGTTTGGTTTAGATTACGGTTCATATTTCGGTTCAGGTTCAGCTCCGGAGCGGGAAAAATAACGGTTTGAACCGGTTGAAACCGGTCTTTACCGGTTCATATAACGGTTCAAGGAAAAGTGAAAACTTTAACCGAATATTCGCACATCCCTACTGTCATGAAGTGCATTACTACGGTATAAAATAAGCGTTTTTTTTTTTTTTTTTCTTTTTGAGTACTCCACCTGTTTATTAGAATGGCATTCAAAAATGTAAGACGTGACATGGGACTGGGCACCCAACTTTTATTTGCCGAAGGCAAAATTAAATATATCTACTGCAAGAATGAACGAGTGCCTCTCTAAAATTATTGCATGTACACGCCATATTAATTTTACTGTTGTGTATGCTCTGCCTTGGCTGCCTGAAACGACCGGAGGAAACGTTCAACATCTAGTATGTCCGGGCTCAATCGCGTTCATTGGCATGATAGCATGCATTTTAACTACAAGAAAAACCTTTCCACGCTGACTTGCGTGGCCGGTACTGCAATAGCGACGAGTTCAAGTGAATATAATTCGGGGCGCCTGGGCTTTTCCTTTTTCCAAAATTGCCAGACATTGCTACCCTCGCTAATTCGGGGTACCTTTTTGAAGCGGTCCAGTAGGGTCTGAATCTCCCCAAAGATCGATGAATGGTCGCTAAATTCTTTCAGGGAGGCACTTCCTTTCAGAGCGCAGCTCTGCGCCGCCGTCGCCGTAGGCGTCGTCGTCGGCGTCGGCGTCGTCGGCGTACTACGCGTTGCATTATAGGAAGTTCCCACAATGACGTCACGAGGGTGGCGAGAGAGGAGGAGGAGAGAATTTGTTCCGCTAAATTTAGCGGAACAATTTCCCCGCTAAGTTTAACAGAAAAACTTCCCCCTAAACTTAGCGCGAAAATTTCCCTAAAAAGCTTTAGCGGGAAAATTTTCCCGCTAAATTTAGCGGAAAAATTTCTTCGCTAAATTTAGTGGAAAAGTTTTCCCACTAAATTTAGCGGAACAATTTCCCCACTAGATTTAGCAGAAAAAACGCTCCGCTAAATTTAGCGAAAAAATGTTCCCGCTCAAAAACGTTTCCCCGCTAAATTTAGCGGGGAATTTCTTCTCTACATAAAAATATAGCGAACATTTCCCGCTAAATGGGGGGGGGGGGGAGCAGGAGAGAAGGAGGGGAGGAGGGGGAGGGGGAGGAGGGGCATACTTTTCTCCTCCTCAAGAGCTGCGCTCTAATTCGGCGTTACAGAGAGCTGTAAACGTCTTTTATTGTTTTCCATGAGTAACGCTTCGGGGTCGTCATTAGGGCAAGTGGAACTCCCCGTTGTGCACGGTGCTTGAAGGCGCTGTGGTTGGGCATCGTCTTCAAGCGCGCGAAGCTTTCTCCACGCCAGTAGCAGATGCTGCTTCGCTCTGGGCCTCTCCTCGCTGGTTAGCGCGACATCGAATCGAGGATCCAAAAATATAGCCGCACAGAACATGTCGTTTCCAAGCAACACCTTTTCTCGCCTTTTCATGGCAGCGGCCAGCTGATTTGCGACCGTGGTGTACATTTTTGACGTCTCAATTCGACACCGGAGCCATGCTCCGTAGAAGTCCCCCAAAGTTACTTTCTCCCTTTGAAGCTGCACTGTTGCTAACATTGAACTGTTGTACTGTTGTTAACACGCGGTCTATAGTGATACAGGTGCGAAGTAAGAGATCTCTTTTTTAAAACAGCGTCCCCTTTTCGATGAACGGCATTTCTCTGAACTGAGGCTCTGCTTTCTCTAAACCGAGGCTCTGCTTTCTCTAAACCGAGGTTCTGCTTTCTCTAAACCGAGCTTCGATAAAACGAGCCCGTTATCTACAACGTGTTTCGATGAAATGGCGTTCGATCAAGTACCCGAATTTTATGCTGCCTTGTTGTTTCCGCGGCGGCTCGATGCGTCGTCCCGCCGGGCGAGTGGGCGCGATGACTTTAGCGGGTCAGGTTGATTTGGTGACAGTCAGTAACAGCGGTTATTAACCTTCGTCTTTGTAAAATAAGCTTACAAACATATTTGCATAAGTGGAAACACATTGCACCCGCAGCGCTAACTGAGCCTCTTGAAATTTCCGGCGCACAGCGCACAGAATAGTAGCGCGAATGCGCGCCCGATTCCGTTCGGCGAACCGGTTCGGAACGGTTCGCCAAACCATTCCGAACCGGTTCCGAAGCCAAAGAACCGTTCCGGTTCGGAGCGGTTCTTTTGTTTTGCTCCGGTTCAGGTTTAGCTCCAAAATGGCGGTTCAGTTTCAGCTCCAGAACGGCGCCGAACCTTTCGGTTCGGGTTCTGTTACGGTTCGGGCAAAATAAGCGGTTCAGTTCCGGTTACGGTTCGACACCCTAGTTTGTATGGTGTATTAGCTGTGTGACCCTCAACTTAACGCGATCCTCGCCTTTATTCAGACTCATAATGGTGCTCCTTATTTTTATGTAACTCTTTTGTGCGCAATATTTTAGCAATGTCACGCACTGCGAATTGTAGGTTAAGGACCACTGCAACTAGCCTTTTAACCATACCGTAAACAATGTCTGTGATTTTACGTACCTTTTTTTTTGTTAATATGACAAATTCTGTTCCAGTTGTTGACAGAAATAAGCCGAGCCCACAGATTCCGTAAAAAACGAACGCCAATATTTTTATTTTTTTCCAAGAGCCACCTGACGATGTTTAATTTTTTTCATTTCCAGCGATATATACAGCGGTATCAACAATAATATATCCAAACATACCGCAGCTCGATAAAGTAAGTGAATAAAGACAGACGAGACAAAACTGAATTTCAGCAGTGTGTAATATATAAAAAGTGAGACAAATTACACAGCATAAAGGGTAAAATTTAGGTTAGAAAATGCAGGACAAAAGAGGAGCGTCCGGCTTGGTTTTAATGGCGTCGACGGTGCTGGTGACGCATTCGTTTTGAGGCCGTCTTTCTCTTTCTTCCTGCTGCACCTGCCGGTTGAAAGGGAGGAAAAGCGCTCTGGCAACACCACCGAGACAACAAGGCCGTAGTGACGAATTGTATACGTCACCTACAAGAGGCCAACGCGGGGCAAATATAGGAAACGACTGGTGCGTCAACGTTCGACCGGGACTCGTGATCGGTCAGTGAGAACACGAGTTCCGTCCAGAGGAACGCTGGCGCAGCCCTCGTGTCCAATTTGTGCCCATCTCTGGCCCTCAGTAAGTGACGTAAGCAAATTAGCAATACGGCCTTGCCGTCTAGGAAGCGTTCACTTTGCGTATATATCTGCAAAAGAATCCTAAAGTGCTTGATTTTGAAATTGCGGATGATAACTGTTATATTGGCGTGAATTTCTTGGCTGTGCGCGAACGAGCATGCGTGACAAAACACGTGGAGAAACTACGCGTGGCATTCAATCAATACGACGAGGTCGCTAGCAGAAAGAAGGCTCATAGGAAAATTTCCTAAAACACTTATGGTGGATTTCTTTGGCGAATTTGGAGCGATTTGTGAGCGCTATTTTGTTGGTATCTTTTTTCTGGCGTGCAAGCGCGCGTTCGCATTTACCGCACTAAAGGCGCGAGCACAGAGCGCTTCTAAATCGCTCCAAATCCACCAAATGATTCCACAGCGCCTAAGGGGCGTGCCAGCACCGACGGAAGACGAGGACGAGATAAACGTGTAAATGGTAAAGGCTATTGGTAAATGGTGAGTGTAACAATGTAAATTGCGTCATCGATTACGTTAGTTTCGTGTGCTTAAACTGAACAGTCGTAAAAAGAACATATAAAACATGAAATAAATGTTAGGGCGCAAACGAGCTGATGTATGTTAGACATTATTTTAAAAAAACGACACTGCAGTTTGTGCGTCGTTACCTGCAGTCTCGGGGTTTTTGAATCATGTATAAAACATAAAGTGAGCGCATCAGTACAAACTGTTATCTGCAAAAATGGGGAACCTGGACATATGTTCGATTGTTTATTCTAGTTGCAGTAAAATGTACTCTGTCTTTTGTTTTATAGCTGTGTAGAGAATTTGACAATACATCCCTCAGATGTGAAGCTACTAAATGACTTTATTTCAGGTATTGTTTTTACTACTAAATGGCAACCAAGAAGCGGCTTTAGAATTACTGACGTTTTTTTTATTAATATTATTACTCTTTTCACGGGGTTTTCACCTTATTTTAATGAAAGAACAGTACGAAAAAAACATGTTATCAAAATTAACTGTGCCCATAAACTGTGAAAATATTTTTACGATTCACACTGAAATTATATACAGCAACTCATTGGCGTAAATTTCACGAACACACGTATAACAGTCTAATATCAGTTTCTTGTCCGCGGAGATGCACATGCACGCGGCGGTATACGGACAGAATAAATATTCCGGTAAATTTGTCAAAATACTGATTTTGAAACATTTCGCAGGAATCAAAATTTGAGACCAGCATTACACTCGGAAAGTTTTCATTTATGATCGCGATCCCATCTACGTCAATCATCCATATACTTGATCGGAATTCAAGCATTCAAAAGCACAGAACACTGCTCCTAAACTCACTGGATAATCTACGCCTAAAGTGTCGGCACTTCATTCCCCGATATTCTTGTGGGCGCCGCCATTTGGGCTCATTGAGTACAGCGGGCGCCATCGACCCTTTTCAAACGTCCATCGAGCAACATTGGCGGTCGCCATTGCTTGGACACAAAGCACGTAATTGGTTCCGAGTCTTCGCCGAACGCTGACGTCACACTCGTGTCCAATGCATGCTCAGGGTCTATTGGCGATCCTTATGATTAGAAAATGTGACTTCCGAGGTTAAAGATTCGGTTTAAGCGAGCTTAGGCGACATGGTTTTTCTCTGTTCCAACTTTTCCGGATAACGGAAATGCGTTTCCTGCGATGTCAAAAAGAAAAAAAATATATATTTGTGGATTTTTAGGGAATGCCTTAGCATGACCCTTGGAAAACGCCACACACTTCTCCCTTTGGGAAACACTAAAGCTGACCCCTTCACCTTTCTGTTTCGGCTTTTTCTTTAGCTTCCTCTATTTTTTGCGGCCTCTTTTTGGCTTTGCTACGGGATTGGTGTTAGCGTTTCCCAAAGGGGGACGTGTATGGCGTTTCCCAAGGGTCATGCTAACGCATTCCCTAAGGATTCACCAATGAATTTCTCTTTAATAATTTCTGGCCTTGGGGGTTCTCGTTCACTCGCTTTGCACGCTAAGCAGCGGCATCCGGTGCCTGACGCTGTTTTCGCTGTTCACCAGTTTCGGCAGCCCGTCTCCTTCATTCACAATCTGACTTATACCCGTGCCACATGGGCAACTCGAATGCCATTTACAACGAATGACATTTGAGCGGACGGCCAATCAGCGCGCGATACACTGGACGTAACGCATTCCACGCGCGACAGATTGCGAGCTGATTCGAAGACCACACAATGTCATTCGTTGTAAATGACATTCGAGTTGCCCGTGTGGCACGGGTATTATTTTGCCACCTATTTGGATCAGCGCTAGTAATTGGTTCACACTCCATTTTGTAGCACAAACCAAGTCATACTCGATCCGCGCACCTGCAAGTTCAGACTCGACCCAGCATCCGCGCGCGTATTGGCTTCTGCCCCGTGACGTCGCCTCCCTCTCGCCTTTGTCCTTCGCTACTCTCCTCCTCTCTACGCGTCGCGCTTCCTTTTCCACTGTTTTGTCCGCAGACGGACGCCTTCAGTTTTTCCTAGTCATGTGGGTACTAATGCTAACACATTAATAATCTTTCGGACAACTGGCAACGATGAATTTGAGCAACAACATGCTTGACGTGACGTTACTTTGAAGCTTGGCTTGTATTGCGTGGCTCTAGCTCGTTCTACTGGCGCGAGCTGTACGCGCTGTCTTTCTTCAATGCTGCACTTTTATAGAGCGCTCCCCACTACTTTTATAGGGAAACGCAGACATCAGAAGAAAGTTTCAAGAAATATAACCCCCACAATAAAAAAAAGATCTAGGAGGAAAAGTGTCGACAATACTTTGTCACTCAGGTTCCATAAGGCTACAGCCTACAGGTCTATAAACTGCGCGACACAGTCAGCGCAAACATGACCGTTTCATCTTTTTTGCAGTTTACACAGGGCATAGTTAGCGTAGAACAACAACGTTTCCCGCCCACGTCGTTGACTGGTATTTGCGAATTCAACTAAAGTCTCCATTATTTCAGCGGTGAGAGAGAAAAAAATGAAAGCCGTTTACAACCCCCTGTAACGCCGAATGGACCTTTTTCCAGTAAGGAGTGCCTCCTGACGGTTTCGCGCCTACTACAAATGGAGGGCAACCGGACGCGCCTTCGCCCGTAGGAACAGATTAGTGTCGCAATAGAAGAGTGCCCCCCAAGAATGGCGAAAGGGCGGTCAAGGTCAAGGGGGAAAGGGTGTGCGCGTGCGCAGACACTTACTGGAAAAAGGTCAATTGGAGCGCAGCTCTTGAGGAGGAGGAGGAGGGAAGGGTACTCAGGGGAGGGTAGACCCCTCCTTCTCCTCCTCCCCTCATCCTTCAATCTCCACCGGGGGGGGAGGGGGGGAGTCACGTGACCTCGGGGGGGGGGGGGGGGGCTCGCGCGGTGCATGTCCCAACATGCACCGCGCGGTTACGCCGACGCCGACGCCGACGGCGACGGCGACGCCGCTCAAGCCGGAAACGGGCCCCTAAGAGCTGCGCTCTAAAAATTGCACTAGCTTGATCATCTCCCGCGGGAAACAGAATGTGCTAAGGTGTATGTAGATTTGTGCGAAGTGTGTGGGTGGCGCATATTGTCGGTGTATGATGGGGTTGGAGGTTTGACGTGTGCGGGGCTAGTGCAACGACACACTTCATGCATATGGAAACTTAACAGAGTAGGCATCCATCGGTTTTTGTTGGCATGATCGAGCTTGTGTAATATTTTGACTTTATAAACCAACTTTTAGCCGTCCTCACACACGTGCTATGCTTAGCCCACTCGGTGTGGTAACCGCCAGTCAATCACTTAGTCCCAAGCTCAATCCCTGTCGGGATTATTGTTGTATGTGCACTTTAATAATAACCCGCATGGGCCCCATGCTTTGTATAACTTAACCTTCGTGTAATGGGTGGGCGTGGTGGTAGTTTTTCAGTTTTTCGTGGAAATGGGCGCATAAAAAAGACATTCTGCGTTAAAACAAAAAGAAAGCGGGGATAAGGTGGTGAACTGGACCAGATGGTTGACGTTATACATGATCGCACAACACAAATAGGGGGTCCCGTATTCATGCTGTGCTAATTCGTTTCCGTTTCAGTCCGAGCGCAGCCTGTAAACGCTACGATCCCATACGGCCTGCAAGTTCGTCATCTCCTTGCGCACTTCGTGCGTTTGTTTACCTCCCAAATGCGCCCACGTGCTTTTGTTTCCCCCGACCTCAACTAATGACGGCGCGTACTTGGATGCCTCGTCATTGCGCGGTTCCTATACGCGTTTTCTATGTCACCCTTTTATTCGAGTGCTCCTCCTTGCCTTCCGCGATGCGGGAAAAACGCAATTTAGAGCACTTGCTCGCCGTATATGGAAGCTACAAGCAGCCAACGAGGTAGAGGGCCTTAGAGCGATAAACTGGTAGCTGAAAATGACCCCCGATTAGCCGCCGCCATGTTGCACATTTTTGACCACTAGACACGTGACCTTATAGTATTACGCCTAGATCTTGACGAAGTACCACGCATAAATATTTGCTCATTGATCTTTACTAACAGAACCAACGAGATAAGTTATGTTTCGTTTGTTTTAAGTCCAAAACGTGCGTTTACGACAAAAACTCTGGCATCTTCGCAATGCCGTCAGCCGCGGTGCTGTTTTTTTTTTTTTTTTTTTTTTTTTTATCGGAACTAGACACTGATCTCTGGGGCTAAAAGTAATGAAAAATTGTTTATCGTGTTTTTTACAGCGACCGCAATACAGATTTCGGCGAAGTTTTGCGTAGAAGTCTCATGATTTGGTACGGTCACGTGTCTAGTGGTCAAAATTGTAAAACATGGCGGCAGCCCAGTGGGGGTCCCTTTTTGCCTGGTGAACGGGATACCAGTTTATCGCCCTAGCGCCACTACCTCGTTGCACGCCTGCAGCCCCGAAAAGTGCATCGATACGTCGGCGCTCGTCGTCTTTGTGCGCTTGTCATAACCGGACAAACCATGTCATGCACAGTAAATGCACAATAATCATGCTTTTTTTTATGGAGCGCGTGATCGGTTTAGCCGCCGATAGCAAACGCACCAAGACGACGTGCGTCTTGACGAAACAGTTTTGGCGCTGTTTGACAGGCTCTATCCGATTGTAGCATCAGCTGCCTTCACACTTATTAGGGAGTTTTAGGGATCCGTTTTTGTCCGATAGGGTACGATGGGCCGTCCGTTAAGAGATGCGCGTGTGCTACCGTATAAGGCTCGCACATGCGCAGTGCGTACCGGAGGCCCCATCGTACCGTTTCGGATGGGCAAAAAAGGTGCCCTAAAACTCCCTAATATCAAACGGACTGTAGCTACGGTGAGGCACGGTGGCCAATGAGATTTCCTTGTGGCTGCAGGCGCGGATCGGAGAAGCATGATCCAGAACAGCGTCACAGAGATCAGTGTGGGAGACCGTCGATTTACGGTACACGTGGCGGAAGTAACCACGATTTACGAGAGAATATTTACTTCACTCGCGCTAACTTACAGAATGAAGAAATATCAAATCGTTTATTCGCTTAATTGCAACTCGTGTTAGAACTCAACCGTGTTTACATAAATTTTAAGATATGCGCTTTGGAAAAACTTCGTGTACGCTTTGCTTAGGGCGATGACATTTGACCATTTTGTTCTATACACTTTTGTTCCCTTTTACGCTCCGGAGAACGTGAAAGCGCATCTTCCGGCACGAGCTCTTGGCACTGACAGTGCTACGGCGGCATTTTGTTGACGGCTAATTCTTCGTATTTATTCGGGGGGGGGGGGGAGGGAGCGCGTCCTGTCGAATTGGTTATTGCAAATAATGGTATCACCCTAAGCAGAAGGGCGTTTAGGCACCCTAGTGTTTAACGATCGAGCATTTGAGAAAAATGAAGATCATCTAAAAAATTGCGGTTAGGGTTGGCTGCTCATCACAATAAGTCCGAATGGTACAAAAGAAACTTTTCGGTTCTGGTGGAACCTTCTTTCTCTATCAAAATAATACGTCATGTTACTCATGCCGTGTAAAAAGTTCAAATACACTTACTAAGAAAAGTTTACTGCAACATGAAATCCTCACTCAGTTGCCCGATACAAGATAATAAAACCTGTCAAGGACCATTAGTAGCCAACATTGAATTTAAAAACAAAAAAAAAACTGCGTGGACTCGCAAAACCAGTTCAGAGTCTAATGCCTGGCATGAAGTCAACAATGCAAGGCGCAAAACACAGTCGCAGGGATGTTGTATAGAGATATTGCGAATTGCTATCAACCCTGAGGTGCGATCAAAGTTCGCGTTGAACCTCAAGGTTCGGCTGGTTTATCCCCAAGTTGGACTTGCGTTCAACTTGGTGCTAAAAGTCCGAAAAAGTCGCACCGGGTCGAACATGAACGTCAGCAAGTTATCGACAGCCCTAATTAATGTTTATAGGGAGGGAAAGCGTTCCACAAGGCGTCTTTAAACTTCTTCTATACAACACACTATTTTATTCTCACCTAAATTACTGTCATTTATTGTGGCGAAACACCCCTCTCAATAAGTTACAAAAATTGCACATGTTACAAAAAATGCAGAGAAATATAGGAAACGTTTCAGATAACCCCCCCTCTTCTCAACTGTTTCCCTGGTGAAAAATCTTATATGTATAACAAGTTTCTTGGTAAAATGAACGCATATGATTAAATAAGATCATATAAGAGCATACAAGAACCTCATCAGAATATATAAGAGCAATATAATATTATATAAGGTGTTATACGAAACTGTTCAGATGTGTTTTATAACTTCTAATATAATCTTATATTGTTCTTATATGTTCTTATAAGGTTATTGTATGCTCTCATACGATCTTATTTAATCATCAGAGTGTATTGGACCAAGAAAAGTCTCATACATATAAGATTTTGTACTAGGGTTCAGAAATATTGTATAGTGTACATTCACAACATATATGCCTATCGTTTAAGCTTAGTCTATAAGCACAAAACATCAAATTATGCGCATTTTCTTGTTCGAGTAGCTGTTTATCTAGAAAACCTTTCACATATCCCACACGTAGCACCGATATTTGGAACATTTATTCATGCAAAGCAAGTTACGGAGAAGAAATGATAAAACGCAGACTTCCAGACTTGATGAATCTCTAAAAAAATTGCAATGTACAATGAAGATAGCAAAAATTGATTTATTTTTGGAATTTATAGTAATTATTTGTGCTATTTCATTGTGATCTATAAATTTGCTTCTGCTTAAATTTTTTGTATAATCTTGTTGTTGTTTTTGTTTCTGCAGAGCGCCTTTGCTCAATGGATGTAGTGTACTGAATGCCTTCGTGATATTTAAGTGTATAATTTTCTCAGGAGGGGAAAGGGAGCTCGTCAAGCTGATGTTTCAGCTTTTTACCCAACCTTCCCCATCGCTCTGATGGGAAATAAAGGTATTATTATTAAAGGTATCATTATTATTATCTAGACAAACAAAGCGCCCTTATACCTGTGAACTGGATTCTTCCAGTCATCTACCTCGATCGAGCGCTCTGCACAAATTGTGCACGACCGCTGTGTCAGCGTTTGGCATGTAAGTTCAACCCGTGCATCACTGACTGAACGCGAGCCCCAGCCGAGCGCTGATGAAACGTTCGGCTATGTCAGCCCAACTCTGCGTTAGAAACGACAAAGAAGTAATTCGTGTTTTTGTTGTCACCATCGATATGGTTCTCAACTAAACAACGGGGGGAGCGACGGTTGCATTACTTCCCCAATTATTCGATCTCCCCAATATAGATATGAAGCTAACTCTGGGATTTTTACAGGTAAAACTGTCGACAACATTGGCGGAGCCGGCTGGGTTTGGTGCCAATTTTCATAAACGGAAAGTTTTGGCGTTATTGCAGAACTAACCAGAAGACCCCATCATGTTCTACCCGCAGAACGTGCCTCGTAATGCGTGCGTGCTTGTTGTCATATAACCTTTTTTTGTATGGTGACTGGATCGCGTTTCCGACGGGCCTGTTTACGTGTCCTAAAAATTCGTCTGAACGATTTTCCCCCGACGACGTAAAAGAAGTGTCATGTTGCGTTGATGGAAGCGGTATTTGAGCCTCTGTAGCAGGTTTTGTAACAGGCACATTATTGGTATGGAAAGCCCCTAACGCTTTTCGAGCGGATGCCAACATCTATTAGCATGTCACTTAACAATGAAAAAAGAAAGGGATTGTATCGCCAAATAAGTTGATTTATTAAGGCGGCGATGCATACGAGTTGGTTCATGACTATGCCAAAAACTTTGAGCAACATCAAGAAACATGAGTATATCGAGAAACGTCTTCTACTTGTCTTTGTGTTGTTTCTCTTTTGCTGTTTCTCGATAAAGTTAATCTCTGATAAGGATTGATGGTTCCTCTTTGATAATTGGGCATATTGCTTATTACCTTTTGTAATAAGAACAAATAGGGTGCAAAAAGAACACAAAGACTTATTTTTAGAAATAAGGCTCTGGTCGGCTATGTACGTTTGTTTCACTTAGTATGGGTATTAAAAAATGGTTGAAAAATGAATTAGCTGAACGCTTCAGTTGGGATAAAGCCTCTCTCTCCTCCCCCTCTTTCACTCGGTAGTTTATTTAACCTGCAATTATAATTTCCATCAAATGTCAGCAAAAACCAGCATGTCCGCTAACATGTCTATTAATAAAATGACGACTCCCAAGTTTTGTTAACCTAATAAACTCAAGACTCTGATATTATAAACTGCAAAAACAACCAGGTTGAGGGACACCGAAAGGATAGGACGCGGGTGGGACGAGAGACGACGTACACTTTCCTGAAAGAAAGTGTACGTCGTCTTTCGCACCACCTCTGACTCGTTCTTTCGGTATTCTTCTACACCCACGCTCGTCAATCTACAAAAGCAACCGCCCACAAAAAATATGAAAAGCCTGCACTTGTGCTTTAAAGGTGGCACTACTCTTGAGCGGCGTTGGAACCGTAGTTAAGTCAAAGTTTGCTGCTCTGTCGATGAACAGCTGCACAGGAACTACCGCGTTTATTCAAATACAGACCTGCGTTTTTTCTTGTTTTTTTTTCTGGTGCCACTCTTTAAGATTAGAGATCAACCTATATACAATCCAGACCAAAAAAGGCCCGCTAGTTATAATAATGAGCATAATTTATGTTCCTATCGCACTAACACAGGCACTCCCCCGTGTCAACCGCTGTTCCTAGCACTCGGGAGTAAAGCGGTGAAGCTCAACTCGTGCGCGCTGGTGAGAGGAGGTGAAGGCTGACCCGAGCGGCGCAAGTACCACGGTACACTGTAGCCACATCGCGGGAGCATGTGGCAGACATGATGACCGAGTGATCTCATCAGGAGTACAAGACCCTGGTTCTAGCCTTGTTTCAATAGCCGCCATCCTACTCTTTAGCAAAGTTTTCTCGCGATTTGTAGGTCCTGACATCGCCGACATCGTCTGGAAGTTTAGAAAATGTCGACGATCAACCGGCCAGCACGATTTACGAGCAACCTCTATCCTTCGTTTTCTATTTAAGTCAAAACAGCCGATGCTGCGAGCCAATGGGAGCAATGAGACATCGTCAAAGCACGACATCACAAGATTATTGTTCCTTTACGCGTTTTTGCATCGGCTAAACCAAGCAAGTGCAGCAAATGTCCCATAACTGGCGCGTTTAGTGTGTGTGTGTGTGTGTTCATGGTTGTATGTGTACGATTGGTCAGCGCCACGCCGCTGGCCAATCGCAGCAGACGGCGTTGTCCCGATCCCGCTTGGTCCCGCCGTGTAGCATAGGGCCACAGCTTGACTGTCCGACCTTAGGCTATAGCAGCCTAAGGTTGGAACCTCGCTTTCGCTCTTACTTTTTGCCGGGACTTCTAGCACCAACCGCCAGGGCTGCGACATCCGGCAAAATGACACGGCAGCTTCAATGACGTCATTTGTTAACGCTACTTCGAGACCACTTTTGGTGTAGGGACGGGATAAGACGCTAAACTCATCAGTTAAAGGTGCGTTCCAGGCACCTTACCTTTCGAAAGGCGGTTTACAGTATCTAGAGGCCTTAGCAATGACGTCGCATACGCTCACCTGCTCCGGGACCAGGATTCGACGATCCGGGGATGTTGCCAAATATGCCGCCCAGGAAGCCGAGCGGGTGAGGCGCCCGGCTCTCCCTCTGCCCGTGTCCTAAGACAATGTGTGCATACCAGTAAGAAACGCCTCGAGGGAATCGGTACAGGGACGCATTGCACCGAGGCAACACCTCCAGGACAACAAGAACTTAGTGTTGGAGTTTCTACGTCATCTACAGGTGGCTAGCGCAGGGCTGCGTTAGAGTTCGGCATTTGGATACGCGAATCGCAAGCCGAATGCTGACACAGTACTCGTGAACATTCCATTCCACGCGCTTGCTATCTTGGAACCCTACCGAAAAATCGGGTATAACTTTTCGCTATTCGGATTATGAAACCGGAAATCTATCTTGATTCTATCTGGATTCTATCTGGACTCTATCTGGATTTTAGGTTTTTAGAAATTATTCCTTCGTCTGCAATCTGGATTTCGGGTTTTCAGAAACAAATTTGCGGTTCCATAAATCGGATAGTGAAACGTTATATTGGATTTTTCGGTAAGGAAGTGTCGCACTCGCACTACCTCAATGAGCGGCCATGTTTCTCATGACAATAGCAACATACGAAGGTCATATTGAGGCACTGTGTTGATAAGAACGAAGCACGTATCAGCAATGAGTCGTACCGTCGCATTTACTTGCCAGCGGTTCCTGTTTACGCTACCGGCAACAGAGTAATTAAAAAAAGGTTTCATGACTTTCTTTTACCCGATACGTCGAAACAAGCACGCAATCTAACGATAACTCGCCCTATTTCTTAAGTCTTATCACGTACCAATCATCCCCCCAAAAAAACTCCGCGTTTCAAGCTCTTTAAAAGGCGGATTTTTGAGCTACCAAAAAACTAGACGTATTTTCCGAATGCACGACTATACTCTTTCCGGCATGCTATTTATTAATCTCTGAATCAAAAATAGCTGCTGAGAAAATGACAAAAAAATGCATGCCAAAACAAACAGAAAATGTTCCCGTGTTCTCCAGTTGGGTGACGTAACATGTTCAATAAATTGCAAGTCGAGCAGGAGGTCAAAAAAAAACAAACAAAAAAACACAAATTTGCACTTTTTTATCGTTTTGTTGGTAAGGTTTTTCTTTTCATCATTTATTTCACATCTACAAACTCGTTATAACTGGGGTTTCGTGTTTTCGAATATATCCGAAAAAATACGAAAAACATTCCCGGGTAAATTTTCCGTCAAATCGGATTTATCCGAAAAACTCCGAATTTCGAGGTCAGAGCAACAGAATAAACAGCCAAAAAGACGAAGTTTTGGAGTTAATCTTTATAAGAGCAGAAGATCAGTGGTTCCGAGGAGATTCCAATTCAGTTTCCTTTGAAATCTAGAAGTGCTGACAAAAGGGGAGCTTCCTTCAGGACAACGGATGATGGTACCCAGACCTTATTTATTTTGTTCTTGATTTTTTTCAATTTTATGCAGTAAAATAAACTCCGAATTTCAAAGAATTGGGAATCTAACAAAAATTAACTCCGATAAACCCCGAATCCTCCGAAAACACCCTCCGAATTTCACGAGAAATAAACTCCGAAAACACGGAATCCTAATTATAACCTGCCGGGAACGAGCTGTGCTGCCCTCTATTACAACATATGACGCCACGTGTTTAGAGTTGCCAGTAACCAGTGGGTTCTAAAGAAAGTGACAGCGCAGAAAGCCTTTTAGATATCGTGTTCACGTTTGACCTAGTTTAGATAGTGTAATCTTATTCTAGAATTCAGGGAAATTCAATGTCTATACTTGATTATATTTTGCTTAGTAGTGACTACAAAGAGTTTAGTGTTAAAGTACTAGACGGAATCTCTGATCATAAACTGGTGCCGCTAGAGCTACCCCTACATTTCTACAGTCCTGAAGTTACAAAGACTATGGTGCTTGATCTCAATAATGCAGATGACGTTAGTATTATAGATGCATTGGATTGTTCGCTTGATAAGTTCACTGATCATTCAGAGCATTGCAGCGCTAATATACATGAGCTGTTGCATCATTTTAAAACTATTGTGCAGAAGTGTCTAACTAGTTATGTCCCATACAAAATGAAGATTATTAAGCGCGAGCGGCCTTGGATTAATCGTGACATAATACATATGAAACGTAGGATCGCGCGTGCTCGAAAAATGACCAAGGCCACTGGATCAGAGATAAGAAAACAAGCTGTAACAGCTCTGTCCCGGGAACTAAAACGTACGTTATCTGAGGCAAACTTTCGATATCATAATACAACTTTAGAAAGATTCCTGAAATCGCCTCCAGCGAAGTTTTGGCAATATTTATCTGCCAAACTAAGGCCTGGTACTGCATTTAAAATAAACGCCGAAATCGTTGAAGAGCCCCAAAAAATTGCCGCCAGTTTTAATTAATATTTTAAATCTGTTTTTACTCGCGATGATGGACGGCTACCAAATTACACTGTTGATCAGGCTCTGCACGAGTTGTGTGAGCTAATTTTAACTGAAGAAGGAATCCTTAATTTGCTTCCATACATCGATCCTAAAACGTCGATGGGGCCAGATTTAATTCCAAACGCTTTTCTGGGCGTCACTCTGAGTGTATGGCCGAGTATTTGTTGATAATATTCCGAAAATCATTAGTATGGAGTGCTGTTCCTAAAGAATGAAAAATGGCTAAAATTATACCTGTTTTTAAATCGGGCGGCAAAAAAGATGTTGCAAAACTATAGGCCGCCCATTTCCATAACGATTCAGTGTTGTAAACTGTTAGAACATGTGTCTAGGAACATTTTTTTAAATATCTTAGCGGCAAGTCAGCATGGATTTAGAAGAGGCCTGTCTACAGTAACCCAGTTAATAGAAATAACGCATGATCTTAGTCAGGTAATAAATAGCACAAGTCAGGCAGATGTTTTATTCCTGGATCTTAGTAAAGCCTTCGATAAAGTTCCTCGCAACAAGCTTCTTCTAAAACTGAATACCATACTTAGCTCAAATAAATTAGTGAAATGGTTAACCTTACACCTAGAAGGAAGAGAACAGTACGTTCATTTTAAAGGTTATGAATCTGACTCCTTGCCCATTGACTCCGGCGTGCCCAAAGGCTCTGCCTTGGGGTCCTTGCTTTTCCTAATATATATCCACGATATAACTAAAAACATAGATGTCAACATTAGATTATTCGCAGACGATTGCGTTTTGATACAAGAAAATTTAAATCCTATCAAGACCAAATAGTTTTGAATAATTGCTTAGAAAGGATACTGTCTTGGTGTCGGGAATGGCAAATGAAGCTAAATACCTTTAAAACTATTTCAATGTCCATTACACGGAAAAAGTGTCCCCTGGAGTTTCTCTATTGCATTGATCGTCAACCTATTTAATGCATCCAAGAGTACAAGTAGTACTTGGGGTTATATTTTAGCAATAAACTCTTATGGGACAAACACATTTATGGCATTACAACAAAAGCGACCCAGCGGCTTTGGGCCTTAAAACGTCTCCTGAGGCACTCTTCTCCCAACACAAAACGTACCGTCTATAAAAGGCTAATTTAAGAATTAATTAAATATTAGGGCCAATTTCAGAATATGCAAATGTTGTCTGGGACACTAAAATTAATATAAATAAGTTAGATCGTGTACAAAGGAAAGCAATACCGTTTGTTTTCAACAAATATGAAACGCGAAGCTCCCCTTCAGAAATGTTGCAACAAGGTAACCTACTAACATTAAGCGAAAGAGAGCGGATAGATAGATTGAAGATACTATTTTTAATGATTCAGGGTAACTTAAGCATCGACACTTCAAGGTACATTACATTTTCAGGCAGATTAAAAACCAGATCATCTCATGCACGTTCAATACAGGAGTATCAAGTACGATTGAACACATTCAAATACTCCTTTTTCCCTAGGTCCATTGTTGAATGGAACACGCCGCACGCTGATGTTACCAATTCAGAATCTATCGACGATTTCATCGATGAAGCCACTGTCTCTTTTTTTAAATAGATGAAATTAATTTTTCTTGCGTTCAGATGACTTTTTCATATTTATTGTCTTGTAGGCTAGGTGCTGTATATGTTGCATAATGTTTTGGGCCCCATTTCTGCACGCTGATGTTACCAATTCAGAACAAGTTGCACGCTGATGTCACAAATTCATACTCTATGTCTTGTTAATATTTATTGTTTTGTTTGCTGGGTGCTATATATATTGTATAATGTTTTGGGCCACATTATCCCTGGTGTTCAATTGTATTCTCTTATTTTTTGTATTGTTGTGCCTCTCCTCCCACGGCCCTTTGAGCAAAGTAGTATCGTTAAATAATAAAACAAAGCACCTCAGCCTCTCAAAACAAAGATGAAAATTCAATAACTACGCGAAAACAATTATTGTGACTTGTGATATCGAATAGTACTAGTTCAGATGTGCCTATTAATCTTTTTCACCAATTTGGATGCAAGCCGGTGACTACAAAACTTCGCCGGTAGTCCCCTGTTACGACCACATTCATCCAACCACCTTTCTCTCATCTTTCTCACACAGTTGCAGAATAGAACTACCTCTTTAGGTTGATTGCAAATATCACTCATCCTAATTTACTTAAATACGTCTTCAAAGAGCATCCTCACAGTGATCCCTGACGTGTTTGGGAGTGATTTTTTACCGAGTCTGTGCTAATTTTTTATGCTTTCCTCCTCTGCAATGCCTTCGGGTCCTGAAGGTAGTATTGTTGCGTAATTTTGTATGTTTTTCCCTTCTTCGGGGGTTCGAGCAACTTTGCGGCACGGCGCATGCCCCCTACCGGGGTCGATGGGCCCAAGTGCAGGCGAACGTGAGCGTTGTAACCTTACACCTGTTTATAGAGTTCCGTGTATAACTTCTTCGTCTACGAAGGTGCTTTGTATTGTTTATATCTGCTCTTGCAGACTCCGTTCGGAATGTGTCCTGTTTTGTGTACACGCATTATGCCGTTGATGGCACGTCCCATCCTGTTTTTTTTTTTTTTTTCTTTATTCATGAGAAACCCGCAGCGCCTATACAGGCATTATTGCAGGGGGGCACAATGCATTAAAAAAAAAAGATCCACAGTCTCGCGGCACACCACTTCCGCCGGTAATGAATTCCATTCTGCGATGGTTCGTGCAAAAAAAGAGTGTTTCAAAATGTTTGTCCTGGAGAAATACGGCTGAACCTTATAACAATGGTCTGTACGAGCAGAACGGTAAGATGGTGAATGCAAAAACTTTGCAGCACAAATTCCTGTTTGGTTGTGATAAATCGAGTAAAACAATTTGAGGCGCAGTCTTTTACGACGTTCATTTAAATGCATCCATCCCAGTTCCTTTTTCATTTCAGTTGTGCTACTGAAACGATCGTATCTTCCCAGGACAAACCGAGCAGCAACAGATTGAATACGTTCTATAGCACTGATACGACCCTGGTAAGACGGATCCCACACATGACAGGCATACTCTAATATCGGTCTAACATACGCTTTATACGCTGCTTCCTTAAGCTCTTTGCTTACATGTTTAAGGTTGCGCTGTAGAAAACTTAGAGCCCTGCCTGCCCTGGAAACGACACTGTTCACTTGTGCTGTTCATGTTCCGTCTTCGGCAAATATAACACCTAAATATTTATAAGATGGTTCCATTCTAATTTTTTCATTGTTAATGGAATACTGATGAGTTAATTTATTCTTTTTTCTTGTGAAGCACACATGAACACACTTGCTAGCATTCAATGACATCTTATTGTTTTTACACCATGATTCAATTCGTTTAACATCTCTCATAAGCTGTGTGAAATCCGTTTCCCCAGACACTGCGTTGTACAATGCACAATCATCGGCAAATATACGTATTTTTTATTCAATTCCTCGGGAAATATCATTAATATAAATGAGAAAGAGAAGCGGTCCCAACACAGATCCCTGTGGAACGCTATATGTTACTAAGACACGACCCGAACATACCCGATTTACCACAACCTGTTGCTGCCTTGAAGCTAGGTAATCTCGTAACCAGTTCATCACATTATTATCAATATTTAGGGCTTCAAGTTTCTGCAGTAATACCGAATGAGAGACAGTATCAAACGCTTTCTTGACATCTAAAAATATACAATCAACTTGACCTCTATTATCAATTACTGTGGCAATATCATGATAAAACTCGATTAGTTGCATCGTACACGAAAACCCTTTTCGAAACCCATGCTGTTGATCATTCAAAAAGTCAATCAAAACAAGGTGCTTCATTAACGCCGAGTACAAAACATGCTCAATAATCTTACAGCACACTGGGGTAAGCGAGATCGGCCTGTAGTTCGAAACATTACATTTCGATCCGCCTTTTAAAACTGGCACAACATTGGCTACTTTCTAATCATCAGGTAGGTTTCCCTCCTGTATCGACTTAGAAAAAATGGCAAAAAGATATTTCGCTACTGCACTCGAACAATACTTTAACACCCTAGGGGAGATACCATCAGGACCAGTAGCTTTGGATTCATCAATATTAACAAGCAATTTATTGATTCCATTAATGGAGAACTCAACCGGCGGCATGCCAACATACTGGTCGCTAACCATCTGTAGGGAAACATTTTCATCGGGAAGGAATACTGACTTAAAGAAATCATTAAATAATGTAGCTTTATCATAATCATTTGTTACTACAAACCCTTCATGCTGCATTTGACTGGGGGGCCCAAGCTTATCATTACCACACCGTTTCATAAATTTCCAAAACTTCTTCTTGTTGTTACTTTGCAGGTCTAAAGTTAAACCTTGAAAGAACGTTCTCTGGCATTCTCTCAATTTTTTCTTATATTGTGACGTTAGGTCCCGCAGTTTACAAAAGTTATCCTCAGATTTATTTTTGCAGTACTTTGAAAAGGTTCTCTGTCGTCTACGTATCATGCAAATTAGCTCACCAGTAATCCATGGTTTCTCCCTCTTTTTCAGTTTACTGCTTAATTTACTAGGTACATGAGCGTCCATGAGAGTAAGAATTCTTTCCTTAAACGTTAGCCACAAATTATTAACGCTTATGTCGTCTGCAATACATTCAAAAGACAAAAAACTGTTCTCAAGATTCATTGAGATCGTCGCATAATCCCCTTTGTCAAAAAAGAAAACTTTCCTAGACTCGTTAATTTTGACTCGATTAGTAGTTGTGGCCAAATTGGCAACGACGGCATGATGATCACTGATGCCAGGTATGACGCATACATTTGACACAACATCGGGAGTGTTGCAAAACAACAAATCAAGAAGGTTAGAACCGCGTGTCGGCTGAACGACATATTGAGAAAAGCCAAGCGTATCCGACATAGTTTTCATCTCAGAGTATATACCGCTATTAGAGCCTAAAACACATCTACCATCACTCCATGTGGCATCCGGTAAATTAAAATCACCTCCAAGAAGAATACACTCGGCAGAAAAAGAACAAACAATCTTGCGCAGCTGCCGCATAACGCTCAAATCAGAAGCTGGTGGACGATAAAAGGAGCCAACCACAAATCTGGAACCATCAGACTGTATGACACCGCACCAAACAGATTCAGTTGAGTTGCTATCAACACGAAGTTTACAGCTATTTAATGAATCCCTCACTAAGATAAAAACTCCGCCACCGTGCGTCATTCTATCATGACGGTACACATTGAAAGTCCCTTATCGTTGCGTCGAGCCAAGACTCCGTTCCGATAACGACATCAGCACATATTGAACTGATTAAGCCAGCCAACTCGCCCACTTTATTTCGAACGCTCCGGCAATTTACAACAAGTACAACAGTTTCACAAACTGTCCTTGATTTGGGGGTACATTATGATCGTTTTACTTGTACCACTTCCTGAAGTTCGGAGTCCCATGTATATGACTTGCCATCTATGTATAGTTTATCGCGTACAAGTTTAACCGAGTGGTCGCCTTGCTCCCTTTCTGCTTTCGCATGGTCCCATAAGTGCTTACGCTTAATGCGTACATCCTGTGAATGGTCATCACATAGTGACAAGCCAGTATCTTTAAGTTTACGAGCGTTCCTAAAAAGCTCAGTTTTCTCATTTTGGTCAAAAAGACGCAATATTACTGGCCGGGTTGAATTGCCGCCTCTTCTTCCCAAGCGATGAATCCTCTCAAGAGTTGTGATTTTTACACCCATCTTGGCTTCGAACACTTCAGTGACGACATGCTGTCGCAATGAGGCTGTCGTCTCATTGCTGTCTTCTTTCAATCCATAGATAATGACGTTGTTCTGCCTACTGCGATTTTCAACGTCATCTATCTTAGCACGCAATGCCACCATACCAACCGATATTGTTTCAACTGTTCTTTCACATTGGTCAAGCTGTGCACTACACCCGGCAAGAGATTTGAGATCAGTTTCGATTATATTCAGTCTTAAGTCTGTTCGAGCCACACCTTTCGGGGTTGTACCGGGAATCGGCTATTGTGAACACGAGAGGTGTGTAAAGGACTTGTACGTGCGTTTGTAGGGATCGATGATTGGAATGTTTACAGAGTCAGTGGCAAAGGGCCGTTTTATTTTGGCAGCTCCAACTGAACTCGTTATTTGACTTTGCTTGTCGGGAAATGTGTAGCCGTGCTTCGGAGAAGAGAATGCGTGTTAGAGGGAGATAGTGAAAGAGAGGAAGAGAGGAGGGTAGCTATGCTTGGAGCACGAGAGTTGAGAAAGGAGAGTCGAGTACGAGATTTCAGAGGAGACGCATCGACAGCGATGCAGGAGGAGTTGAGATAACAGCCCCATCGAGAGCGATGCGGAGAAATCCAATAGAGAAAGTGGAGATGTGTCATTTATAGAGTAAAACGGCAGAGGCCATTGAGTTTTGAGAACGAGTGAACTTTAACTATATTTGTAATTTTTGTGTATATATACCTGTATATTAAACTAAGTTATTCAATCCCAAAAGTCCACGATCCCGACTTCACTTAAACCCTAGAGAAAATACCCTTCGCTGGCAATCGGCGACAACGACGTCAGCACAGACCCCGAAGACAACAAGCGACTTCGCGTCACGTGAAGACGAGACGAGAAACAATTTACAGGTATAATGTACACTAAATAAATGGACAACAACAAAGACCACAACGTTTATTGCGGCTTACATCTTTTTGCACAAGCATCCTGACACAGGGATGACAGACGTAGATGCTACTGAGCTAGAAGCTTCTTTGTTGACGTGTAATGTCGCGGTCTATTTGTTTTTGTCTCTTTCACTGATCTCTATTATAAGGGGCTTGTTTATAAGGGGAATGTTTTTATCCGCTCATAACAATGCACGACGGGGTCATTTTCATAGAGTGACAGGACTGGCATATTAGCAATTTATAACCGTCGCCGGAATGCTGGTGAACCTTGAACACATTCTATATTCCTTGCGGTTGTTGTTTTGCCTTTGAATCGTCGCTTGTTTTTACACACCTGCTGCCCCACACGTTTGGGACTGAAATGTAGCGAAGTTGGACATCGTTCACTGATGAATAAAAATGCGCTAACTAAGGCAAATACACTTTTACAATGTTAATTAAGGTACATACTATTCGGTACGACTAAAGTAACCAAAGTGTTCCGTGTTATTTTCGGGCGAAGAGAAAAAATGCACGCGCGTTTCGCCATAGGAATGCACAAGAGCACCGCAAACGTAGACTGACTGTTGTCTGCTTCAATTTGCGTAACGGAAGTCGCATAGACACTAGCGCCAGTTGAGCCTCTAGCGTGAATTATAATAACTTTATGGTCCAATATGGGTCAAGAGGGCCCTTCACTCGTTGGACCTCTTGACTCGTTGGACTTCTTGAACCGATGAATCACTGACTCGCTGAACCTCTTGACGCATGTCGGATCTCTTGGCTCGTTAGATCTGTTGGCTCTTTGAACCTCTTGACTCGACTGTCACGTAACTTTGAATTTCCTGACTAAAAGAGCCTCCCCCACCGAAGGAAGAAATCCTGGGCCGGTTTGCTCATCTCGCGGCTGCGGCCACGGCTGCGGCCAAGAGGAATCTTTATGTCACGTGACCAGCTCCATGAGGACATGGAAGTACCTAGCGTCCCTGCCGAAAGGCAGATAAATCCTTGTCGCTTCGAGCCCACTAGTTCGATTTCGTTTGCAAAACCTGACCACAGAGGCTTTCTATTCGAGTTCAAATAACTGCAGCCTACACTTGAGGAGCGGCAGACGCAGTTACGGCCAGGGAAAGTGAATATGAGCCAAAATAAAAGAGAAATCACGCGATATAAAAGCGGTGGCATTATATTTACATATCTGCACCAGCGTCGCGATTTCAACCCTATGCTGAAGTCGAGAGGTAAGAGAGCCGGAACTTGCCGTCGCGGCGTGAAAGTTCCGGGTTCAGATTGCACCACAGTGTAAGTTTTTATCTTGGAAGTTTTTAATTTTTTAATTGACACAACTGCGGTGTGCATTGGTACTAAATAGGCGCCTGCTGTTATTGAAAAGAGTTGTAGCAAGCGCGTTGTTTATTTTAAAACATATAAAATTGCACCTGGAATGAAGAGCGTGCTGGTAAGGATAATATAAATAAGGGGAAGAACATAAAACATAGGGACGGCCCTTGTATGACGGTCTTTTCACGCTGTACATACGAAGACTGTCTACAGACAGTTCGACGCGAACAGGAAGCAAACATGCTTCGAAGGTGCTTGAGGGGTGTCCGCAGATCCTTCTGTCAGACACAGTCTGCGGCGAACGTCTTTTTTTATGATGCACGAACGGTGTCTGCCGATTAATGCTCACGAGAGATTCCTTTTCCATACGAAATGCAATAAGACCGACAGTGGAAAGGGCCCCGATACCCACCGGCAGGTCCGTTCATGATGGGACAGCAGACGATTGGCGACAGGAATTCGAAGCCGCAGACGACGGGAAAGTTGAGCCTGATGATACCGTGCAGCGTTTCTTTGCACTTGCCCATGGGCATGCAGACGCCGTCGCTGAATCCAGGTCCGAAGGGGTTCTTGGCCTGGCAGGGACCACGTTCCACTGTGAGAACGGAACATTCAGTCAATGTCCCCCCTTTGGTATACACAAGTGCTTTGCAGCCACGATCATTAAATGACTGGAGAGATGCATACGGCTGGACCTTAGTCACAAAATTAGTTATAGGATCATTTCTGTCGGCCAGGGGGTGCCGTAGCATCCTCGTGAAGGGACCACAGAAAGGACACCTCCACTAGCGTCCGTGAGACGTAACCATTTAATGTTGACGCAAGCGGCCATCATGCACGCTCCACGGACGCCTACTATACTCCGTTTCACCTGATGTTGTACCGCAGACAAGGCTAGAAGCGCGAGCTCACTAGCGTTGGGAGCTACTCTTAGCGCACGAGAGCTTGTGCCGCCAAGATGTGCCCTAGAGCAAGGAGCTCGCGCTTGTAGCCTTTCCTGCGGTACATCATAAGGTGAAACAGAGTATAGTCCGTTTCACCTTAGGATGCGATGGACGCTGCGAGCTACACGATCCAATCCATAGTACGTAGTTTGTCTCGTGACTTAGCGCTCTCCACGTCGCTCCGCCAACAGGAGGGACACGTGACACCCTCCGAGCTATGAATTGGCTCCGGTGGCTCGTAGCGTCCTTTGCGATCCATCGTAAGGTGAAACATAGCATAGCTCTGTCAGTGTCACTCTTCGTCTGTCCACGCGCACTAACACGGCGTTTGCAAAGGACGTAACACAACGCACAACAAGAACGCGACCTAAAACTATCCGATTTTGCTCGCCAGGGGCGCTGCTCAAAATTTGAGAGGTGCATGGGATCTATACGCTTCAGATAAACGACACTTCAGCAATCTTGGTGCTCAAAACAATGGTTGCCAGTTATCCGGGGCATTATCTGAAATCGCAGGAAACGGTTTTCCGTCCTCGAGACATGTCAGAACAGTTCGCAACAAAGCAATGCGGAACGCAAGTTCGTCTGCTTCTTTTGCTAGGGTTGTGGTGACGTCAGAACGCCGAGCTCTGGTTGGCTTTGATTGAAGGATAGTGGGTAAACCTCAAAGCAACCTGCCTTGAGGTCTACCCGCTATCCTTCAATCAAAGCCAATCAGAGCTCGGCGTTATGACGTCAACACAAAACCTGCAAAAGAAGCAGACGAACTTGCGGAGCGCATATGTTATCGCTCGAGCTTCCCGACTCCGCGTCTCACGCTCGGGACGCCGCATTTTCGAATTGTAACACTCGCCATCTTGTGCCCGCAATGTGCTAGGCAAAAAAATGGCGGCGCCCACAAGGAAGTCGGGGAACGGAATGCCGATGCGCAAAGCGTGCCCTATTTAGCATGGCTCGTGTATCGTATAAAAGACAAGGACGGGCCTCAAGGGTATTCGAAGCTTGTTTCCTTTATACATATGTATGCTTAGAACATTTTTGCAGACAGCCTTCCTTATATGACCAATGTTCTAGGACCGGAATACAAAGAAGCACTCATCAGACAGCGTCAGCAGACGGGTTTTGTGCGTGATGTATTAGCAGTGTGGCCGCTACTTTAAGCCTGGCGGCGGCTTACTCCACATAGCCAGTGTTGTTGTTTTTTTTATGTCCTTTATTAATGCGTACACAACGTACAAAACATTAGCGTTACGCCCTTCGACGATAATAGTGCTGAAATTAATACGATCCATGTGACAGAAGCGGCTTTTCGCAACCGGGTGGGCCCGGTTGCAAAGATCTTTTCAACCAATTTGGCTGAAAGGATCGATTCGGCTGGACGCTCCGAATCGGCTAAATGGCCAATTCCCGAGCATCGAGGAGAATCCTGCGAATGTAATTACACGCGCTGCACTCGCTCGCCTACGCCGTATACAAGATTCGAAATAAATAACCGAAATAAGGCTTTGACGAACGCGCGTGTAAGATAAAATTTATTTTAGGCATTTGCTTTATAACAGTTAATACTGCAGAAGCCAACACGTTCATCTCGTGTAACTACTCCCGCAGCACGCTCCTTGGTGCTTGGGTAATTTAGCAAAAGGTCTATCGACCAGAACGCTCGGTGGCCGAGTGGGCTGGCGCACGCCAGCTCGAAGCACGTGGTGCGAAACCTCGCGCTGGAGAACCCAGTGATCCTTAAAAGGATACTGAACCAAGGAATTTAGTGTCCATAATAAGTGGCGCACGTTCCTTCCACGAGCCAGCGGCCGCCGGTGTGCGCGAGCACACGCAACAAACAAAAATGACGTCAAAGACCTCCATTCGCGGTTAAGATGACAGTGAAATGTATGGGCTTCAGGCCAAAGGAGCATAAAGACAAGTTTTTCATCTACACAGTGGTGTCTGGAGTAAAAGGTAAGCGATTAATTGGCCTAAGAAGCACGTAGCTTTCCCTTGTAGAGATAAAAAGTCTGTGTTTATTCTCCTTTGGCCCGAAGCCGATGCATTTCACTGTCCTCTTAAGCGCGAATGGAGGCCTTTGACGTCATTTTCGTTGCGTGTGCTCGCGCACACCGGCGGCTGCTGGCTCGTGGAAAGAACGTGCGCCACTTATTATGGACACTAAATTCTTTGGTTCAGTATCCCTTTAAAGCCCCTTCATGTTTTAAAAGTAGCGCAAAGTGCGTCGATGCACGAGGCACGTGCAACGTGCAGCCATTGGGAAGATCATGGCGGCACAGCACAGCACTGAGCCAAATTTCAGACGCCATGTTCTTCCGAGAAGTGGCGTCCGGCCCGTGTCTCCAGCATTTCCACAACAATTAATGGCGCCACTTTTCCCAGGATAAAGGGGCTTTAGGGATCCTGGGCTCAATCCCCACCCCTGCCCGTTTAATCTGAATGAGCGTCGTACCGGCGTGCGGTCTTGTATCACTGCTGCGTGCACGTTAAAGTCCCCAGGCTAGCGTCGGTTGTACTGCTCTGACCAAAATTCCCATCCTCAGCTGAGACACCAGACGCCTATTACGGCTAACTAACTTCAGGCTGTGTGAACACACACACACAACACAATTAATTACCAGAGCGCTCTAACTTGGCAAATTGAAGATTCTAGCGAAATCGGGCAATCCGAATTGTAGCGTCCTGCCGAATTGTTCCTTTCAGCCAAATGGAGCCAGCAGTCAAATGGACACCTCGGGCGGCTGGCAGTCTCGCTTTCGGCATCTGCAGGTTGAAGCACTTTACGGTTGAGTATTAAGTTTTCAGCCGTACCCTCCTTATTTCCGCTCCACATGTCGTATCTGCATCCTTATATACAACCACAGCCGCCTATATACTCACAAAGCCTGGCAGATCGCCACGAGAAGCGGCCGCCAAAATAAAAATAAGGTGGAGCGGCAGACAACGGATGAGAGAAGAGTCACGTGACTGGCGCCCCGCTGTGGCGAGACGCCGAAACACACTTTTCCAGAGCTAACAAGTGTGTTTCGGGTCATCGCCGTTGCAAAAGCTGTGCGCTGACGTCCAGGATCCCCGAGAAATGGCTCTTTGATGTTCTGCGCTACCAGATCCTCGCACTTCAAATCTGCGACCGGGAACTCTATGGCTCCGTCGTCGAACTGCCAGGCTTTGTGAGTTTAGAAGAGGCTATGAGAACGCTGAGCTCTGGTTAGAATGATTAATGGGTAAACCTTAAGCTTAGAACGCGGAACGTGTTAGAACGCAGAATGGCGGCTTCCAATGTTTGACTTTCGCATTCAAACGTGTTCAGAGAGTGCAGTGCAGAGAAAGGCTGCTAGCTTTAGGTCTACATAGAGAGCCTTTATGTGCGCTTTGCTACGGTGATGCCACCCTTTGTAATACCGCTCACCGACAAACCAGCAGCCATTTTGGTTCTTGGTGATAATCCGTGGGGCTTATAAACCTCCCGGAAACAAGAACCTTATCTCACAAGTTCGGAGCAGCGTTGTGGAACCCACGGAGGAAGGATTAACATTTTCCCCTTCGGATGGGAGGACCGATGCACAAAAAGGCCACTTTTTGGCGCACGGGGAAACAATGAGAGGAACAAAATGGCGGTGGAAGAGGGTGTGGGAAAGGGAAACAGGCAGTTGGCATCACTCTATGCGAAGCGCACATGAAGGCTTCCTAGGTCTACCCCCTAATCACTCCAACCAGAGCGCGGCGTTCTGACGTCCGCGCGCGCTCTCGTCTCCGCCTCTCCCCCAGCATAGCGTCTGTGGCTGAAACCAAACGTCAATTTTTTCCGTGGAAATTTATTTTAGAAATTGCGTACCAACTTTTGGACCAGATAGCGTCGAATTCCGAAAGTTTGTCGTCTTATCCCTCCTTCTTATTCAACATGCCGGTTGTTCGTGGGAAAAGAGAACTTGTTTTTGTCATCGCAAATATAGACCACGTGTCGCCAAACAATCAATCTATACACACATGTATAGATTGATCATTCATCTAGATAAATAGATTTATTGATCTAGAAGTTGAGCCGGATACCGGATACCGAAAGTTTTAGAATTTTCGGTTATCTGATTAAGATACGAGCGATTTCCGGAAATTTTAAATGATAGCTCGTGCCCGTTTCCTGTACCGGACGCCACTCATCCCCCCGTATCCGCAGGCTTCGCTGGCCGCCATTCTCCCATTTTCTTGGGCCGGGTTTCCGGCGCCGCTTCTACATCCGGTATTGAAATCGAACAACAAAAGGAAAACGCAAAAACTAATAAACGAATATCTCAAAGTCCGTTTTCCCTTCGCAAATTTCCTTTGCTGGTTTAGCATCTCATACCGCTCCGAATAGACTGTTAGAAACGGCCGGCTTAACACGTGCGAAAGGATGCGAGCCTTTCCCGTAATATTGAGCGCCGTTTTACAGATTTAATGGCTTGTTCCGCGTAACGCTGTCATATTCGACAGCGTAATTGACCGGACACCATTGTGCTGCCATTGGCTGTGGAAATAAATTAAGGAAAATAAAGGTAAATTAAACGCCGAAACTGCGTGCACGACCCAGGCTGTCAAGCGAAATAAATATGGATGCAACACGTTTATGCTGCACCAGTTTCATGCCGATCCGGACCTGGAGCGCCGGTCGGTAAGTGTTAAATTAAGAATTAAAAGATTTCTCACCATTAAAAAAACAAAAACATCTGTTCAGACTTTTTTTTTTTTTTGCCGATGCTTTTTTGCTTTGACGCTTATGCCGGGATATGACAGAAATCTAAGCGAGGCTTGGGTTTGGTCTTGAACAAAACAAAAAGCAAAACTTCGCTACTGATATTGAAGCGTCGGACATGTATGTACAATTTGATCATTTTTAGAACTTGTTTTTTATTTTAATTTGCCGTTTGACGCCTCAATGTGCTGAAATAAAGTACAGCAAATGTAGAGAAACACCGGAATAAATGAAGTCAAAGCAAGTACGCAAGAGTTCCTTGAGAACATATATTATAACCCTGAAAAATTGGTAGGGACAACACAAAAACACACACAAAAAAGATGCTCTAAACGCAGTTAAATATTATTTTCACAAGCGACATACCTATACAGCCCCACAAACAGAACGAAGCACTGCCTGAAGGTCAAATATGCAAGGGAACCTGGAAAAGCTAGGGTTTCATCGGATGTCAACAGACAGAACGTTGCATGACCTTTCGCACAATGTGCCGGTGGCTTCGGGCACCCCAGCCACCACGGTATGCGTACCTGCCTTTTGGCCTTCTCAAAAAAAAAAAAAATAGAAAAGAAAGAAAGGTGCTCTCAACAAAAAAGTGTTGCAATGCAATGAATAAATTCCACAGTATCACGCCTTGATGAGAGAAGGAAACCCGAAACAGCAAGTCGGTTTTCAACGCTACCAGCACGCTACGCAATGCACTCTACGTCCGGGTAACAGACCCGAACGGATGGTCGGTTTGTCGTCCGCTATTGAAAGTGGGCGCATGGTATTTCCCTCTTCTACCCCGCCGAACCCTTTGAAAAGCCCGGATGTATAGAGACGGCGCTGGGCAGTCGAACAAAATGGCGTCTCCTTGAGACCACTTAGTGAATCTATAGATCTGTTTCGCTTACTCTCGTCCCCAACCACCCCGTATGCATATCCAGTATGTGCGGCGAAAAAAACACAACATTTCAACTTGCAAATAGTAAAATATAGAGGGAAGACAAAACGAGAATGGGTGACGGTTGCGCTTATATCCTAACGGAAAACAATGTTTTCGCCTATACTAGAAGGAACGATATTTTAAGATGGCGGAGCCCTTGTGAAAAAGGTCTATACTAGCCAATGCTAAGCCAATGTAAGATCAACCTTAGAGCTATAATTCGCCCAGTCTATCTGTGCCCGTCTCTACTCTCCTAGAGACAGTGGCGTCGGAACTTCTTGGGAGAGAGGAGGGGGGCGACTTAGGCGGGTAGGGGATGTCCCTTCTTTATCCCTCGCATTGTTTACTAGAAATTACTAGGAAAAAGGACATCGCCTCCCCCCTGCGCCCCATTGTTCCGACGCCACTGCTCAGAGTCGTCTTTCTCTCGCTCTCTCTTTCACTCCCTCTCTTCCTGCCGGTTGTGTGTATGTGTGCACGTGTGCGTGTGCACGTACGAATACTTTTCTTTTTTTTCCCGTCTTCCTTTCTCGTTCCAGCGAACAAAATCCAAGGTAGAAAAGACAAAATGTCAAACTCCTCAAAAGAACACCGATTTTCGCTCATGTTCAATCTGATCTAAATTGTTTCTACTTGATTCAAGGATTTTAGTAGAAACTAAATGCACATGGAAAGAATCAAATGAGAGACAAACAATTAACAATAATATATTTCAGTTTTTTTTTTGTTTTGTTTAAAAAGTCCCAGTAAAACCATAGTGACTGAAATCATATTTTGAATCACAATTTAAATCCCCTTGATTTTGGTCGGCTCTTATGACTATTTTTTATTTATTTTAAACCAAGGGTTCGTTGAGGCTCATGACAGAGTCGGCGGAGCCGAATGGCTCGAAAGCCCCGTCACTAGATGAACGAAAGAGCCGTAAATTGGCGTTCTTGCTTCTGCGTTATGATGAATAATATTGTATTAAGATGTGTCTTCATATCGATAAAAACGAATATATGTCTCAAACTGTACTGTGATTCTATTCGCAACTTTCAGCGATGGTGGTACCGCGGTATGAGAATCACGCTCCCTAGCTCCTGGATGATTGGCCTCATAATAAAAGGGCTCGCTACACCTTCCTGACGTGAACAAACAACGCAAGGCTCTGATACTGCTCGTTTATAGCAAAACTAAAATTACATACGCGTCGCAGACCCAGCCTCGCACCGCTGTTCTACGACGATCATCCAGATGACAGCCATTTTGATAGGCACCAGTGCGCCCCCTATAGGTCGTGAAAGTTGCGAATTGTCGGTGACAGGTTAAGAATTCCGTAAAATTCTTAACCTCCAGCGCGAGCATTCTGCCTTAGGTAAAACTTCGTATCACGCGCAGCAAAAGCCCGGTAGGGCCTGAGCTCGTGCTGTAGAACATTCTGCTGAATTCTAATGGCAAAGTCCGCTGTTAAATCTGGAGCGATCCAAAACTGTTCCATGCTCGCGCGTTTAGAGCAGCGAATGCCATTTCGCGTTTGCATGTGCCTGAAGATATCAAGAAAAAAAACCCACACCATTCACTACTTATGCGAGTCTAGACATTGCATAAATTCCACAATTCATGATCATAAAAAAAAAAAAAAAACTCTTCAAGAAAGTTTGCAAAGCGTTTTCTGGCGAACTTCCAGACACTTACGATTCACGAGCAATCATTAGAAAATTACATCGAACGGCAACGAGATAGAAACGGATAATTAACAAATAACCAACCACCAGAACAGCGTCGCATGGTGTATGGTGTGTGTAGACATGGCAGAATATTTCGAGAGGTGAGCGTTTGACTACGTCGTGAAGCCTTGCGTCAAGTCACGACTGCTAGTGACCAGGACATTCGTACTTCGTATGAAACGTGGCAACCACTTTAAGGAGGGACTTTGCCCACGAGATACGAAGCATGGATACGTCCCGGTCGTATTATAACTAGGGTTCCGTGTTTTCGGACAAATCCGAAAAAATCCGAAAAACACTCGCCGGTAAACTCTGCCAATACGGTTCTATCCGAATAACGCAGAATTTCGAGGTAACAGCGACAAAATAAACAGCAAAAAATACGGATTTTTACTACTAAACTTTATAAGAGCACAAGGTCAGTGGTCCCGAAGAGATTTCACTTCAGTGTCCTTTTAAATCTAGAACTACTGACAAAAGGGGTTTGCCTTTTAGCACGTCAAGGTTCCTTTGGGATAACGGGTGACAGTACGCAGACCATCATTTTTTTTTTATTTTACGCAGTGAAATAAGCTCCGAGTTTAAAAAAAAAAAATTGGGAATCTAAGAAAAATAAACTTTGATAAACCCCGACTCCCCAGCGAAAAATAAACTCCGAAAAACACCCTCCAATTTTCACGAGAAATAAACTCCGAAAACACGGAATCCTAATTATAACGTAACGTGCGAAAACGTAAAGCCGCCTTCGCGCTGTTCGCACATCATACAAAAGGCACGGAGTTTCTCTGGAGACATGCTGACATATTTATGTGCGGACGCGCCTCAGTTCTAAGCATCTTTGTTTCGTGTACGCTTCGAACATCTCCGCAGACAGTATTTTTCTTAGCCATACAAAGAAGAAACACGCCTCGTGACTTCAGACAATGTTTTGTATGCCGTATCAGCAGTGTGACCCCGACTTAGGCAAACGCCTCCCGAGTCTCATCTCAGCGTAGTCGAGCCGCAGTACGGCTGTGTGAAAGGACCTTGAGAGCGACGCGAGCCCCGCGGCGACGACGCGGCGCACTGACCTGGTCGGAATAGGGCATGGCAGTCGACCGCCAGAAGCAGCGTGAGCAGTAATCCTGGGGTCACTCGGAGACAACGGTGCTCGGATGCGGTGCCCACCATCACGGGGCCACTGGGACGGAGTCGTGCGGGAAAACCGGTTGCCCCCAACGCGCGTCCGACGACGAAAAAGACGTTGCAAACGGATGCTAGAAAGGATTTGGCGATAGCGAGAGCGACGTTGTTTTCCGCACCTCGCGTAGGCGCGCCGCGTCAACTTTCGCCCGAGTTGGCGGCCAATTGCGAAAGTAGCGGAGAAAGAAATGACTCCCGGGAAACGCCACGCTGATCGTTCCCGTCGCTTGACCTTGACGAGCTCGGGCGGACGAGCTGGGGTTTTTTTCTTGAGTCGTGCTCTAGCGAAGTCACACACCGAAACGCGCAATGTTTGAATCACTCGAGGTTCGCGTTTTGTACCTCTCACGGCGTCACGCACCAAGCAAAAACTCGAAGCTGTTTGAAGCGGGAATGTTGTCGGTTCGCCGCACTGCAGAGCAGCATCTTTTTCTACGCCCTTTTTACACTCTTCACAAATAAGGGGTTGCTCCATTCAGCAGCACCCTGCTCGATATAAGGGTGCCTCCCACACCCTTTCTACAGCCTTCACGAATTATGGGTATTCCACTCAGCAGTAACCTACTTCACTATTATAAAAGGTGTATTACTCTCCACACATAGGCGCTGAAAGGGTGAAACCGTGGGTGTAAGTTTCCGGGGCGCACCTTTTACACGCGCAAGGGTGTAAAATATATCTTACGGCGTATACTCTGGAGACAGCAACTCATTTAGCTTCGCCGCGATCTGTGAAACATGTAGGTGGGCATTGCCGAGTTTTATTAGATCGCTCCTTTAGCGATAACCCTACCAGATACTTCGCCAGCGCATTTGCGCAATCATTCTATTGTTATCGGATATCGTTACCGGAGCTCAAAAGCAGTCTACAAAAAATTCCTATTGTCATGTAGAAGTACCCAGGCAGCACAAGGGGTTGGGCCAATATTGGAAGAGCATTGGCAAAAAAAGGTCCAATGATGGTCCACTTTAGCCAATCTGCTCCCAATATTGTCTATGCCATTATATAGAATCTTCAGTGATGGCCCAGCTTCTCCAATGACCAACCAATATTGGAAGCGCATTGGCATAAAATGGTCAATATTGGCCTGTCAGTTCCATTCGCTTGCGAATATTGGATGAACACTGGCAAAACATGGGCAATGTTGGCCTGACAGTTCCATTGGCTTGCGAATATTGGATGAACACTGGCAAAACATGGGCAATGTTGGCCTTTCAGTTCCATTGGCTAGCGAATATTGGATGAACACCGGTATAAAATGGGCAATCATGGCCTGTCAGTTCCATTGGCTTGCGAATATTGAATGAATACTGGCATAAACCGGACAAGGTTGGCCTTTGAGTACCCTTGGCTTGCTAACATTGGATGAACACTGAAATAAAAGGGTCAACGTTGGCCTGACCGTGCCGTTGGCATTCCAATGTTTGATGGGGGCTGGCATAAAATGAACACTGTAGAATTCACTTGCCAACGTTGGATAAACACGAGCTTATAATGATTGCTGTTGTCCTGTTAGTACCATTGGCTCATCGTCATTTCAAGAACAGAGTGGCAGATAATGGTCAGTGTGTTTTAGTCTGACAATACCACTGGCTTAATAGTGGAAGCATGTTGGAATATGCTGGTTTAGACGTGTTCGTTTTGCCTAAACAAGTTGGAATTGCTCGAGCGCTTTTCAATTTTATTTAATTTTGTCAAAGCGCGATTCAGGTGCTTTTCTGCAAAGTAAACAAGAATAACAAGGTACAAAACTTAAAGGCCCGTTCACACTCTTGCGACCGAGTTCGACCGAGAGAGACCAGACCGGTTTTTAAGCCTCTTGTGATCTCTTAAGACCAGCTCCGCTGTACCAGCTCCGCTGCAGCGGAGCTGGTCCTAAGAGATCGCAAGAGGCTTAAAAACCGGTCTGGTCTCTCTCGGTCGAACTCGGTCGCAAGAGTGTGAACGGGCCTTAATGGCAATTTTTTTTCTCCTTCACTGCGCACATTAAGGAGTCGCCAGCAAAATAAGCTCATCAAAACCGCCAACTGGAAAAAAAAAAAAAAAAAACGATGTCCGCGTTGTAGAGTCAACATAATAGATTATTATGTTAACTCTATGATCTCGACAGAAAAGCTTCGTACCCTAACTACGGACTTGTGGACTGCACTTCGTAACAGGTGAAGATACTTCTTTTGCGATTGACTCGAACAAGACACTATTCTGAAATGTGGTTATACAATGACGGCTCTATGACTTTATGGCACTACTGGTGCCACAATAAGAGCCCTAATGCCTCCAACATGGCTCCAATGCACTGATAGCAGACGACAATGTTGGTCTTGATTTAGATTCTAGCCGGAAGTGACGTCAGGCGCAAAAAACCTAAACTTAAAGGCGCAAAAAAAAAAAAATCGAGAACAAAAGTAGGATTGCAAACTCGGCGCGCTACTGGCAACTGAATTTTATTTAGAAAACATGAACAAATATAATACCTCGGCCAAATAAATCAAAATACCGCATTTTATGAAACGAGTGACGACGCACTGATGCAACCGTCATCCTCCTTTACACTGATTTTGAACGCCAAGAAAATTTTCCTCCCTGTTTTCGCTTCCCAGTTGCCCGGAATTTGTGTTTTATACACCAAAGGATCACACGAACATTTATCACAGTGGACTTCCAAGTTCCCCAAAGAATACCACTTTACAGAAAGTTGGTGTGCTATGTACGATCGGGTCGTGCACGAAAGCACACGATGTCAAATCCCCGCGTCAAATGCTCCACGACTGATACCCCACCCTCTTGTCACGCCTCCAAAAGGCCAGTTTTATCAGAAGCCCATGACGCGAATCCCTAGATCAGGTGGCCGGGTCCTCACCGCGACGGTTGAGCATCCAACTTTTAATTAAGAGACGGCAAGTGTGCACGCGAGCGTGTGTAACGTAATCATGTCGTCATTGGTAGACTCTCAACATATTCGTAAAGGGATTCTGAACGTTGGGCTTTCATGCTACACACGTACGATCGCCGACATGCCGTTGGTATTTTAGACTACCGGTGTGGCGCATTCCACATGTTTGTGCGCATGTTTTTTGTGCGCATGCTCTCCAGTTTTGTTTATTTTGAAGCATAAGCTAGTTAGTTTCAATGGTGCCCTGAGAGAACGCCAAAGTGGCGGTCGATTTTCTGGAAATTTATATCGTCCCTTTTTTCCGCATTTGATTTATCACTGTCTCTTTTTTTTTTAATTTTGAGATTAGGCTCCAAGCTGATTTCGGAGCTTCGTGTCTGTCAGTCCCTTTTCGTCCTCTTGCTGTAGAGTTATCATGTCTAAGCAATCTCTACTACATTGGTTTTTGGAAACCCGGATAGCAAATACCAGCAGAGACAAACGAAAGAATTCAAGAGAGAGAAGTATGCAGGGGAGGGTCACGCCGACGGCCTCGGCCTCGGAACGGCTTCGGAAAGAGCGAGAGAGGGTATTGAGAGAACAGTTCCCCTCCCTTTTTCCCCACGCCATCACTAATCTCTTCAAATCTCTGCTTTGTTAGTGAGGAGGGCTCGGCGTCCTTGAGGAAGGAGGACACATTGCATTCCTAAGCTGACAGTGCGGGGGGAGGTACGCGCCGGCCATACCAGTCATCACCTGCACCACTCTTTGTGCGTGGTTACGGGAGAGAGCGTGATCACGTGATTAAAGATAGACCTGCGATCGGTTCACCGAGCTTCTTAGCTTCCTCTACACTCTCAGCTTAGGGGTGGTGGAGCCCAGCCCGCGAAATACACGCACACACACGCACACAGAAAGTGGGATCGCATGCACCAAGGCCACACGATAAGCTAGTGGCTGGAAGACGGTGGGGACGGCAGGGACGGTCTCCTCAATTTCCAACACGCGCATCCGCGAACTGGAAGTGGGCAGGTGCGCTTCGCAATTTATGCTTTTTTTTTTTTTTTGCGGCAGAAATAGTTTTTTTTTTTTTTTCAAGGAACAAGAATGGCAAGATAATCATGCGCATATCAGGACACCGTGGTGTCCGTTTCTAATGGTGAATTCGGGTAGTCGCCTCTCTCCTCTGACCTCGATTCAGCAGAGCGCCCCCTCCTCGCCGCCAGAGCTACTCGGGATCCCTTTCAGCCGATTACAACAGCTGGCTTCAGAGCGCTGCGAGATTCTCAAACCAGTCACGGAATTAAAATTTCTTGACATTGGTAATGCACTAAAAACAACACGATCGTACGGTGGACGATTGAGCAAAATTTACGCTCGCAACGTGATGAAATAACGGTTGTGACGTAAATTGTTTTACGCATCGGCATGTAAAAAAAAAAAAGAAAACAGCAGTATGCGAATTGATTTTTGCAGAACGGAACGAAAGCCAACGCTTGGAAACAGTTGTCAACTCATCGCGTTTTCGACAGTGAACGCGCTGCGATTGCGGTCATGCCTACGACAGAGCAGGCAAATATAAAATGGTTAATAAACCGCATTTTTCTCAGGCCAAAATATCGTGCAGGCGTCGCAATGTGACACAAATCAGTGCATTATATTCGACTCTCCCTTTATTTTACAGCACAAACCTTTGAACGCACTTTTACCATACCTCGAAATTTCTTGAAGGGACCACAAAACCCGGTAAAACAGCGGCGAGCTCTGCGAGCTGTTCCGTCGTCGGTTAGGCTTAGTGGATTCACCGCCGTGAGATGAACGATCTCGTAAAAGCGCTGGGAATACTTCACACGTCGACTTTTCCTGTTACGCTCGCGAACGAATGCCGTCCCGTCCGTTGTAATCCTCGCACCGTCGAATGCACAAGCACTTTGAAGAACCACGTATCAATCGCCGTCATGCCGTACCCCACACACCACCACAGACTACTGCCGGCCATCATCCACAAAACCACGTGATCACCGTCCAAGTACCACGTGACGCCTGCGCCGCTCCGCACTCCGACGGCTACAGACGGAGTGCCAGAGAGCGCTCTGAGAGGGAGAGGCGTCCTCGGAATGAACCACCCGATCAGGCCACAGCACTCTCTTTCAACCACCCGATTTCGCGCACTCTGGAAAGAGCGCTCGAGAGCGCGCAGAAAGAACCACGCGAATTCACCATAAGTTGTCTGAGTGCATTTGATTGCTTAGCAGACTGTTTTTATCGGGCGAAGCGGCTCGGCATCTCCGCCATCCACGTTACCCTATACTGGAACCGACAAGAACGGTGGTTCTAGAGTCCCGATCACCAGCAGCGCATTTCGTCTTAGTGCCAAATGCGATCTTCAACATGCGGATTGCCAAGACCATGAATATTCTGTCGGCAGCGCCTACACACCGGTGATCTTTCCTTGGTTTGGGCATGCATGTGACCACTAGCTTCGACGGACCGAAGACACGACGGACCGCCTTCTCTTCCATGTGAGTGACAAGGAGAGTTCCTCCTGACCATTGGGGATAGGTATTCTTGCTACGAAATGTACGTTTAGTCACTATCCGATGAGTTTGAACCGTATCGAACTCTGTGCCAGGAATTTCCGACGAGTTCAACGTGTAATCCACAGCGATCGGCCCGGAATGCACTGTACAGCGCTATTTGTAATTTTTTTTTAAATTTTAATAGACCGTGAGAGACGTTTTGATTGGTTATTTCTGTGTTCGAATTAATCTTTATTTTATTTTTCTTGTTAAAATATGGCTGTCTTCTTGGCGGCAGATGTGTGCTGTAGTAAAACGTCTTCCCAGTACGTCCAAAGCCGAATACCACATAGCGTTGAGTAGTCCTTATTGCCAAGGTTCGGCTTGTTGGGCGAGTGGAGTGTCAGTTATGTTACCACGCTCTGCGAGTGTGATTGCCAGTAATTCTCTTTTCACGACAAGCTATTTTATATGCGTGATTTATTTTAAATTCTTGATTGATTAAAGCATCAATTTCTGTTCCACTGTCATGTTCTTACGTATAACGGGGTATTTATCGAACTGTTAATTTAGTAGTGCGTTTGGCACTGATGAGCTGAAGAGGGAAGCCAGCGGTAAGATTTATAAATTGTAAATATTATGGAGGCAATATGGGTACATTTATAACTACATATTTCCGTGCTGCAAATACCGTAAATCTTAAAAAGTTTTTTTTTTTTTTTCACATCAACGTAGAAATATTGGTGTGAACTTAAATGGCGAGATTGTTATTCTTAGGACTTCTTAAAGCTAGATGAAGGGTTGAGGGACGCTGTGATGCTGCAAGAGGAGAGCTTAGCAATTTATGAAATAACCTTCGTACTATTTGATTAACTTTTTAAATCACTATAAATATTTTAATCTAGATCGATCGTGCTCCTCTGAGTAAGGACAAGTCGGACGAACAAAACAACAGTAAACGCCTGGGCCGTCTTGCTAGAGACAGCGTCTCAGCTGAGACGGGGGGAAAGAAAGCACTTTTAAAGCCAGCGTACGAGCTGAACGGGACTCAAACCTCGACTCAAGACGCTCGCGCGCCCCAGCCCTTACAGTACTTTCTTTCACCCAGTCTCAGCTGAGATCCTGATTCCAGCAAGCCGACCCCGGTGTCTTACCTGCGCATCTATTTATTTTAGAAGGCAGTACTAAATTTTTTACATACAAAATAACGAAAAATAATTCACTCGAAAATAAAGTTTATAATATGGAAAAGAAAACATAAAAAAGTCGGTAGGCCTTTCCGAGATTTTATACTTGAAGAGCCACTGAACCGATTAATCGAATAGTTAATTAAAGGGCGGCGATTAATAATGAACCTATGTTTGTTTTGATATTCATTATTGACGCGCGTAAGACAGGACTGAGAGCCTTTGAAAACCCTTCACCTGAATCCAAATCCCCGCTTCTGTCTCTTTCAGAATCCTGTGACCAGGCCCCTGCGTGGAATTCCATCAAGTTCCTGCCCGGTTCACAGCTTGCAGCCCTGGCACTCATTGTTGTTTAAATTTTCCTTCAATCGAAACTAATAAAATGTATTGACGGTACACTTTGCATTTCAGACTTTTATATTTACCTGCATGTAATATTGACTTAATATTTTCCACAGTGAATGTGGCTTGTCTACAGCAGCTTTCTTTTTAGATGTATATATAGTGTTCTACTGAACACTATAATTACATCTGAAAAGAAAGCTGCATGCCCGCTAAAATGGCTGCGGAAAATAGTGCAGCTCGAGCTTAAAATCGGATACTGAAATCGAAATATCCAGAGCATAAGGTTGGGAGCAAATATTGGATAAGCCAATGCTTAAACTTGGATGCCAATATTGGTTGTAAGACCCACAACCAGTAGTGGTCCAATGATGGCTTAAGTGTTGGTGAAATTGTGGCCCAACGTTGGCCTAAATGTTGGTTAAGAGGCGGTCCTACGATGGCATGAATGACGGTCCAATATTGGTTCAAATATTGGTCGAATCTTGGTCCAACATTGGCATTAGTGAATGGTCCACCATTGGATCGGGTAGCGCTTTCGACAAAAACCAACGTTAGGCCAATATTGGAGCCAAGTTTTGCCAGTGGCGGGCCCATGTTGGTCCAACAGTGGTGTGCTGCTTGGGTATCGGATCATTTCGATTCTCCAGTGCCAGCACGATCTCCGCTAATAAAATGCATTTCTTTCCGTTGTTTGCAATACCAGTTTGCTGACATGGGGGAGTGAGTAACAGAGCTGACGGAAAAACGGGGAGGATTGCTTTACCACTAACACAAGAAAAAAGATCAAGAATTCGGACGATATTCAGCCAGACAGCAACCTATTTTTAGCGGTCAGCTTGGGTTTAGGAGAGCGTTTTTTGAAGATTCGCCGGGTGGTAATGGCTATGGAGAAAGTTTCCTGTTACTATAAAGGACCCATTTTTTTTAATCGCACGTCATACTTTAGTCAAGGAACAGATCGTTTTAGTTTCTTCTAAGTTCTACATTAATGCTGAACAACCGAGATGAGGCTGAAAACGTATTTTAAGGGCTTATGGAAAGTCCAATTTCTGCCGGAATAAAATTAATAACCATCGCATTGGCGAAGACGTACTCATTTTAAAAGAGCTTACTTTAAATAAATATTCTGATTTATATGCGATCTATGAAGCTTCACAAGGTGATTTGACGCCATAATTTTCCGAACTCTTTATAACCTACAGCGTACGCGATGTGGTCTATGATATTTTGCATTTTCTATAACACGTAAACTGTTACGACTCATGGGAAGCATTATGTTATCTCTACCAGAGTGCCGAACCGGAACCGAACCGAACCGAAACATGGAGCCGAACTGTTATTTTTAGCCGACCAAGAACTGAACTGAACCGAAATCTTCACTTCACTTCACTCTTTTAGGGGTCATTACGAAAGGGGTGGCGCTACAACAAATAATCGAACATATGTGCTAGTCTTCAGGATGAGAGATGATCGTAACATTTTCGAAGAAGGTTGATAGGCAGGTGATGGCAGCGATGTGGTGGGGAAGTCCGTTCCAGTCTGTAGCTGTACGGGGGAAGAATGACGAGGAAAAAGTGAGTGCGAGCGTGTGGGCGAGCAACCTGGAGAGGATGACTCGTGCGGTGAGATTTGCGCGTAGGAGGTACGATGTAAGGTGAGATAAGGAGGGGGGGATTAAATAACTTGTGAAACAAACAGAGGTTGGCGATACGGCGACGAAAAGCGAGACTAAGTAAACCTGATTCAGCTTTCAGGGGCGATACGCTCGTATTGTACACGAGTATGAAGAATTAATGAACCTAGTCGAGCGATTTTGGACTGCTTCGAGTGCGTTGATGAGGTATACTTGGTGAGGGTCCCAGACTGCAGAAGCGTATTCAAGCTTTGATCTTATTAGGGATTTGCATGCGAGTAGTCCTGCTTCCTGAGGGGCGCGGCGTACTTCACGTTTCAGGAATGCCAAGTTTTGTTAGCAGATGAGGTGATGTTAGTAATATGCGTACGCCAAGATAGATCTCTGCAAAGGGTGACACTAAGGTAACTATATGATTCGGTTAATTCTACGTGGGTGGTAGTGATGGTATATGAAACGAAAAGGGAATTGCGGTGGCGTTGAAAAGACATAACTTTACATTTACGAGAGCTAAGAAACATTAGCCAGCGGTCGCACCATTGCAGCACGTGGTTAAGGTCGTTTTGGAAGGCAGACTGGTCCGATATGTTGGTGATTGAATGGTAGATAACGCAGTCGTCTGCAAACGTGCGAATCTGACAGGATAAATGTTGCGGTAAATCATTAAGATATATTAAAAATAAAAGCGGACC
Organism: Ixodes persulcatus; assembly: GCA_013358835.2. NCBI lineage: Eukaryota > Metazoa > Arthropoda > Arachnida > Ixodida > Ixodidae > Ixodes > Ixodes persulcatus. Next base: position 242,387 of record JABSTQ010010410.1, read on the forward strand.
AAGAACAGACCCTTGGGAGACGCCCGATGTGACTAGGATGAGATTAGGGATATTAACTAGGACAGATTGGGAGTGGTTGTTGAGAAATTATTTTATCCATCTTAACATATCATGGTCTAAGTTCAACTGAGCAAGTTTTAGTAGCAAGCCGCCATCTTGGAACTGAACCGGAAGTGAACCGGGAAAAAGTATAACGGTTACCGGTTCGAAACGGTTCACGGTAATTTCTTTTCTTTGTTGTTAGTATCACAAAGTGAATATTTGACAATAAAACATTGGCCGCTGTATTTGTATGTATCGATCAAATAGTCATATACAGAATTGCAATATATGAAAAATTGTGGGTTTTCGTTGCGCTTTTGTATTGGCACAATGATTAATCACGTGTCACCTAGTCGCGTGACGTCGTGGCGTCAAAGCATGCTGTCAAGTAATGCCACGTCACGTGAGTCACTGTGTCAAGTCGATTTAAATTGAGAACGCCACTAGATATTAGCATTGCTGACATCCTGATGTCACATGACATCACGACTTCGTACCCCGTGTCCCGTGACACCGCGACGTACTTGATTGTCGTGAGCCCGAGTCGAGTGATTGGGTTCATTACAATCAGCATCGTCAAACATTCGGGTAATGGCTCGAGTTCAATCAAAGATGAGAATAGCCGAACTCTAAAGCCCGGTTCAGACAGTTGCGTTTGACTGCGTTTGACTGCGTTGCGGCAGCGAGACACCAGGACATCCCTGCTGCTTATATCGCGTGCCAAGAAGATTCCTTGAATTGGATTCCACGCTTCATACGAAGCACAGATGTGTCGGTGACTCGCTTTCGGTTCTCGCCGCAACGCAGTCAAACGCACTTAAACGCAAGTGTCTTAACCGGCCTTAACAATGTCTGAAGCTCAGCCCATGCTCCATGCTTTGCCGCTTACTGGCGGTATATAATTAGCGCCAGATCACGTGGTCAGTTCTTCTAATTGCGAGTTGAGAGGGCAAAAGCTCTTTCTTTCCTTTATTTTTGTATTCGTCTGCCATTGCGCAAAAAGGAAAAATAATAGGGTTTTTTTCCAAGCTATCAACGTCAGGGATTAGTTCTTAGCGGCATTTACTGAAAGGACGAAAATTGTTGCACGACCCATTTTACATGTACGGACTATTGAGGCAGCAAAACACGTTTTTGTTGTTGCTGAACTGGCTGAGAAAGTTGCCCCCGAGAATAGAAGCCTTGAAATGACTAAATGTGACTCATTAATCAGACGTTACATAACTATAGTCGGTGACAGGTCAAGAACGAAGTGGAAGCTCCTCCCACCTCTTTCCACTTTAGTAGAGCGAGTGTCGGAGAGGAGGCGACCTCCTCTCCACCGTTTGCTGCGCTGAAGTGGAAAGGGGTGGGCGTAGCTTCCACTTCGTTCTTGACCTGTCACCGATTATTCAAGTGTGTACGGGAGGGATACGTGAAAAGAAAGCAAAAGAAAGGGACAACCGAACTTGGGCAGGCGCTCTGAGCCTCACGGGAGTATCGTTCTCAAATTATGCCCAAAGCTTTGACCACGTCCGTATTTTTTTTTTAAATTCACCATTTTTTGGTGCAAAATAAAAGCTGAGAATAATTGTTAACGAGTGACACTAATATAATTGCCCAATGAATACCCCCAGACGGAGGAGCGAGTCTCTTAGAAATAAAATGTATTCTCTAGAGGAGCAGCAATAAAGAAAAAAAAGGGGGGGGGGGGGGGGCAGGGGGTATCTTTAAAAACATATTTTGTTGTATAGGTTCGTCTGCACCGTATCTTCGGCACAGACCGGAAAGCATGGCCCCGGAAATCACTTTGTTTGCAAAGACAATCGCAGAAATCGCTTTTTCGTGGTGCCAGCTGTGCTCTCGCCGTTCCTCTCGACGCTGCACCAAGCAAGAATAATTTGTGTCTCTCAAATACATGTCTTTCACTTTGCGCGAACCTTCTGTAGCGTGCATTTTGCACCATCAGATTTGATATTTTAAGCAAGAACAAATTGCAATGACCAGCAGCATCTGAGGTGTGATCAAAAAGTTCAGGGACTGATTTAATAGCGTAAAACTAGAGCGCAGCAAGGTAATGCGAGCGCAGCAGTTGAAGGACGGGACCTTCGTACCTCCTTATACCAAAGGGCGTCGCTCTGTGAACATTTGGAGTAGAGTTCCTCTACAGACTCCCTAAGGGAGCCAGGGTTGGGCGTCTGTTTTCCACGTGCCGCCGCGCCGCTATTCGCGGAGATCCGATCACATGAGGACCCGACTCAAATGCCGCGCAGGAAAGTAGACGTTGCGCGCGCCTCGAGCGCGCGGCGCCGCTATTCGCCGAATACAGTCACGTGAGAAGAGGACTCCGAATGCCATGCAGGAAAGCCGGCGCTACGGGGATGAAGGCGAAACTCTGGCTCCCGAAGGGAGCCTATACAGGAACTCTAGTTCGGAGCCACGCTACACGAGTTTTTGTGACCACGGGCACAATGGCGATTACACAATAGACTACAAACCAGAGCGAGGGCGAACATCAATTCTGCGTTAAACTCGAAAAATACAAAAACAGAGACCTTTTAAATGATTCAGCAGGCTCGTGTCAAAAACCGGTGAATTTTGCGAAGTGTTTTAAATGGCAATCGTCCTTCAGGAATGGCAGAACATTGCTGGAAGACGAAGAGCGGTAGGGCGACCTTATCCGACCATCTCGTTGACTTTCAGAGACGTTCTGCCATTCTTGAGGCGCGAGTGCCGCTCAAAACACCTCGCACACCTCACTGCTTTATGACATGTCTTCTAATTATTTCAGAGGTCTCTGTTTTAGATTTGCCGAGTTTGACGTAAAATTGAAGTTCGCTCTCGCTTTGGTTTCCAGTCTATGGAGAGATCGCCATTATGTTCGTGCATGTGGTCAAACAAACTCGTGTAGCGCAATTCCAAATGTTCATAGAGCGACGCCCTTTTGGCACATTGGCAAAAGAAGGTCCCTGCCTTTCACTGCTGCGCGCGTGTTACTGTGCTATCTTCTATTTTTACGCTGAAAAATCAGTGCCGGAATTTTTTTTTTATCAGACCTCGTGTAGTGCGATAACGTCACGTGCAAACAATGTTAAACACTTCTGTTTTCTCGTGTCAAGCCGAAGATTCTTACGTCCACAAATTATGGAGTCTGCTCAAAAATAAACTTCTTGACCTTGTCGAAAAATACATCCCAAGCATAGATTCCACTAGGCTTAAGACACGAAAGAAACTATGGATGGCATCAGCCGTTCTACGATTAAGGAAAAGCGATAGGCACTTGCAGAAGTTATCAGACATAGTACAGGAATACGATTTGAATTTCAGGGGCGCTAAGGTCCAATACTTTTAAAACCTCAATGACAATATGAAAACTAGCTCTAAACTTTATAGTTTTTTTTTAAATATGTTAAGAATAATGGTTCGGATTCTGTAGGAATCCGTGAAATTGTGCAAAATGAGCGGGTAATTTTAGACGACGCCGAGAAAGCCGCGTGTTTAAATAATATCTTTCAGTTCGTTTTCTTTTTGCTTAAATGCAGTTACAACTATTCCTTGTACGTGACTGATGTTCCTAAGATACAACCAGTCGAATTTAGTGTAAGTGGCATTGAGGCCTTATTGCAGAACATCGATGAAACCAAAGCCAGGACTGGCATAATGAAATGCCAGTCCGGATGGCATTTCATTATTTATTAATTTATTTATTTGGAAATACTACGGGCTCCACTCAAGGAGCCTTTGTAGGAGTGGGTAAACCATACGACAAAAGCCTCATAAATAGAAACAGAAAAAAGAAAAAAAAACTCAGGTAAGTAAACTTTCCACAGCAGTAATACAATTTTCAACAGGTGTCAGGATGACAATATCGTTTGGTAGCTCATTCCAATCTTGAATTGCCCGAGGAAAGAAAGAATGTCTAAAACAGTCATTCTTAAACCTGTATTGTTTCAACACTCTACTATGGTTTAGGCGTCGGGACCCTGTCGATAATTGTTCTAAGTAGCTAGAGCTTTCGATTTGAATAGTGCCGTTAAGAATATCATACAGTACTTTATATCTATCACTTTTTGCTTTTGTTTGCAACGGCTGAAGCTGCGCCCTAAGAAGCAGTTCTGGAGATGAGGTTCTTGTACGAAAAGTATTAAAAATAAACCGAGCAGCTAGTTTCTGAATACTTTCCAACCTGAGAATACAATTTTGCGTGTAAGGGTGCCACACTGAGCTGGCGTATTCTAACCCAGGTCTAATAAACCTTTTATAGGCAATAAGTTTAGTATCTGAATCAGCAAACTTTAATTTCCTTCTCAACGCGAACAAAGTGCGCCTCGCTTTATTAACAGTTTATTGACGTGTTCTATAGCGATGCGCTCAATCAGTCTCTCCCTCCCTATACTTAATTTATACCCCGTCGTTGCCAAATGGCGTTCTGCCAGACTGGAAAGTAGCTCCCGTTGTAGTACCTATCCACAAAAGCGGTTCCAAGAAGGACGTCTGTAATTACTGGCCTGGTTCAGTAACGTCTAGTTTATGTAATATCATTGAACACGTGTTTTTATTCACACATAATGTGTCACATCAACGCAAACGATTTGATTATAAGTTAGCAACACGTGTTTTGTAATGGGTGGTTCTGTACAGCGCAGCTTGCGGAGTTTCTTCACGCATAGGCCGATCTCACCAGCCAGTTTGACTACGCCACCGCTGCCGCAATGCATCGAGGGAACTTTAGTGTTTCTGCGCGTGGGGACACTTCGCTGGAGCTCTGCGCGCGCAGAGCACGAGACGGCACGAACTAGTGATTTCCCTACACACCTCCTAGGGGGGGGGGGGGGGGGGGGGGTGTACACCCCCTTGTTTTTTCTGAAGGCACCCCTTTAATTCGCTACGACTCCTCTATTCTCAATACCCCCCCCCCCCCCTAAATCCCTCCCTCAAAACTTAGACACCCCCCCCCCCCCCATAATTTCCATTCCTGGCACGAGCCGTCTCGTGCACTGCCGCATGCCTCCTCTCAACTAAAGTTATGGCGGCGTAACGGATGCGTGGAACGCTTAGTGAAATCCGTCTATTGGTATCTGGTACTGACGAGTGCAAACAAACGGACTGTATTTGCTAGGATTTCCACAAAGCATTTGACACGGTTTCACACTCGCTTCTTCTCCGAAAACTTAAGACGCTCAATTTAGATTCAACTGTTATAAAATAGGTTGAAAATTATTAGTGCCAGCGGCACCAGTGTGTGGTTTTGAGCGACAAACGGTCCGATTACGTCGATCTGGAGTCCCCCAGAGCTCCGTCTTAGGACCACTCTTGTTTTTAATTTACATTAATGACGTTTCTGGTATTTTAGGTGGCCTACCACACTTCGTGACAACCTTTCGGTTCGGATAAGATACGTGTGACTGAGGGAAACAAATGAATGTTGAGGCGCATAAACACGGCGTGTTGTATATGTTAATCTAGATATTATTTTACTGGTGCGTCGAAATTAAATAACGCGAGTTTTTTTTTTTTTTTTTGGTAACTCAAAATAAAAGGAGATGGTACGAGCGATCAAAAGACTATACGACGAGAAAGTGTTCCAAAATGCGTCTTTCGCGCATCGGAACGCAAGGGGGAGCGCGGCAATCAAAGGGCAGTGTAGAGAACGAGTTGGGAAGGCGCGATGACGAGGCCTGCAGCCAAGCGCACGCCAGCATCGCTCAAGGTCGGGGGAAAACAAAAGCATGGGGGGTAAACAAAAGCCCGAGGTGCGCAAGAGCAGACCAACTTGCAGGCCGTACATAAAACTATCTTGCTGTTTACAAACATGAACCGTAGTTTTCGTCCCAAGAGGCTTCCGATGGCTTCGTCTTTGCAAGCCTGCGGAGCTTGCGTATGTCACCAGTGCTAGAAAGCATAAATGCTGAACGGACAACAAAGAAGTAAATTTAACGGGGGCCTTCGGCTGTACGACTCAACGTCTTGGAGGAGACAAGTTGGTTTACAAGAATATTCGACATTTTTGAACAGATCTCGCGTTTCTTGGTTCTTTTGGAGTTCCCCTGGAGAATGGGCGGTTGAATGTTTCATTGACGTTTCAACTTTTTACAAACCGGAAGTTCGCTGAGACGTCAAGGACTGGAGTACCGCCTGGTAGCGTTTCCAAAGGAAAGGGTCTTATATATCGCTTCACGGCGGAGATAGTGCCTGTTGGCAAATCAACGTGAAAAATATATTCTCAATTTAGCGATTCGAACCGGTTCGAACCGGTGTGAACCTTTATCTTTGCTCCCCGGAACTGGACCGGAACTGGATCGAGATCCGTGAACCCAAACCCGAACCGAACCGGTAAAAACTTCTGTTCGACACTCTGATCTCAATTGTTATGTATCCTGATGAACAATCAAATTTTGACATTTCTGCTTAATGAACACCCAAATAAACTGAACGCACGTGGTATGGCCACCTCCAAAATTATTAAAATAATGACTTAGCATCAAATTTGTATGTATTAAAATAAAAGTCGCACTTAAAAGTTGCCACTAAAATTGCTAAAAAAAAAACAAACTTAGTTTACTTTTAAGTTGACAGCGGTCAAAGCTTCGCGCTCGCCGGACCGATCAACCGCCTCTCCTTCGTCCCCTGACCCCGCCCACTGCGCGCGGGTATGGAAGCGTGATCCGTGGCGTAAGATAGACCTATGACTGGTCAACGAGCTCTGAGCTTCCACCGCACTATCAGCTTAGGGGAGAACACAGCATAGGACCCAGATGCACCAATTCAATTACAAAACGTGACGTCATACACGTGTAGTCATACGTGTGCGTTCAGCAGCAAGGCACCGTAATGGCCGCTGATGTGACGACAGAGCAAGCCATGTATACTGAAGGAAGCTGAATCAGCGAGAATCTTTCATGACTCGGAAATCTTTATCTGCATCACTGACGTGAATTTGGAAGTATTTTTTTTTCACGGCGCGCAACAAGAAGCTGAGTCATCCGATATGATAGAGATCAATTTCTAATACAAACAGAACGAGAATGAAAAAAAAAAACCGCCACGTCATCACATACATGTTTTCGAATCTGTCTGCACGGCTTCGTGTTTTGACTGGCAGCCGCTGCGACTATATGAGCCGCGTGCGTATACTGGCTCAATGCCATGGCCTTCGAGAGCCTCAGAGGCCATAACCTGGCCATGGTACGGAGATTTTCCGGTGCTGAAAAGCTCTCTCCAGTTGTTGCAGTCGTCGGGTGAAACCGTGGTTGGCAAAAATTGATGTGGCGCCCGCTGCCAAAAAGTGTACCACACTCGTCGATGTTTCACAGGGAACTGAATTCTCACGCTGCACTCTAAGAAAAAAGGGAGGAAAAAGGTAGCAACGGCGCGTCTTCCTCCCTTCTACTGACGCGCCCCCAAGCGGACACGAGAAGAAGGGAGGAACGATACGTTTTGCTCCTTCTCCAGGCAGACGGGAGAAAGCTTTCGCCCTCCCGACTTATCTTCTTTCGGTTTCGTTTTTCGAGCAGGTCGCGCACGTTGTTAAATAAATGTTGTTGAGTTGATTGAGCTTCAGCGGCAGCGACGGCCGCCTGTAATTCCGTCTTCTAGTCCAAACGTGCAGAACAATTCGGTTGCATTGACGTTTTTACCACTAATTTTATCAAACGAGCAAACGAAGCCGCTAGAAACAGCGAAGTTCCGGAGCAGTGCCAGCAGCGCTACGTACACTGGGTAAGATGACCGTTTCTGGATTGCGGGACCCACGCCGAACTACAGTAGCGGAACCACGCGGAACTGTGTCGACGTTTTCGACGTTATGGAAATCGCAGGAACTGCGTCCAATGCAGGCAGGTTTTCCTGCCCGCTGCCTTCCGTGCTGAGTTCGGTTCTGTTTTCCCGTGCCGAGTGCCAACCGGCGTTAAAGGGACAATGAAGGCAATTTCGGGTATTTTTTTGACGATTGAACTGGGTTCCAGGCCCGTCTCAGGCCACGTTGCCCAAATTTCAGCCGAAACCGGCGCTTGTGTGCCGCGCAAATCAATGAAACAGTTGCGGTAATAATCGTACCGGGATCGACTGGGGCGACGCCACGAGAGTTGCGGGAGAAGCCAGGAGAAGCGGAGCTCACGTGACCAATGCGGGGCCAAGAAGCGCGACGTCACAAGAGACGCGTCAGCGATTGGTCGGAACGAGTGACGTGCCCTCGGTCACGTTTTGGTTCGCAGTTTTTAGGAATACTGTTCTAATTTCCGCTTGAATAACCATGAAAAGTATAAATCGGACCGGAGATGATTACTAAACCGTAAATAAAACAGCATACTTAAAATAGCAACTATGGGCAAACGAAAAAAAAAATAATAAAGAACGCAGCGCTATATGCAGCGCGGAGCACGCTGGAGACGTCGATGTCGTGTTTACTTTGGGAACAGGGTACTCGAAGGATTCTGCAAAGTGGTAGTCATGCCAAATTTGTGCGCCGTAGATGGCTGTTCAAACGGTCGACTGAAGACCAGTAATCGTTCTTGCTCTTTGACGACGAAATGAGTGGACGTCCGACTCTGGTGAAAGCAAAAATGGTGATGTTTATTTTCTCCTTCTTGGGGAGCGTCCCCCGCGGAGGAACCGGTTCCAGGGTCGCTGCCGCTTTCCCCTCGGCATTTTCCCTCGCGTCCCTGTCGGACAGGGACAGGGCCTGTCCTTCGGCAACGCGCCGCTCTCGTCTCGCCCGTGCGAATGTTGCTCACAGCTTTGCTGCTCGGAGCCAGCGGGCCGCTCGTTGCCGGCTGGGCGGTCACCGTCGGCCTCGGGTGATAGCGAAGAACGCCACACACGTACTCCCGTTCCGTTGGTGTTAGGTCACTGAACGGAAGCCCGAACAGAACTCGCTCACGAGTGTGGCATTGTCGTCCATGTTGACAGATCCGAGGAAACACTCGCGCTACCGCGGTGATATAACCCACCGCGGTAACCAGTCTCGATCTCCGAAATGCTACAGATACCGACTATTCACTTATGACGTCACTTCCTACGTCACCTCCGTTTTCGGAGGCCCAGAAATGAGAATGGAGATAGTTCAGTTTCGGTTTCTTCAGTTCTTTTGTAGGCACAGAAATATGCGTCACAAATGTCTACAAAAAATTGGGCAGTATGCCAGGTTCCCAAGAAGCCTAAAAACACCATTTAAAAAAATTAAATAAAATCGCCTTCATTGTCCCTTTAACGTGGTTCTGTATTTCTGCGTGTCGTCGGCAACATAGCAGCAACATCGTGATTGCAGTGTTGTGCGTAGTGAACAGAAGACTGGAATTATCGCCGATGTGACCGTGTGTTCGCGTATCAGTGGTGTAACAGCAAGATGAGATTATGTAAACTGTCGGGCATTGATGCCGCTGGTCGGGCCGTGATCGGAGGGGGCGGGGTGTCGCAGGTTGACGTTCTGCTTTACATTAAAGAGTTTAAGACCACTTGAGGAATTCGGTGCAGTCGATCGACGTGCGGATAGTCATGTCGGAACGCTGATCTGAACTGTAAGCTCCTATCGTACAGTGGCCAGTGTGACTGTCGGTCCCCGAGAGCGATTGCGCTCTGGGGAAAAGACTGAACAGTACGAAATTATGACGGAAAGTACGTATATTTACAGTGGAGTTTTAGCATTAAAAAAAAAAGACAGGTAAAATCGAAAAAAAGCTATCCTTTATTTTGCTGTTTAAATATACTACGGTTCCTGGAGAAACTGCCCTCCAAGTGGCGCGCTGGGATGAGCGCAAGAAGTTTTCGAGCTCGCCACGGCGTAGCTGCGTACACTTAACACCTGCCGCAAGTCGCGGCTTTGACTGCATTCAAGTTGATCGAAAAGCGATTTCTCTCCCCGTGAAGCATCACTTCCAGCTGAGTGAATATCCGCTCTACAGAGATTAATTCAAGACGACAATTTCAGCCGTGCGCGAACAGCACAAATAGAAAAACAAACACTACAATAGAAATACTGGCCACGAAGGGCCGTGCGGGGAAACAAACTCATGGCTTGGAACCGCATTGGAGCGGCTCGGTTTATTAGCTTTCAAATAGTTACGGCATGATCGAGCGTTTTCTTTTTAATAAGAGATTAATTCCCTGAGCCATTAAAAATACTCTCAGATGTATGGCATTGCTGGAAAAAAATCAACATGCTGGGTATATATTTTATTGCTTAGGGTGTCACCGAGAAATTCCGTACGTTCAAAACGACCAGTATAAAAGACGGAAACGCAGATGTCGGTAGTAGTGATCTGGTTAGTGTGGAGTTATATTGATGTTTGCATGTGCGATGCATGTGTATGCGCTCAATGTATGTTCAGCAGTAGTGTGGATAATGTGTCTACATGTGTGTATATTAAAGGTCCCTGAAGCGCAATGGTAGCGTGAGAAAGTAAAAATATTTTTTGTAGAACATGAATTGGGCGGTACTAGCGCCACCTAGCCTAGCAACTTGCGATTACTCTGCTTGGCCCTGCCGTCTGGAAGCAAGCGATTTAACCTCCTTTTACTCTACGCGGCTACGCCATAATTTCGTGTTACCGTGCTGAAATGAGCCAAGAGGCTGCTTCGGATTTGCTTTTTTTGAGAGCGGCTTTTGGTTTTGCGGGCGAATGGTTTACCACTCCTCCGTGATGGGCGGTTGACGCAACGGTTGACGAAGGAATTGTGACTCGAGGAATAGCAAAGGTAAGACATAAAGTGCGCGAACTGGGTGCCAGTTGTCTCGGTTTAACATCGCTGTGCTGACGATGAGAAGACTGAGGGACTGCATGCTTTCGAAACGTAAGTTTCTTTACCTGCATGCAGGGGGAAGCCGGCTTCGGAAATAAATACAGTTCGCGGATAGTTCGTGTTACGTTTATATTTGCTGCTCCTCTCGCTTCGTACAATAGACTAAGCGTTCTCGTTAAGCCTTATTGAGCTCGATTTGCTCGATTCGTGGCCGCAATAATGAGATGCAGGCGACGGAGGAACTTTTGCTCCCCTGCTTTAGGGACGAAAGTTTCTCCCTTTCTGAAGGAACATATGTATCAAGAGCGTTCCTCCCTTTAGGGAGGACTATACTGACCCTTTTTTCCTAAGAGTGTGGGACTGGATCAAGCTGGAACGCCGAGGAAGTTTTTCAATCACTTATTAGGGAGCTTTACTAGATAGTTTCAATGTGTACGATAGCATACCTGACACTCAGCTGCAGCTTTGCGCATGCAGTGTAGTTTTATTGGATATCATTATCGGAGCGGAAAAACGATATAGTGAAACTTTACATCATGTTTTTACGGGAGTCTGGAATCTCGGACCGCCTGTAGAAACACCCGCCAGCGCCCATCCCTAGAATTTTAGTATCGCGGACCGAATCCCCGAGTCCAGCCTTGTTTATCACACACCAACTAGACAAAAGGCCTCCGCATGGTCTCCTCTCTCTCCATGAAACGTCATCAGAGTCGGATCGCGCTAACTCGGCTTCGACGCGCTGATTGGACACGAGCCCCGGCCGAACACTGACACAGCACTCGTGCCCAATGACACGCCTCGATCGATCTGACTGTGATGACGCGTGCGGAGGCCTTCTGTCTAGGTGGTGTTGGTTTATCCCTTTCGTCTCTATCACCTCTCAACCACTTACAAGCGGAGGGACACAATCCTGGTTCCCTCCTTTCTCTGTATCCCTCAGCGCTGAAGACGCCGTGAACTGCACCTTCTACAAAAGTTCGCGCCATTGTTGCCCAGGGGTCACCACCGACCCCCACATACACGGCCCAGCAAATCACGGAACCCTGACCCGGCTCGACAGTTACTGACTGTCGAGCCGGGTCAGGTTCAAAAATAAACAACGCAAACCCAAAGCGCTCATTCTCCGTTTTTTTTTTTAATAGACGGAGAATGAGCGCTTGGCATTGCGTTGTTTATTTTTGCAATAAAGAAAAATTTTTATAGGGAAGGGGGGGGGGGGAGGGGGGTTTACGCTGTAAATGAATTATTCAACATAAAATCGTACTGCACTACCACTTGTAGAGAGCGGTTCCATGTGAAATCAAGCGGGAAAAAAATTAGACAATTAAAAAAAGCTTTTGAAAGAATATATATATATATATATATATATATATATATATATATATATATATATATATATATATATATATATGCGGCATAGGCCAATTCTTCACTGACTGAGCTGAGCACGGCAGGGAGGAGTTTGAGGTGTCCCGCCTCCAACGCGAGCGCGCAACCAAAGTACGGCGGAAGGCATCAAGTGCGTGCTGGAGGCCGTACGTTCTAATTATCCGTTTTTTTACTCAAGAATCAAAGACGGATTTTGACATTTGGGCGATCGTCAAGAATCTCGCATTTGGATGTTTCGTCAGGCTCAGGTACAATTCGCACAATATGGAAAATTTGTAGGCGCTACTGGTGGCCCGGGCTCCTCAGACAAGGCTTCCCGTGACCGTGAATGGACGGTGTTTCAATATAAAAACAGCTGATGACTATGCTCTTAAGTAAGGTTATTCCACTCCTCAATACTTCGTGGTAAAAAAGAAAATTTGGAAGAATTTCTATGACAAAGGTACGGAACCTTGTGAAGCTGTTTTTACAGCTTTTTTTTCCCCCTTGTTACCTTTTCAACGTTGTTTTTGTTGGAAAAAATAAAGGTACAATTATTATTATCATTATTTTAAGTTATGCAGTTTAGGAGTAGCACGAACCCCTCGGGGAGTTAATTACCTTGAGGTGTCAATGTTAAAATCACCTCTTAGCAAGGACTATAATGCCCCTATCAGACGGCGTTCTAAAGTTCCTTTTCACTAAGCTCCTTTAAAAAAATCGGCCAATCAGCTCGCGATGTGGAGTGCGCACGTTCTCTGTGGCGCGCGCACGTGCTCTCCGGCCTGCGCTGGTTTGCCGATTTTATAAAGGAGCTTAGTGAAAAGGACCTTTAAAACGCCGTCTGACAGGACTATAAGTATTTGAGCCTCGCTCTGCGACACCGAGCGAATAAAAACTCAGTCTGAGCCTTCCCATAGAGTGGCGTAAAGGATTCGTTTCTTGCATACTGGCTGTATATGAATCGTAAAGCGAATCGTTGCACCCTTTTTAATTTGTCAATGTTAAATACCATATAAGGGTCCCAAACCTGAGAGGCATATTCAAGGACAGGTCTAACGAAGGTTTTGTATTCAGTGGGTTTTATATCATATGAGGAGTGGTTTAGATTGCGCTTCAAGTACCAAAGTTTACCGCATGCTTTACGAACAACAGAGACAACATGTAGATTCCACTTCAAATCAACCGAAACGATCGCACCTAAATATTTATACGTAGAGACACTTTGCAAAGGGTCCTTATTAATAGGATAGGAGAGACTGAGCGGCGAAAGCATAGACAAGGTCATTCACACACACTTTCCAACATTGAGGGGAAATTGCCAAGTCGTGCACCACTCAGACAGCCTTTCTAGAGCAAGGTTAATTAATCGTTGATCGTTAACGTTTTAACTTCGCTAAACAAGATGCAATCGTCGGCATAAAAACGCATGTCAACGCCAACAAACTTTTCAATGTAATGATTAAAGATGGGAAATCAAAGTGGTCCCAAGACGGAGCCTTGGGGGACACCTGACGAAACATCTGCTGCATTAGCACAAGCTCAAAACAGCGAGACAAGAAAACGAAGCGCATTCAAGTAATCTTCACGCCAAGAGGCAAGTTTTAACAAAAGTTTAGGATGAGACACCCGGTCGAACGCTTCAAGTAATCTGGTCCAGTATCTCGGCAATGTCACGTGTCGTCTCTATCAGTTGCGTAGTAGTTGAGAGGCCGCGCCAGAAAACATGTAGGCCAAGGCAAAAAAAGTTATTATACTTCGTTTCAGCTTAGGTCCAAGCGCGGCCGATGTATGAGCCGAAGGGCCAATCAAACAGCGAAATAGGCACAAGGTCACGGCGTGCTCTCTGCAGTTGATAGGACCAGCCGGTATTCGCCGTCTCTCTGTGCGTGCTCCTCCGCCGGCTAATCCTATCAAGCGCAGAGAGCAAGCCATGACGTTGAGCTTTTTGCGCTCCTTGATTGGCCCTTCGGCTCATAACATCCGGCGCGCTCGGACCTAGGTTGAAACGAAGTATAGTTTGAAGAAAATATTGTAGAGCCCATCCACTTCACGTGAAGATGGAGGACCAGCGAAGTTGTTATCTTTACGACAACTTTACGACATCCATACGATTTACCCGTGATTGCAATGAAGACGCGTACATGACTTCGATGTTTAATTGTATTTATTTAATTCTTGGTGACTAAAGTGATCATTTCCTTATGGTCACTTATGGGCAATTTCTAAACCCAATTTTTCAAGGCACACCTCGAGGACAGTTTTTGTTTTTTCGAGTGAGCCCAAGTCTCTTTATCAGCATCGCGGAAGCGAAAAAAGGAAGGTTAGATCGGCGCGTTCTGCCCTCAGCCTTGTCACAGCGCACTCTTAGCTGAGATCAGTCGGTGACCGTAGATAACCGGGGATCAGGAACTCACTATCTAATAACACCAAGGAACGCTGACTCACGCAGGTTGCCTGCTCTTTTTATTTATACTTGCCACCTGTGCCATGGAGTGAGCCGACGTCATTAGTCTGAAGCGCGAAAACGGCACCTAGCATCCGCGATCCCAATAGGGAGTATTCACTGGCGGCCATAGCTGTGTGCGCGACTGCTGAGCGCGTGCTGAAGGCAAGCTTCCACAGTTCATTTTGCAGCGTGCACTCCACACCATCAAGATTGCCGGTCTTCGCAGCCCATTATGTGAGCTCGTTCTGAGCATGCGCTCTAATCAGTGACCTCAAATATGGCGTCCAGTGAATACCCCCTATAGGAGCGGAGTTAAGCTGATATATTTTCGGCTTCGGTCCCATTGGCTGGCGCGCGTCGACGAGGCTCCCATTGGCCGCTGCGGTCAGTTTGTGTGGTGTCATCCTGACTGTGTTATCACACTGTTGTGTTATCACTCATCAGCGCGATCGCTCGCCTCTTATCGGTTGTACGGCGCGTGGCAATATATACGGCACATGTAATAAACCAAAGGGTTCGTTCTGCTGGGAACCACGTTGCTGTCTGTTCCTTCCTTGCGCCGCAAGGCACACGACAGTTTGAACGATCGCTCACCCGATGGCGCTGCGTGTCCGCGAGGCAGCGGCTCCACCATTCTACGCCCAAGGTCAGCGCGTTGTACGCCGCAGATTAAAGAAGGGAGCGAAGAGCGGCGTGCATGCTTTCGCATTCACATCTCATAAGAACTGCTTAGGTGTACCTCGAGACTTGTTTTGATAACATCCATGGACGTATTTTTTTCCAGATCCTAGCACATAACAGCTTCGCTGCAAAAGGACATGTGCTTAAACACAATATGCCCTAAAGATTTTGCAGACGACGACAGCGGCGATATGGGCCTGTAGTCGTTAAGTGATTACGCATCCCCAGGTTTGTAAACAGGAATGACCTTTGCAATCTTCCACCGACCGAGGACATGCCTCTGACAAGAATCGCGTAAATAAAACAAAAATTAACTTTGAACGCCATTCAGCATATCGTTTTAAAAATGAGTTGGGAATGTTATCTGGGCCTTGTGACTTTTTATTATCAAGGTTCAGCAGCAATGAAAGTACGCCTTCAATTGATACTGGAATACGTCATCTGTCGACAGCAATTCTCACTACGCGTGCATCTTCTGCGAAGTTACGGCGTAGATTGTACAGAACAGGTTTCTGACTCTCTTTTTTTTTTTTTTTTGAATGAGGCAAGTTCTTTTTTTTTTCATTTTTTCACTGCAAACTTTCACCATTTGCATGCACCTCTGTAGTATATTGCAGCACGATACGTTAAAAAAAACCGTATTTTGCGGACGTATAAATTGCTTGAAAAGCGTTAACATGCTGCATGCATCGCCGAACACTCCTTCTCCCCCAAATATGTGGTGCTACTGGTCCAAACCATCCAGATGCCAAAATTTCAGAGCTAACGGTTATCTTGTTCAAAATTTAGAAGTTATTTTCAAAACATTTTAATAAAAAAAAATGGGGCCCGTTTTCGCCCGCTTTCGCTAACTGGCGCCATCCAAAAGCTCTGTTAGCTTCCATTTTTCCCATTGAAAATTTAAGGAAATCCCTTATAACTTTTCAATAACATAACTATTACTTCTGAAACTTTTATATCAGGTTCCTACCGCTAGCACTCCATTTAGACGGAGAATGAGCGCTTGGCAATACGTTGTTTATTTTCGCGATAAAGCAAAATTTTGGGGGGAAGGGGGGGGGGGTTATGATGTAAATGAATTCTTCAACATAAAAGCGTACTGCACTACCACTTATAGAGAGCGGTTATATCTGAAATCAAGCGGGAAAAAGATTAGATAATTAAAAGAAGCTTTTGAAAGAATATATATATATATACATATATATATATATATGCGGCATGGGCCAATTCTTAACTGACTGAGCTGAGCACGGCAGGGAGGAGCTTGAGGTGTCCCGCCTCCAACGCGAGCGCGCAACCAAAGCACGGCGGAAGGCATCAAGTGCGTGCTGGGGGCTGGACGTTCTAATTAGCCAGCTTTTGACTCAAGAACCAAAGACGGATTTTGACATTTGGGCGATCGTCAAAAATCTCGCATTTTGCCACTCTTCCCATAGAGTTCCATGCAAATCCGATTCCGATTTTTTTTCCTTCTCGCCGCAGCGCCATCTGCCGCAAATCGGGGTACCCGCAAGCAGACGAGTACACAATCCGGGTCACGGCGCTGCGGTAGGCTTCTATTGGCCGTTTCCCCACCTGTCTATCTTACACCCTGGTTGTGAATGTGAAAGCATGAATGTGGTTCTTCGGCTCCCTTAGTTCGTCTGCGGCGTAGTGGTGTGGACGGCCACGTTTCCCCGGCGGATGGCCGAGTGCGCACTCTAGTGAAGTGGCCGTGCCGCGCTGAGCTCGGCCGTGCACCCTCCCTGGAGTTTGCCCGAACGGGCTCTGCCACCGGGCCCGCACCGCTGCACCGCTCTTACCGGCGGCGGGGCCGCTGCCTGCGCTGCGCCACCATGAAGAGGGCTTCTCTGGTGGCTTTTTTTGGAACTACGCCCACGAGAGCCAATGGGAGCCTCGTTCCTTGATGACGCGCGCCAGCCAATGGGAGCACAATCCCTCAGAAATCGGCTTCACTTGGAAAAGAGGATTTTAGGTGCCGTTCGGCCAACGTTTGGAGTGGTTTCAAAGCTGATGACGTCGGTTCGCTACATAGAACAGTTAATGCTTTCACATTAATAAATGAACTTCGCATCACACACTTGCGTCCGAATATCTGACTCCAATTTCTCGAGAGTAAGCGCACTTCTCTTGGCACCTGATTTCCGAGTACGTAAAATTTTTCGCTTTAGGTGAATAATATCTCGATTAATCCGTGGGTTCTGTTTATTAGGGTACTTTCTTACCATATGAACAAAATTGCGCAAACATTCTTGTACGGTCAACTCAAACGTAATCCACAATGCGTCGATATCAGTGTCAGGAAGAGAACTGAGCTGAGAAAACTCGTCGAAATGGAACGTCGAAACGAAACGCAGGTCAAAGACACTTTCATCTGTTGCCCTTGAAAAATCATGCCACCAGACGGTAATGCTCTCTCTTGTAGTTATTGGAACAAATGTTAAGCTCGAAAACAATAACTTTGTGATCGGAATATTCGTTCTTCCACGCTACAAGAAAAAAAAACATTAAGAAGTCGCTGAGAAATGCAAAGTAAGTCTAAAATGTTTTCCGTACTTTCTTAGATACGAGTTGGGCTACTGACTAATTGCACAAGATTCTTCTCAAAGGCGATTTGTAGTACTTAAGAGTCAGAATTCTGACACTTGGAAGACAGTGGGCACATGTTTGGCCAATCAATGAGCGGGAGATTAAAATCCTCAGTCAAAATAATAAATGAACCATCGTTTCGACATATCGTTGACGCATTCGGACAGCTCGTCAAGAAAAGAAACATTGGCGCCGGGAAGACGGTATACACTATGCCGATAATTATCGGCCCCAGTAATTACTTCAATATTCTCGGACTTTTGTAACAGAATAGCATCAATACTTTTACAAACGTAAAACGCAACGCCTCCCCGCGGAAGCCCCTATCCCTCCGAAAGATACTGTAATTCGGGGGCGTTACCTCGCTGTCAAAAACGCCATTGTGTAACCATGTTTCCATTACAGCAACTATATTTAGTTTGTTTACAAGAAAAAGGTACTTATAACGTCTATCGTTTTATTTATTAGACTTCTTGCGTTAAGGCTTATAATTTTTAAGGAAAACGAATCAGATACAAACTGTCAGTCAGAATTAGCCACAGCGTCACGCTGTGGCTAATTCAAAACGACCAGTTTAAAAGACGTTTCCATCTTTTATACTGGTCGCTTTGAACCAACGAGGTAGAGGGGCTTAGAGTGATAAACCGGAAGTTCCGAAGTGGCACCCCCCCCCCGGTTGCCGCCATGTTTTACGCAAATGTGACCACTCGTCACGTGACCTCCCAAGAGCCGTGACGTCACAGGTAAGATGGCAGCGCCCAGAGCTGGCGGATGCCAGTTTGTTCGGTGCGCGGTAGCCGTGATGTGCAGCTGCTTTCCGACGATTTCGGGCTTTTTCGTGCTCGCTGACGCAGGTATAATGTGAAAATATGAAGGAATGAGACTTTATACCCTTTTTGCGCAAGATCGCTCTGGATCATCTGGATATTAACACCTGTAAGACAGCATCAGCCGTATCGCCGTACCGGTGCTCGGATTCGGGATCTGTTCGAGGATCTATAAAACTTTGAGTGCTTTTAGCATAAAATTTTCGCAATCTCTTAGCTTTGTTTGAACTTTGGAATGTCTGAGAATCGACGCGAAAGGTATACAGTCGCGTTAGGGCCTAGGAGAAGTTGTTTCAGCCCTGCGTCACCGAATAACCATAGCAACTTTTAGCGAGGAAGCTCCTGCGATCTTTTAACCTTTTGTGCTAATCGACGATTCTACATTCGATCGCTTTTCTTCCTTTTTTTGTGAGTGCGAAGTGCACACTTATTTTCAGCTACGAGGATGACGTTTTATTGAGTGTGGGGATGAATAAATCGTTGCAGGCACCTGCTACAAAGCTATTCGACTTGCAATAAGAACAACTGTTTTGGTGTATGCATAGATTAACTGCACCTTTTTCGCTTTCGTGGGATTTATTGCAGCAATACTTTTTTTTTTTTCATCAAGAGTGCATTGTATTAGTCGGTCAATTATTTACTTGTTCTAATTACCTGGATAAGATGATTCATATTTGTGTTCATCCCTTGCCTGAAGAGCAGCCTTGTTGAACAATGTTGGCGACCATTCCTTTCGGTCTCTTCAATAGACTTTTTTGAAAAGTGTGGGCTGCCTATACTTCGTATCATTGTAACTTGGAAAAGGGCAACCGCCACAGCCCCCTCGAGCCAATCAGAGAGACGGAGCGAAGGTGTGTGACAAATCTGTGCAGACGAGCACTCTGAATGACATGTTGTCATGTGCCTCTCTCCAACGCGCATATTGGCTCACCGAGACTGTAGCCTTCGCCGTTTTTTCAAATTGTGATGAAACGCATTACAGTAGCTACTACTCTAACTACCCCAGGCTTTTATACTTTGGACATTTGTTCGACAAGAATGTTATGCCCGCCATCACTGTGAACTCGGCTCAGCGCTTATTGGACTCAAAAGCTGCATAAGCATTCGACGTAAACTGGGGCCCATTTGTGTGCTTTACGCCGAAAAAAAAAAAAAAAATGGTGACAGTTGTGTTGCTTGATGGGGTTCTGCAAAGGGTCTGTTGTGTCAAACGTATAGGAAGTGTCCTGCTATATAACAATGCATCAACACATACTATTAAAGTATATGCTCAGAGGTGTGTATTTTTAAGTACCCTCTCTGCAATGCCTACGAAGTACCCTGGAGGGAATAAATTAATAAATAACATTTTCACACCACTGGAGTAGGTTTTCGGATGCGCCACATGTTCAAGAGAAGTGGAACGAGTGCAGCCCCTTGCAACAAGTCTGCCAGTTTGGTATGTCCCATTAATTAATATTGAAGGGTCAGAGATGCGAGTGTCCTCAAAAGGACCTGCGCGTGCAGTGAACACAATTCTTGGTGTATAGACTCTCAAGGCGTAAAGGCAAGCCGAAATATGTTTGTCTGGTTAGTGTATCAAATATGTTTATTTCCACTTGATTACATAATTATTGATTCTTAGTAAATGGCTCCATAACGAGTTCTTTCTGCGACAGTCTCCTGTCAGGCGTTCAGTCGTAGTACCTGTGGACCTTGTTGTCGGATGACGCTCCTGGCACGTCGGGGTTCAGTTTGGTCGAGTAGCAACCTTGACCGACTGATGCCGTCTTGTAATCATACGTCATGTGCGGCCACTGACATCTGATGCACTGAAGCTGCAGGACTGGCTTCTAATCCGCAAAATTTTCCTGGAAGTTTTCTGCATCAATGCAGCAAGCTCGGGCATGTATTGGTTATGTGGCTGTGCCTTTTGTTGTACCGTTGACTTGATAGCTGGCAACAATGTTTGTTTGCTATCCAAGCCATTTCACTTCCATTTCGTAATGGCGATTTATTCTGCATCCCGTGACCACTGCAACTTGTGTTAGTCTCGTGTGGCAAAGTGAAGTGTGGTGATGCTTGCAGTCCACTTTTGAGAGCAACCAACCATTCTATTTCTTCAAGTCACTCAGCGGCATTCTCCCTCAAAGTTGGAAATTGTGTGCTTTGTGGCGTGGACACAGATAATTAGTGTCAGAAAATTATTAGGTATTGTCCTTGGACGACAACCGACACCAGATAAACTGTCCTTGCATTGCTGCTCACCTGCTTTGTCGAGCTTACCTCCCGTCCAGATGAAGTAAATCACGAGCTTCGGGATAATGTCGGCACCAGGGACAAAGACCGCCGAAGATAATCCTCAATCTTCCACGGACGCTCGTCGAGACGTGGTCGAGGGTCGTTCGGCACGAACCCTTGCAGGCCAATTCATTGGTACGGGCACCTCCAGTGGACATGGTCGGCCTCACGCAGTGGTAGCAGAGTGGTTTTCGGTCGGTCATTCGCAGCACCTCCGTTTTCCTCGGTGTACTTTGTTCAGCGCGGACCTACACTGGTTCTTCCCGATGTCGGGAATACTTCGGCGTTGGGGTGTCTCGTTGAATTGGCATTGAATAGTAACAGGTAGCCGGTGATGGTCGTTGTGACTTTGTGGCATAAGTCGCCCTTGGTTCGTCAAATGTCGCTTCGCTCGAAGACGTCTCCAGTTGAAATGCCTGTCGAACTTCTTCTGAAACAATCTCGGCAATCAAAATAAAAGCCGGGCAACTGATGGCAGGAACTAGCTTCCTTATCTCTTCCCAGACACCGTTGTGGATGATGTCACGGATGCCTGGGGGGCTTGCGTCGAAGTTCCAGCTGGACGACTCGAGTGTCGAGACGCTGGGGCGTTGTTGATAATGACAGGCTCGGGCCTGCAGTGTACATTCAATGTTGGAAGCCTCATTGATATGACCCCTTCGACTGTTGTCGTGGGGTTGCGGACAAGGCTGCCGAAGGTGTTGTCCCTCACATGAGGGACATGGGATTCTTAGCTTCAATTGTCTTTTGTAGCATCAGGGTTGGCGTGGGTGCTCGATCAGGCGCAAAACATCCTCCACGAAAGT
Source organism: Ixodes persulcatus (assembly GCA_013358835.2). NCBI lineage: Eukaryota > Metazoa > Arthropoda > Arachnida > Ixodida > Ixodidae > Ixodes > Ixodes persulcatus. The sequence continues at coordinate 264,145 of JABSTQ010010410.1, forward strand.
GGTGACGCTCTCGTTTGGGCAGTGTCCTGGACAGAATAAGGAATTCGGCTCTCTCTCGTCAATGTTGGCTGATGAACGTGCACTTCAGCTCGATCTTGCAAACTTCCCACGACGTTAAGGAGGATTCATGGTTCTCAAACCAGTGCCTGGCAGTTTCTTCCACGAGAAGTATGGGTTCTGCAGGAGCTGGTTGTCCATCTACCCACTGTGGCGGACGACACGGTCATATTGTTCAATCCAGCCCTTGACGTCTTATGCACCTTGCGTGAAAGGGCATCAGAGTGCGAGGTACGACGGGCATGCAAACGATGGTGGGAGCGGACGCGGTTTGCTGCTACAGGTTTGTCATTGTTGGCTTAGTCAGCTTCGGTTTTTCTGGCAAAAGGCCTGATTCCGGTGGTTTTGCTGGATTTCAAGTTCTTCGTGGTGTATTTCCGAGGTTCGTCCTTGTGGTACTCGCTCGTCTTGCGGTTTTTCTCCCGGGCTCGGGATAGGACTTGGGTCACGGCTCACCAGGGGTTTAAGACGCGGGGCAATGTGCCACCCGTGTCTTGTTATCGGGCAACTCGGCTGAGGAGCCGCCAGGGTCCACACAGAGTGAACGGCTATGGGTAAAGTGCGCAGCACCTCCACCAGAACATACAATGACAGCTGAGCATGAGCTGGAACTTTCCAGAATAGTAAATATTGATAGAAAATAGGACTGGAGCAAGCATCCGTGACAACATAACAAAACAGACAGAAGAGAGTCTATCCTGACCACTAAAGAAGCTGCATTGCTTTAGTGGCATTCTGTCCGAATAAATCCTCTCCTTCGGGGTTTGGCGACTGCCGTGGACGAGCTGAACTGAAATCGATGTGGGACCACATTGCTGGTAATGAGCCGCTGCAGACTGCCGTCGCAAAGCGGCGTGAACGGGTGGACTGGGTAGGTAACACGTGCGATGAAATGTCCATACAGCTTGCAATTCGAGAAACGAGTGTTGATGAAACTTTGGTGTCGACGAAACGTGCGACAGATCAGCGGAATCAATACCAACTGCAACACCTGTGCTCCGTGAAAGTGCACGTCTACGCCAGAACAATTTAGCAGGCAGCACAGCATCACCTAAAGCACGGCACAGGAACTACCAGCTTGAAGGCAGCTCTTCGGCGCGCCGCACACCTGTGCTCCGTGAAAGTGCACGTCTACGCCGGAACAATTTGGGAAGCAGCACAGTATCATTTAGCACGGCACGGGAACTACAAGCGTCAAGGCAGCTCTCCGGTGCACCGCACAACCAAAGTGAGCCTTCGGTCATTTGAACGAAGCGGCACCACGACTGCACACTGCCAAGCACGACTCACGCAATTTCCGTCGCTAAACTGTGTATCCAGATATGTTGCACACACTTCACTGCAGATTTCGAAGGTTCCGATGGTCAACGAGAGCATGGAAACGTTGCCTTAAAATTTGTCCTAGCGGTGTCCGAATCAATCCGAGGTCCCAGCAACGTAGGGCCGATTGTCTCCTTCGTTCCAATATCCCCGTCGGTCACCAGCGAAATGTACACCGTTCCTCCGTATTTTCACGTTACACCTACGTCAGACACCACGCTGAACTCTGAAGTCGCTTTCGACCGGCCTTATATCTTTCGACCGGCCTTATATGACGGCTTCCGCGTCTGAAATCAACTCGCCGAGACTAACGACAACGAACAAAGCATCCGACAAGCTCCGGCCAATGCTCCGGCCCAGCTGGGGCCAGCCGCTGCATGGGCGCTGCCATCTTTCCTGTGACGTCACGTATTTGGTTTGGTCACGTGACGAGTGGTCAAATTTGCGTACAATGGCAGCGGCCTTATGGGGGTCACTTTCGAGTGCGGACCGGAACCCCGGTTTATCGCTCTAAGCCCCTCTACCTCGTTGTTTTGAACGTACGGAATTTCTCGGTGACTGCCTAAGCAATAAAAAATATTCCCAGCATGTTGAGTTTTTTCCAGCAATGTCATACTTCTGAGAGTATTGTGAATGGCTCAGGTGATGAATCTCTTATTAAAAAGTAAACGCTTGATCATGCCGTAATTATTTGAAAGCCAATAAATCAAGCCGCTCCAATGCGGTTCCAAGCCATGAGTTTGTTTCACCTCACGGCACGTCGTAGCCTTTGTTTCTACTGTAGTGTTTGTTTTTCTATTTATGCTGTTCGCGCACGGCTGCAATTGCCGTCTTGAATTAATCTTTGTAGAGCGGATATTCACTCTGCTGGAAGTGATGCTTCACGGGCAGAGAAATCGCTTTTCGATCAATTTGAATGCAGGTCAAAGCCGCGACTTGCAGCAGGTGTTAAGTGTACGGAGCTACGCTGTGGCGAGCTCGAAAACGTCTTGCGCTCATCCCAGCGCGCCACTTGGAGGGCAGTTCCTCCAGGAACCGTAGTATATTTAAACAGCAAAATAAAGGGTAGCTTTTTTTCGATTTTACTTACTATTCCTTTTTAATGCTAAAATTCCACATTGTAAATATACGTACTTTCCGTCATTATTTCGTACTGTTCAGTCCTTTCCCCAGAGCGCAATCGCTCTCGGGGAGAAGAAAACCGACAGTCGCATTGGCCACTGTACGATAAGAGCTTACTGTTCAGACCAGCGTTCTAACATGACTATCCGCACGTCGATCGATTGCATCTAATCCCTCAAGTATCTTATACTCTTTAATGTAAAGCGGAATGTCAACCTGCGACACCCCACCCCCTCCGATCACGGCCCGACCAGCGGCATCAATGCCCGACAGTTTACGTCATCTCATCTTGTTGTTACACCACTGATACGCGAGCACACAGTCACATCGACGATAATTCTAGTCTTCTGTTCACAACGCACAACACTGCCATCACGACATTGCTGCTATGTTGCTGACACGCAGAAATACAGAGCCACGTTGATTGCCGGGGTGCACTCGGCATCGGAAAACAGAACCGAACTCAGCACGGAAGCAGACTTGTACGTAGTTCAACTACTCTACTCAAGTTGCTGTAGTTTAACTACTTTTCTGATTAGTTTAGTAACTTTCAATTACATTTTACTTTGTTAATTAGTAGTTTACTTTAATTACTTTTATGAGTAACTTCTACTCAAGTTACAAGTTACTTTCAAATTTTAGTGGCTGTCTTGTCTATTCACAAACATTCCTGCACAAAAGAGATAAGATGTTGGAAGATAGCTGATATTTGCAAAGAGGGGGAAGATTGTGGCGTAGGAAAGGGGGGGGGGGGAGAGAGAAGATGGTTTGGAGAGTCCGAAACCCCCCCAAAATTTTCACAAGCCCCCTCCCCCTTCACTGCAACAACACTGCTGCGAGGCGCGGGGAGCGAGCAGGCACGACGCAAGAGAGGCCGAGTAACTGCGGGATTAGCGCCGAAGACTGGCGTTTCTCTGCGTCCCGAAGCTCAAGGAGACTTGACCCATTTGAACAAAGGGCTAATCCCCGCTTCTCCCCAACGTAAAAAACTCTCGCCCACTACAGGAGGTGCACACACTTTATCCTCACTCAAAGGAGGCATCAAAATGCAGCACCTGCTCTGAAACTCATCTGGTGCTCCCGTAGTTTGTGCTGTACTCGAAGAATCACGTGCTAAAGGGCAACGCAAAGAATACCTTTTCGCGTTGCCTTTCCTCCCAAGACTCAGAATATGCAGATATTCAAAGATTCAAAGATAGTTCGAGAAACCTGTAGTAGTGCCCCCACGTTTTTATATAAAAAATAATAAACAAGCAGTGTTGGGAAGCACTCTATGTACATGGTACTTAAAGTACTACTGTTTAAAAAATTGCACTTTACTTGAAGTAAATTCTCTGAACATGTACTATCGCGGACAATATGAGCTGAAACAGCGCTCCGGCCGGCGCACGGTACTACCTGCGCCGCCTGTCGCCTTGCTCCGCACACACGGCGCACCCTGACGCCGAGATAAATTATCACTTGCGCTCGCCGCTCCACTGTGCTCTTCCTGCCGTCTGAAAGCAAGACGGCGGGTGCGACAGCGGGCGTGTGTGTGGTAGGGCGGCAGGGAGAGGGGGGGAGGGGGAAGATTACACTTATTGTTCCTTCTTTGCTATTGATTTACTTCAGTCTATTGTGTAGAATCACATAGAAAAAACTCTGATTGATGAAGAAAAAAATGTTGAAGTATCTTAAATTGCAGCTGCGATTATCGGTTTTTTGAAAGTCACATCAAAAGACGTTGTAGGCCTTTTTTTTTTTTTTTTTTGATGAAGTGCATGCTCAAAGTAGGGTATCGTAATATATAGGTCAAAATTTGTATGGGATTTAGTCCTGCTCCAAGATATTTACTTTTTAATTTTATTTTTTTATTGAGCACAGCTGCGTAAAAAAGAAACAACGGTAACCATACACGCTACTACAGAGGTTTTGTAACCTTGATTATTATGAAAAGGTTCAAAAGTAATATTTCTTTGTTTCTGGGCCCACGTGTTTATTTCAAACAAAACAAGTGCTGACAAGACATCAGTGTTTTATTTACAAATGCCCAGTCTTGATAAAGTGCAACAGCCTTGCCAGGAGAAAAGCTTGAAAGTTCATCGAAGGAATATTCGCAGAGGACAATGTCAGACAAAAGATTAATAGTCGGCGTGGAAGTTCAACTGCAGTATACAAGAAGATCGAGATCAAGGATGCACCACTCAAAGGTATCCACTGGTTAACGGCGCCAAACAGTGTGTCGAAATTGTAGCAGCAAGCTTTGTTCCAATCAGCAGAAGTCCGGTTCATGGGGTCCTGAGGCGCACTAAAGCTTACGATGGAAGGTAATACCGCGTCCACGGCTGTCTGGTAAGGATTCATAAAGCGCGGCCAAGAAGCCGGGCTCCGGCCCGAAGCATCAGAATTCATCTCTTAAAGCTTCCCACAATTCGTCGGCAGTGGCGTGGGGGAGGGGAAGCCGTGACATGGCTATCTTGATGCGCCTCCAAACGTGTTCGATGATATTCAGATCGGCTCCTTTTGGGGGGCCAAGGCAGCTCCGTCAGGCAGCGCTCCTCGAGGACATACGAGCGTGACGACGTATTTTCTACTTTGGCGTTTTCTTGAAATGCACTAAAATTCATGATAGCTGAAAACGTGAACATTGGACTGCACGGCACAGGCATCGTGATGCTGGTTCCGCCGACCAATATTTTCGCTAGCAGACGGCCGGAAGAGCGCAGCGGCGCAGTGAGCGCAAGTGAGAACTTATCTCGGCCTCAGGGTGCGCCGTGTTTGCGGAGCGATGCGTCAGGCGGCGCAGGTAGTACCGTGCACAGGCCGGAGCGCTGTTTCAGCTCATATTGTCCGCGATAGTACTTGTATTTTCCGAGGAAAGTGATACTCCCGACTTTACTGTACGTTCCCTGAATTTGAAAACAAAAAATGGTGGTATCGTCGTGTGAAAACGCGCTCTTTCGAGACGTCATCTGGTCATTTTTCTGAGTGAAGTAATGGCGACTGTAAGACCGATAGAAAGAAGCAGGGCCGTACCCAGGGGGAGGGTTTTGGGGTTCGAACCCCCCCCCCCCCCCTTTCACTGTCGGCTGGGGAAGGGAGGAGCGATGGGGCGCGTTTCAAAAGAGGCCAGGGGTGGCCTTGATTTCGCTAAAGTCACTGGATTGGGAGACCCAGTGGGGGACCCGCTGGAGTTCCAGCGATGCTGTTAGGGGTGCACGTGTGCCTGTATATACAATGCAGCACTCCTTACTATTACTGCTAACCAGAGGCGCGTGAATCCCAGAGCGTCTTCGCCGCGCCCCGAAAACCACAACGCACCCGGCCTTGACCGGTCTTTTCGGAACCACTCCCCCTCGGCAGAAGATCCCCGGGCGCCTTGCTTCCCCATGCTCATACCACGCTCCGTTCCACTGCACAGTGGACCGTAGCGGATGCTAGAGACCGTCTTCGCCAATCGAGGGCTGAGAGAGAATCACATGACCTTGAGCTTTGCATAGCACACCATAGAGGATAAGGTGACACTCAGAGCTGGATTGGCTAGGATAGAGTTCCTGTATAGGCTCCCTACTGGAGCCAGAGTTGCGCGTTTGATTCCACATGCCGCGTGCTGCCCTCGCCGCTATTCGCCGAGATCCGATCACGTGAGGAGCCGTATCAAGTGTCGTGGAGCAAAGTAGACGTTGCACGCGCCCCGGCGTACGTTCCCAGGCTTTTGAGCCCGCCGCGCGCCTCGAACGCGCGGCGCTGCTATTCGCCGAATTCAGTCACGTGAGGAGCTGAATCCACATGCCATGCGTGAACGCGCAACTCTGGCTCCCGTAGGGAGCCTATACAGGAACTCTAGGCTGGGACAGATGGCTCGTAGCGCCCTCCGCGGTCCATTATAAGGTGACACAGAGGAAATGTTCGCTCGAGCAATAAACACGTACGTTTGAGGGAAGCTCGTATCGTTCTCTGTTCGTTAGTCAAACTCCCAGAACACCGCGAGCGTGCGACGCCTGAGGGGCTTTGGGGGGCCTGCCGGGGGTATGGGGTGTTTCGCGCGGTAAAGAGAATGACGAAGATTCGTTCCGAGCTGTGTCTATAGTCGCAGGGGTTCGGAGTGTTCCCGGACCCTGCAGAGGATGCGCGGGGATGCGGTTAGGGAGCTGGGTCAAGTACATGGCTGTATATATTTTTCTTATTCTCTTACCCCCGGTTCCCTCTCACCCAAGTCATGTTTACTGGGGAGGAGTTTGGGCAAATAAATAAATTTTGGCGTAAGCTGAAAGTAAGCTTTGAGACAATTCACTCCCGCTGTAATGGTGCATGTGAAACATTTCTTTGCTCGCCATTGTTAATTATAGACCAATCACATGCTTCTGGTTTTAAAAAAGTAAATACAAAAAACGGCCATTCAAGATGGCCAACGTGTTCCAGAAACCCCCCCCCCCCCCCCCAAAGAAATTTTCTGTGTACGGCCCTGGAAAGAAGTGCCTTATAAGTTGATTATGTCAAACAGCTCGTCAGCGAGAAACAACTACTCTGCGGCGACTTTACCTTATACAATATTTTCTGTCATTTCCGTAAAAGACTGATGCACCTCCGATTATTCCTGGAGCAATGCATACTACTTAAAAAACACTGTGTATGAATGAAAGGGCATCATGAAAGATTGTGTTAAAAGTGCTTGTACTTTACATTGATATATATATATATTGTATTTATATACGTTACTTCAAGTACATTGCACCCGGTGTACTTACTACTTTACTTGAAGGACATAACCTCTCGCTTACTTTGTACTTTACTTCAGGTACTTTTTAGATGTACTTTACGCAACACTGTAAACAAGCAAACACTGTCTAAAAAATCAATCTCAGGCAGTGCTCAACCTCAAAGTAGAAATGACACATTCGCAGTACATCATTGACCAAACAAACAAGAAATTACAAAACAATTAGGCACGCAGAAGCAGAACCAGCTATTAAAGCATTTCTGTGAAAAAAAAAACAAGCCGATTCATATTTGGCTAGCACAATTTCGCTAACGGATCCAAACCTCTGTACTTTCTTTTTACCATAAAAAACATATAAAAGTAACTTCAAAAGTAATTCGCTACTTTTTTACGGTAATTAGTAATTTTCTCAATTACTTTCTATTTGAGTAATTTCTACTCTACTGAAATTACTTTTGACGTCAATACTCAGTAACTTAACTTAATTACTTTTTTGAGTAACTTGTACATGTCTGCACGGAAGGCACCCAGGCAGCCGGCAGCAAAACCTGCCTGTCTTGGACGCAGTTCCTCCGATTTTTATAACGTCAAAAACGTCGACACGGTCCGCGTGGTTTCACTACTGTAGTTCCGCGTGGGTCCCGCGGCTACTGGCACTGCTCTGGAACTTCGCTGTTTCTAGTGGCTTTGTTTGCTCGTTTGATAAAATTAGTGATAAAAACGTCAATGCAACCGAAATGTTCTGCACGTTTAGACTAGAAGACGGAATTACAGGCGGCCTTCGCCGCCGCTGAAGCTCAATCAACTCAACAACATTTATTAAACAACGTGCGCGACGTGCTGGAAAAACGAAACCGAAAGAAGATGAGTCGGGAGGGCGAAAGCTTTCTCCCGTCTGCCTGGAGGAAAAAACGTTTCGTTCCTCTCTTTTTCTCGTGTTCGCTTGGGGGCGCGTCAGTAGAAGGGAGCAAGACGCGCCCTTGCTATCTTTTTCCTCCATTTTTTTTCTTAGAGTGTAGTCGCGCACGCAGCTATGGCCGCTAGTGAATGCGGCGTACTTGTGACGTAGCCGCTACTCTCGTCAAGCTTCAGCCTGTTTGCCGCTTGGGGCGGGTCGGGGATTTACTAATGAAACGTCATGCGCAGGCCTTGTCTTCTAGGTGGCATCGGCCGTAAGCAAGGACCGCGGAAAAACCGAGTGGGATCTTTTCCGACTCGGCTGGCCAGACTTCTCCACCAGTACCGCCGCACTCCCCTAGGTCATGACAAAACCCTGGCCATGATGTAGCTCCGCTACGAAATCCGCTCGTGCCTCGACAAAGCTGTTCTTCCACCACGGACGACGAAGAAATTACCACAACGGACGTTCCAGAACGTCCGTTGTGGTAGTGTGTGTGAGCCAGTTTGGAACCGTAGTTACGGAATGGCGGACAGGTAGGAACCAGCAACAATAGAAGCAACCATGGGCGCAAGAATGGCTCGTGTGCGCGACTCGCACGAGGGCCAACAGCGGAGAAACCATGACCAGCTGAGAAACCGAGTCGTCCGCACCGAGCCGGCGCCCACAGTGGAAGCTCTACCTACGGTCACGGAAGAATCGACGGCGGCCTCTACTGACGACCCCGCGGACACGGTCTCGGAGCCTGCAAGGATCTCCGCGAATGACCCCCATGTCACCACCCAACCGACGACTCCGCTGCGGCGTTCTACTAGAAGACGGAAACCCCCGGACCGCTACTTGCCTTAAAGTGGAGGAGTGCTATGTCGAACAATGACTATGCGACTCGTGCTTTCACTGATGATGACGCGGCTGTTATTTGCTCCTAATCTACTCGCGGTTTCCTTGAGTTGTTATGTCATTTTATTCGTTCACTAACATGCCAAGCTGATAAAAAGAAGCAGAGCCCACGAATAAACCACTCAGTCTGCCTGAGACGTTGCCCGAGTCACTTCAATGAGTTGGCTCGTAAAAGAATGCTGAAGTCTATAGGCCACCTGCAATGCTGTTTGGTGTGGCGCTATCTAGCGACTGAAGCAAAAAATATTGCGTATGCCTGGGAGTGGAAGCTGCATTGTTCAACGTGAGCTATTACTCAGGTGGCGCCGCTTAGCCTAGTGTCTGAAACAGGAGATACTGGGTAGGCCAGGAAGCCGTGATCGCATAACATATCAGTACGGCGGAAGCTACGGCCCCGGCGGGCAAATCGGAGCGTAACTATATGTATCACCGGAGTGCGCTTTTACTGCGAAGAAGTATCAAGCTTTTCGCTGCGTCATGCTCCAACATATGTGTGCGTTGCGCTCGTATACGTCGCGCATTTCGAAGCCTTCAGCACGCAATGCGCGATGTGGGGCTTATCGTTCACACTTGGCCAAGTTACAACGAGACAGGAAATAACCGTGGGCTCTCACTCTGCTGCCGCCACCTGGCTGTTGGCGGCTGGCTATCGGAAGTCATATTTTCAGATCCTCCAAGCAGGAATGCACACTGCCTGTGTTAACGACAGCAGGAAGGCGCTACTGGTGGGGGGACTCCTCAGATATGACTACCGATGGGTGTGAATGGACAGTGTTTCAATCCATACGTGCCCACGGTAGAAAGTTGAAACGCAGTTAGTCGGAATATGTGTTTGCTCCTAAAACAATGCTGAAATCTATCTGAAGACATATTTTTCAGATTCTCCAAGCAGGAACCAACACTGAGTGTGTTAACGAGAGTAGAGAGGCGGTACAGATGGAGACTTCTCAGAGAGGGCTTCCCGTGAGCGTGAGTGAACGGTATTTCAATCCAGACGCATCCACGCTAGACACTTCACACGCTGTTAGTCTGCATATGGATTTGCTCCTAAATCAACGCTGAAATCAAACTGAGGTCATATTTTTCAGATTCTCCAAGCAGGAATGAACACTGCCTGTGTTAACGAGGGCAGAAACGGGTTACTGGTGGGGACTCCTCAAAGATGACGTTCCATAGATGTGAGTGGACGGTGTTTCAACCCAGACGCATCCACGTTAGAAACTTCAAACACTGTTAGTCGGCATATGAGCTTGCTCCTAAAACAATGCTGACATCTATCGGAAGCCATGTGAACAGCGCAGTGTTACAGAGTTCAAACATTGTAGTTTTTACGCTTTATTTTATCTTTCTGTTCTTTCTTCTCTCGTTTAATCCCCTCATCCCTCTCTCCAAAAACAAATAGCGAACCGGGACAAAATAACCCAGGTTAACTTTGTCTTCCTTCCTGCCATTCCTTCTCTCTCTCTCTCTCTCTCTCTTCGGAAGCCAAATGTTTCAGATTCCCCAAGCAAGAATGAACACTGCCTGTTTTAAGGGGTACTGACAGGGTATTTATGCTCGCGAAGGTTTTTATTTGTACATTACATAGAAGAGCCCAACTACCCAGAAAACAATTCGCGGCACGAAATTCGTTTTCTTTCCGACCGGAAACAAGCGATCGAGAACTTGCCGGTTTGAGTCGCGCTCACTCTCTTCTCCGCGGCCACGTTTCGTTTTCTATGGTTTAGACACAACCACCAAATATAATCAAAGCTGTAGGTCATCGAAAGCACACGCACAATATTAAAAATAGAAAATATGATATCTATTTTTTAGTGGCTTCTAAGAAGCTGCAAATGCGTTGTTTGGGGAAAAAAAAATATCACTTCCATGTGACTTCAGCCACCTCTCTCCTCCTCTATATTTCTTCTTCCTCCCCAGTCCAGTTTCGGTTTCAATTTCGAACATTTGCGTGTTTTTTTATTACTTTAGTAAAAAAATATACGTGACGCTGTAGCAAAATATTGATTGGATAGTCTTCTTACACCATATTAAATCGCCTGGCAATTTTTTTTTTTTTTTTTTTTGGGGGGGGGGGGGGGGGGGTGTCAGTGTCTTTTAAACAAGAGCAGAAACGGGCTACTGGTGGGGACTCCTCAGAGATGACTTTCCGTGGGTGTGAGTGGACGGTGTTTCAATCCATATGGGGTTGCTCCCAAAACAATGCTGAAGTCTATCGGAAGTCATCTTTTTCAGATTCTCCAAGCAGCAATGAACACTGCCTGTATTAACGAGATCATTGTACATGGTTTGCCAATCACAATAGAAGAATCAAATGGCGTCGTCAACCGGGAGGGGAAAGAGGTAAAAGGCTGACGTCCAACCTTGGTTTTCAGCAGGGAAGATAATCCTTTTAAGCTGCGAGGGGAGCCGAGTTGGGGCAAGGTAAAAAGTGGAGAGGATATAGAAAAGGGGCAGGCGGGCACGAGGGGAAAGCGCGATGTGTACGTCGGCCTCGGCGGGTGTAGAGTCACTAAATAAGCTACGCTTTCAGAGTACCGCATTCCTTTTCTTTGGCATTTTGCCGACAATACAGTCGCTCTATCCAACAATATTCTGTTTCGCTGCGGCATCATTGGACAGCGGCAGTCACGTGAGTCGCTATCATCATCATCGCGATTTCTCAACACCATCATCTTAGGTCCAGCGGTCCTCTGCCTGCTGCTGTTTACTGTTTATAAGCGCGCGCACGCTGAAGTCCGTCACTCAGCTCGGCGCGTTTTCCATGTTACGTCGAGATACGAACAACACGACTTTGATTCGCTTCCACAGGTGCAGCTGCGGCAGCTGGCGCAGGCGACGGCTACAGCTCAGCTTGGCTCGGCTAGAGCCACTCCTCCATCTGCGCGTGAACCCAAGATGGCGGTGCCTGACGTGCTTCAGACGCGTAGCTTTGGAGTTTCGGTACTCTGAAAGCGTACGTGACTCTAGGCGTGTGGAGAGGATAATGTTACTTCATTCGCTCTCTCTTCTCAAGATGAGAACCCGTAAAACAAAGACATAGACATGTGAGACACATCGAAGGGCGCTATAGAGGAGAGTCGCCAACTTCTGCTTTCTTCCCCGCATCTGACGCTCGCTCACTCATCCCGAAGAACGCTACGAAGATGTCGTCGGAAGCGCGGGTGACACAGGATTCCGTCTGCATTGACGTAGCGCGGCCGCTTCAAACGCGGCACCAAAACGAGGAGCCTACACGACGTGCACAAAAATTACACGAACTTGATCATGCTCACAAAGACCGGGGAGCACAGAATGAGTTGCAAATGAGCTGGGCACATGCTGTGTGTGAAGTCATGCGGTCGCATGTCTGTGACGCAGTGAAGGAAGGGGTATTCGACCCCTTGTAGCAGGTTTTGTGGCAGGCGAAGAATTGGTTTGGAGCAGGTACTGACGCTTTTGGAACAGACGCCGCACGTCACTTGAAAATTTAACGATGATTGCCCTGCTAAATGAGAGCTCATGATAACGATTGAGTGCTCCTTTTTAGAGCGCAGCTTTTAGGCGGCCGTTTCCGGATTGAGCGGCGTCGGCGTAACCGCGCGGTGCATGATGGGTAAATTTCCTCGCAAAGTTTAGCGAAAAATTTTCCCCACTAAGTTTAGCGGAAAAATTTCCCCGCTAAATCTAGCGGAAAATTGTTCCGCTAAATTTGGCGGGGACAATTTTTCGCTAAATTTAGCGGGGAAAATTTTCCGCTAGATTTAGTGAAGCAAATTTTCCGCTAGATTTAGCGGGAAAATTTTTCCGCTAGATTTAGCGGGGAAATTTTTCCGCTAGATTTAGCGGGGAAATTTTTCTGCTAAACTTAGCGGGAAAAATTTTCCGCTAAATTTAGCGGGGAATTTTTCCGCTAAATTTAGCGAAAGTTTTTCCCTAAATGGGAGGTGAGCAGGAGAGGAGGAGGGGCATAGCCCCCTCTCCGTACCTTTCCCTCCTCTTCCTCAAGAGCTGCGCTCTAATTCGCCGTTACAGTAGGGTGACAACCCGTCCCGCAACTCGCGGGACTGTCCCGCGTCCTGCAAGAAATTCCAAAATCTTCAAAATGTCCCGCCTTTCACACTGTCGTAAAATTCACTCCGCAACTCATGGTGCTGCCGGACAACGGGGCACAGGGAAGCGCGGAGGTCACTGGTAATCGTGTAAATCGAAATGGTACGCCATTTTCTATCCAAGCATTGCGGGAAGCGACCGTCGTTCTTGCAGGAGAAAGGACGGGCATGCGCCGCTGCGCCTTTCCCTTTGGTGGCAAAATATTGTAAGAAAAATTGCTCGCCAAAGGTTTAAATATAAAACATTGTAATTATTTTTAAATTACTGTGTCAGTGCAAAAGGGTTGCTGTGGATTTTTTTTAGCGAAGACAGCCACACTCGCACCGGTCGAAAAATAACATAATGTAAAAATTTGTTTAGGACATTTTTGATAAAAGTAATCGTTGTCAGGAAACAATCCGAAAATATTCATGCCCGTGTCCCACTAGAGCGACATACAGAAACAAAAGACAACGACAAGCCTCAAACCAGAGTCTTTCGCGATTTGAGAGGTTTTGTAGAGGAAAGGAAGGCTATGCTCAAACGCGAGCATCATGCACGCGAGGGTATCTTTGGCAGGCTTGCTGTCGCTCGTGCTTACTTCACGAGCACCGAACGACTAAACGCCTGCCAAAGGTACGATCGCGAGCATGCCGCATGGGTTTGAGGCTTGTCGCTGTCTTTTGTTTCTGTCTGTCGCTCTAGTGGGACACGGGCATTACTGTTTCTTATTCCCATTTGATTCACTGAGTTCTGATACAGCCGATTTTTATGTTTTCAACTTCGACACATTTAATAACATGTATGGCATTAAAAAAAATATATGACTGGGAGTGGAAATTATTTGAGCTTAATTGCTGCAATGCCATTAGCTGGTGTATAAACAGTACAGTATAGTAAATGTGTTAACAGAGCCTCGGTTCGTTGTGTGTGCTAAAAAACTTCCTCTACCCCTCCCCCTCCCCCTGGCCCCTGCCCCGCATTTCGCTAGCAGAAGGGTGGTCACCCTACGTTACAGGGAGTTGTAAACGGCTTTCATTTTTTTATATACAAACATATTACATATTGCCTTTTATAATAAGAATAGATAAGACGCGAAAAGAACACACATCCTTCTCTTTAGAAAAAAAAAAAAAAGTTCAGGTCAGAGTATATACTTCCAATTACAATGAGTATGAAAAAAATGGTTGAAAAATTGATAATATACGATAAAGTGCCTATCAATCAAATAAGCGTTCCTATGAACTTACCAAACTCAAGATTCTGATATCAAAAACTGCTAAAAGAACCACCCACAACTATTATAAAAATCTACACTTGTATTTTAAAAGTGTCATCGCACTGCGCTTCAGCTGCGTTGGAACCAGAATGGAACCAAAGTTCGCTTCTAATCGAGTGCTGGACAAAAACTACCTCGATTAGCATATTTATTCAAATAAAGTCTCCCTCCCCACTCAGACTAGTCATCCTCTTCAAACTAAAGATTTATAATAAAAATAATTCAAATAACGACCCGACTTTTCTTTAATTTATCGGCACGGCTTTCTTAAACTAAAGGACAACTTACGATCAAGACCAAAGAAGGTAAACCTTACTAATAGTACGCAGCATAAGTTTCCATCCAACCGCGCTAACCAAGGTGCTCTCCTATTTTCAAACGCTTTTCCTATTGCACTGGTGTAAAGCGGTGAAGCTCGACGCGCGCATGCTGGTTGCGAGGCAGCACGGGTTGACAGGAGTGGCGCAAGTGACACGGTACACAACTCACGGCACGGGGGCATGTATCAGACATGATAATCAAATGAACTCGTCAGGCGTGGTCAGGACCGATTCTGTCTTGAGGCTGAGGCCCCACGGCGGCCATCTTGGGGAAGCTTAACAATTGGTCTCTATAAATGTCGACACATATCCGTGTGGCCGAGAAATCGTGCTCGTGGCACCGACGTAGCGGCTGTACTCCGTTCACTCTTAAAGGGAACTACAAGGGAGAAAAACAGTTCTTAGACATATTTGGGACAGCGTTTTTAGAGCGCAGCTCTTGGCGCCCGTTTCCGGCTTGAGCGGCGTCGGCGTCGCCGTCGGCGTCGCCGTCGGCGTAACCGTGAGGTCACGTGACCCCCCCCCCCCCCCCCCGAGGTCACGTGACCCCCGAGGTTACTTGACCCACCCCCCCAATACCTTTCCCTCCTACTCCTCAAGAGCTCCGCTCTAATTCGGCGTTACAGGGAGTTGTAAACGGCTTTCACTTTTTTGTTTAGTTTTTCCACAAACAAATTTTGTTCGCGATATATTTACGCCGTTAGAGGCAATGTAACTGGAAGTCACGGCCCGCTTTAAACCGCGCCCATTATTAACGGATTGGCTTGGCTGCTCGGCCGAACACGCTAACGAGCCTGGTGTCTCCTTTTCCCGACATCCGCCGCGTCCAACCTGGCCATGGAGATAGTAAGCTTGTGGGGGCGACATACAAGAAAGAGAGCCCTCTTGTTTTTGGTCATCGTTGGGGGCGTGTCCCTCCTCACTTCTGGCTTCACCTCTCATGACCTCATGTCGCCTCCAGAAGCTTCCTACCTTCATAAGTATGGCGTCTGACAACACCTGCTACTTGTGCCTGGTTGTGCGAGCAGACGCGCGACAGCCTCCGGCATTGTCTGCGATTTCACCCCCGTCTATCGTCAACTGCCATGCCCGAAGGACGCGGACATGAACGCTGCCCGTCGGCGTCCATTTTCGCCTCCGTTTATTTGCTATCCCGCCCCCGTCTAAAAACCTTTACAACGCTCGCAAGACTCGACGATGAGAGCGGCATCCCAGGTTCCATCATGTGCGAGCGACGGTCCAATACAAGCGACTGTCAGCGTCTGTCGATGTGCCGTAAAAAGGGACTAAGAGGACTAAGTAAAGCAATTAAATATATATGCTGTCATTTCAGCTTTTACGTTCTTGTTATATTTTTCGCGTGTCATCCACGAGCAAAGTGAGAGAGCGTCATGAGGCACAATTAAAACTTGACCTAAAATTATTCGGTTTAGCAGACCAGGTGCACTGAAAAACTTAAGAGCGACTTGCCTTTCGAAGCGAAATGACGGGAATGCAGGGTCTGTCCCAAAAGTTCCCGGATTTTTTTTTTTTTTTTTTATAAATCATTTATTCAATATTAATTCACAATCTTTTCAGAACTTTTCAAAGTATTTTCCCCCTGCTTCGATGCACCGCTGCCAACGCTTCACCCAATCACTAAAGACGCCCTGGAAGCCCTCAACGGGAACCTCCTTCAGGGAGGTCGTCGTAGCTGCTTTTACAGTCTCCAGCATCCCATTGGGAACAAAAAGAAATACGGTGGTGCCAGATCGGGGCTCTATGGCGGCTGGGGCAGCGTTGCCAACACCCATTTTGGCCAGCAACTCGGAGACAATGAGCAATGAGGAGACAATCTTCCTTCATCTCACTCGTCAGGACCTTTGGCACCATTTTCGCGCAGACTTTCCTCATTTGAAGATCCCCCGTGAAAATGCAATGAACGATTGTTTTGGGTATTCCACAGTCCTCTGCGATAGCCAAAAAACTCAATCGTCGGTCCTTGTCCTAAAACTTGACGCACTTTTTGCACCGAGTCGTCCGTTTGTGATATCGACGGGCGTCCCGAGCTGTCGTCGTCGTTGACGGGCTCCCGACCTTCCCGGAACTTCTTGTGCCGCATAAAACGTTTAGCTTTGTTTCATCGCGTCGTCACCGTAGGCTTTCCGAGGCATTTCGAGCGTCTTCGCCCCATTTTTACCCAGTTTCACACAAGACTTGATTGCATAACGCTGCTCGAAAAACTGGTCCATTTTCGTTCTCGACGAGGGTGCGGTTGATGCCTCTCCGCGGAGCGTGACCTGCATCAACAACTGCCCGCAGGCAACTGAGACCGGTCTCGTTTCGAAGCTTATACCCGTGCCGCACGGGCAACTCGAATGCCATTTACAACGAATGACATTTGAACGATCGGCCAATCAGCGCGCGACACTCCGGGCGTAACGCGTTCCACGCGCGACAGATTGCGAGCTGATTCGTCGATCACACGAATGTCATTCGTTGTAAATGGCATTCGAGTTGCCCGTGTGGCACGGGTATTAAACCCCCCCCCCCCCCCAACTTCTCCGCTCGAAGCTCCGCCCCGCCAGGCTGCGTTGCCTACTACAAAAAATCCTTCCGGGAAGTTTTGGGACAGACCCTGGATACCTGGATTAACTTGATGAGAGCCGAACGCCGGATTGCCTCCAGCCAATTGGCTAGCAAATTCTTACCTGAATAGGTTTCTTCTCGGTATTAAAACCATGGTCGCAATCACGATGGCTGCACAATTCACAGAGCAGAGGCGCCGCTTTTACGGGAACCAACATCTTTATTCAGCATCAATACACGCAAAGGAAGTTATCAAGCCAGTTCGATCAAAATAGTGAATGTGGGACGCTAGACTTAGGCTCCCCACTACGAAAACAAGCATCCGCAAAGCGCTTCCGAAGGCGCGTACTTGTGAGTTGTTTGCTACAAACTATGTCGGTTGATGAAATCTTCCTCTAAACACCTCTGTAAACTCAAAACGACCCGCACTCATAACAATTGGAGAGCTCAACCAGCTGCGATGGTTTAGCACTCCGCAGAAGCCGGCAGCCACGTTTTGTTATCGTTTGAAGCAAGAGATGGCGCAAGCGGTCGCGACGCCAACTGCCGCCAACGAACGAGCATACGACGCCGTGAGCCGGCGTCTTTTCTTTAGCAGACGATCTTTTCGAATCAAAAGCGGCGCGAGCTTTTTTCATATCAGTTGTTGTTTTTGTTTCTGCGACTGTCACCCCCTGCGGAACGCGCGCCGCTTTTGAGTCGAAAAGATAGTCTGCTAAAGAAAAGACGCCGGCTCTCGGCGCCGTATGCTCGTTCGTTGGCGGCGTTTTGCGCCATCTCTTGTCTCCCGTGCGAAACGGCGCCGTGTTGTTTGAAGACCGGTGGCATCGCTGCGTTTCCATAGGAGCTAAGCCTTTTTCTTTCTTTACTTTTTCCTCAGGTAAGCTTGCTCTTTTGCAAATTTTACAAAAAAAAAAAAAAAAATGCACCATCTGTGGGCAACGCTGCACAAAGTCGAAGCGCGATAGGTGAAGAAACCGAATTTTCCGGTCGACTTAAAGAGCCTGGCGTCTCCTTGTATCACCCTGTAGAAATAAACGAGGAAGGAGTTTTGAACCTTTTACTTAATATCAATACAAAAAAGAGCCCCGGGCCCGACGGAATTCCAAACGAGTTTTTGAAAAGGTACGCAGTTTGGGTCTCCAAACACTCATCCATGATTTTCCAGTCATCCATCAATAGTTGTTCTTTTCCTAGTGCTTGGAAACGCGCAAAAGTGGTTCCTATCCACAAAGGTGGCAGTGTGTCTGACGTAAGCACCTATCGGCCCATTTCGCTTGTTAGTACATGTTTGAAGCTGCTTGAACGATTCTAAACATTTAATGAATTATCTCGAAGATTATGAGTTATTGTTCCGATCCTAGCATGGCTTTCGGAAAGGACTTTCCACCACAACCCGACTTATCGAAACTGTACATGACCTTTCTTATACAATTAATTCTCGCGGTCAAACTGACGTAGTGTTTTTGGACTTCGCGAAAGCGTTTGACAAAGTGTCGCACTCTAAGCTATTACGAAAAATTGACGTCATTTTTAAAAATCCAGCCGTCACACAGTGGTTTTCATCATATCTTTCTTCTAGAGAACAGTTTGTAGAAGTTAAGGGACATAACCTTTCACCGGTATCTTCAGGGGTTCCCCAGGGGAGTGTTTTGGGTCCCCTTTTGTATTTATTATTCATAAATGATCTGCATAAAGACATAATCGTTCCAATCAGACTATTTGCAGATGACTGTGTGATATACCATAAGATAGAAACTCCAGATGACCAGGACGAACCAAGTCGTAATCTACGAAAAATTCAACACAGGTGTGATAATTGGCAGATGGTGTTAAATCTTGAAAATCAGTCTTCATGTCAGTATCTAAAAAAAATATTTTAGCATACAACTATCACATTGACGGCGTCGGACTTAAAAGAGTAAAAGAGCATAAGTACCTAGGTTTAGTATTTACACCTGACCTACGTTGGAATACCCACATTGATAAAGTTCGTCTTAAAGCCAACAAAGCACTGTTGTGCCTCAGGCGAAACCTTCCTAGTGCAACTCCGGAAATAAGAAGCCTGACTTATACAGCCCTGGTAAGACCGATTATTGAGTACGCGAAAATTTGGTGGGATCCACATACTGTAACAATTGCCATAAATTGGAAAACATTCAGCGACTTGCTTCCAGGTTCATCTTTAACAAATTCGGCTTAGCATTTTCTCCTACAAAACTACGTGAACTCGCAAATCTTCCAACTTTGGAATCGAGGACCAAGTACGAAAGATTGAAATTCCTTTTCCAAATTATACATAACTTTATAAAGATCAACAAATCGGATTACTTCAAAATCAGCACTAACGAATCCTCAAGGCATCGCCATAGCATGTTCATTCATAATCCATCTGTTCGAAATTATTGTTTTAAATTCAGTTTTTTCCCTAGAACCATCAAAGAGCGGAATATGCCGCCCGATTCAGCTGTCTCGTCAACATCCATTAATGCCTTTTTTTAGAAAGTATACATAATATTGTCGAATGTGCCAGTCGTGAATAGCCGCAATTGTACAAATACGGACCAAGTTTCTGCTTTCTTGTGAAATGTTAATACCTACACTGCTTTCAGTTTTGTAACTTTTTCTTGTGCGCTTTTAAGTGTATGAAGCGGTCTTGTGGAATCAGCTGTCTTGTTTAACTACTCTTTGTATAGTGGTTACTTTAATCTTTTATTTTTGTATACTCACTTGTGTAATAGCCCAATGGGCTGACAGTATCAATAAATGAATGAATGAATTAATGAAAATATTTCGCGGCTCGAAATTCGTTTTCTTTCCGACCGAAAACAGCCGATCGAGAACTGGCCGGTTTGAGTTGCGCTCACTCTCTTCTCCGTGGCCACGTGCCATTTTTTATGGTTTAGACACAGCCACCAAATATAATCAAAGCCGCAGGTCAGCGAAGGCACACACAGAATATAAAAAATAGAAAAGAAATATGATACGCATCTTTTGTGGCTTCTAAAAAGCTGCAAATTCATTGTTTGCGGGAAAATAGTATCACCGCCACGTGACTTCCCCACTTCTCTCCTCGTCTCTATTTCGGTCTCGGTTTCGAGGAGCTGCGTTTTTTTATTACTTTACTAAACATATACGTGACGCTGTAGCAAAATATTGATTGGGTAGTCTTCTGACACCATAATAAATTGGCTGGCAAAAAATAATAAATACATTTGGGGGGGGGGGGGGGGGTTTGTCGGTGTCCCTTTATAGTGATGCGTGTACAGCCACTGGGAAGGCGAAAGGGCCTTCCCAGTGTTGCAAATATTTTGAGCTAGATGGCACGACGCGTCACACCAAACTTAATTGCCCTGAGGCAAGTGAGAGAGTCTGGCCAGTAGGTGTGGCGACGTAGGCGCTCGAGAGGAGGAAAGTCAACGAAAGGAAGGAAAGCGCCGAAGGAGCGAGAGGAAAGAGGAAACGACCGCCATTTTGACCCAACACGCTCTCAGCGCAGAGCACTATTGAGGCTACGCGTGTTACGGGCAGACTTCTTTTTCCCCTGAATAAAAGTTTGTGGTCAGACGTCGAGAAAACTTCAGTCATTAGCTCAGTGGTTCTCAACTTTTTTTTTTTTTTTTTTTTTTTGGGGGGGGGGGGGGGGGGGGGGGGGGTCCGTGAAGGCATTTTAGGGGTCCGCGAGCCCTGCCTCATCCGTCAATAAAAGTTGCCTTTCTTCAGATTGAGAACATTTCAATGTTCGGGAGAGTTTTCTTGTGAGCATATCAACGAGAGAAGTCTACTTCCCTCTTGCCCTTAGTTGTATTCATTTATTAAATCATTATTATAATTAACTTATACTTTTCCCTTCCCCTCACCACAAACAGGGTCCTCCATCATCTCCGCCAATCCATAAGGTGTCCGCAAAACATCAATGGTTGAGAACCACTGCGATAGCCAGTGGTTCTCAACAACTGAGCCTGCAAAATAAAAGGAAAACAAAAAACGAAATTTTGATGTCGATCTCATGTACTATTCCACTGGGCGAATGAATAAAAATGGCGGCCCTCCCCACTCAGCTGGGAGCAGCCAGGAGTTCATGTGCATGAGCTCACACCTCACCCTGCGCCGCGGGCGTTACGACGGCGAGATCATAAACTGGCCAAACTCTCCCAATATACGGCTCTGGCTCTTCCAGTCATGTAGCGTCATCTCAAGGCGCGTCAAAAATAAAAGCGAATCTTCGGTAGGCGGTGCCGCTCAGACGCCCTTCCATTCCTCCCTTAAAGGGGCTATGCAACAATTTTTTTACTTTGCGCAAATACCGCTTAGAACGGATCCCTGACGTTAATGACCTATGAAACACGCCTTCGTTTTTCACCCGACGCATTAGAAGTCCCAGAAAAAAATTAAAAAAACAACGAGCAGCGTTCACGCCCTCAACTCGCAGCCAGAACAAGCGGCCACGTGATCTGGAGCCGATTATATGCCGCCAATGTTGATCATAGCCACGCGCTGGGGTTGGCAAAGCACAGGACACGCGCTGAGTTCCAGACATTGTTATGGCTCGGCTATTGTCGTCGTTGCAGCGATTGGACACGGGCCACTACTCGAATGCTTCTCGAGCTATCAATTATCACGAGCCTAAATCGAGTGCCCACGCAATGCTCGGGTCCAATCTATGAACCGCATTCAAATATCGTCATACGGGTGTACTGCGATCCCCGCGTTACGTCATCGAATTTTGCAAGGGAGAGATTGAATGAAAATGATCGCTTTTGTCCTTGAAATTACACCGCAACAAAGGAGTTTCTTGGCCAGTGGCATTGCATGCGAGTATCCTTGAGTCCCACTAGTGCCAGTAAGCTCGTGTAAAGTGAAAAACATTCCAATTGAATATCGTTGCACAGCTCCTTTAAAGGGGCGGTGCAACGATATTAAATTGGAATGTTTTTCACTTTACATGAGCTTACTGGCACTAGTGGGACTCAAGGTTACTTGCAAGCAACGCCACTGGCCAAGAAACTCCTCTGTTGCGGTGTAATTTCAAAGACAAAAGCGATCATTTTCATTCAATCTCTCCTTTGCAAAATTTGATGACGTAAAGTGGGGATCGCAGTACACCCATATGACGATATTTGAATGCTGTACATAGATTGGACCCGAGCATTGCGTGGGCACTCGATTTGGGCTCGTGATAATTGATAGCTCGAGATGCATTCGGGGAGTGGCCCGTATCCAATCGCTGCAACGACGACAATAGCCGAGTCATAACAATGTCTGGAACTCAGCGCGTGTCCTGTACTTTGCCAACCCCAGCGCGTGGCTATGATCAACATTGGCGGCATATAATCGGCTTTAGATCACGTGGCCGCTTGTTCTGGCTGCGAGTTGAGGGGTGAACGCTGCTTGTTTTTCTTTAATTTTTTACTGGGACTTCTATTGCGTGGGGTGAAAAACGAACTTGTGTTTCATTGGTCATTAACGTCAGGGATCCGTTCTGAGCGGTATTTGCGCAAAGTAAAAAAAATTGTTGCATCGCCCCTTTAAAGAGGCCCTGCAATCATATTTAAGACCCTGAAGACTGGGAGTGAGTTGAGGAGTGCCCAAAATGCCAATGTTTATCTTTTTTTTTTTTTTACGCAACAACTAGGACACGCAGGCGAAATTTGTTTTCTGTTCTTTACTTCAGAAGTGTCAGAGGGCAACTTCCACAAATCTTTGACCGAAGTCCGGAAATCGTTGCACCCCCCCCTTTAAAGGGGCCCTCAATGTCTACCTTTTTTTTTGCGGTTTCCACGTCTCTCGGGGTTCGGGCAAGCCAGCGGGCACGGAGAAAGTAACTAAATATCAGTGCGTCATATTTTAACCGGTCTACGCGGAATCCTCCTTCACCTAAGGGGGCGACCCGCAGTGCCGAAAGCGCGCGATGTGTGATGTCTTTAGTCCTGGCCATACTACTGGCCAGAGCCGCAAGAAGCTTCTTTTTAGTCGAAATACCAAATATAAGTGGCGCGAGCCGTTTCAATTATTTATAAAAGTAGCTTTTGTTAAGTATTTTAGATCAGAAAAGAAACAAATGCAATTTATAAAGTACGGAAACAAGAAATGGCCCGTCAACATACCCGCCACCAAGCGGTGGAAAAGGCGACGCATACTAGCATGGGGTAGTGGGATCAGGCACTGACGAGCGGCGAGCGTAGAAAGCTCCCGGATGTACGCGGCGGCGCTGCGGTCGCATACGGGCTTGAGGATCCGACCGGTTCCGAGCGTTCCGGAGGCCTTCGGCGAGCAGGTTTGGCTGCGGATTGGCCGTTTGGCGGTATGGCAGCGCGAAGTGGCTTCCATTTTAACTGATCTTTACCCCGTGTTTTCTGTCATTTGTGGCCAATGAAGTGTCATGCCGAATTAGTGTTTAATCGCGCAGCAAATGCAATGCGAGCCGCCCGCTTCATCAGTCTATCCAGAACATGCTTTAGAGGCGCACTCTCGAGCCGTCGACACGGAGTGCGGGAGCCGTAAGCGCTCGCTGAGCTCACTACCCCTCTTCCAGTTTACGGCCACTCAAGCGACCAATCACGTCACGACAGAGGTTATTTTTTGCTTGTTTTTGTCATCTTAATTTGCCTACAACTTTTGATATGAAGCGAAAGTTCGGTGCAAATTAAAAATCAGTAGAAAAGTCCTTGCAGGGTCCCTTTAAAGGGGCGGTGCAACGAATTCAATTGGAATGTTTTTCACTTTACACGAGCTTACTGGCACTATGTGGGACTCAAGGATACTCGCACGCAACGCTACTGGCCAGGAAACTCCTTTGTTGCGGTGTAATTTCAAGGACAAAAGCGATCATTTTCATTCAATTTCTCCTGTGCAAAATTTGATGACGTAACGTGGGGATCGCAGTACACCCCAATGATGATATTTGAATGCGGTTCATAGATTGGACCCGAGCATTGCGTGGGCACTCGATTTTGGCTCGTGATAATTACTAGCTCGAGAAGCATTCGGGTAGTGGCCCGTGTCCAATCGCTGCAATGACGTCACTAGCCGAGCCATAACAATGTCTGGAACTCAGCGCGTGTCCTGTGCTTTGCCAACCCCAGCGCGTGGCTATGATCAGCATTGGCGGCATATAATCGGCTCCAGATCAGATGGCCGCTTGTTCTGGCTGCGAGTTGAGGAGGTGAACGCTGCTTCTTTTTCTTTAATTTTTTCTAGAACCTTTATTGCGTGGGGTAAAAAACGAACGCGTGTTTCGAAGGTCATTAACGTCAGGGATCCGTTCTTAACGGTATTTGCGCAAAGTACAAAAATTGTTGCATCACCCCTTTAAAGCTCTACTGCACATTCTGTGCTTACCAGTCTTTGTCAGCATGATCAAGCTTATTTTTCCTAAGTTTTCTTTCGTCGGCTGAACCGATCAAGCGTAGAAAATGCCCCGCAACTTGCACTTTTAGTGTTTGTGGTTTTATGTGTTCCAGCCTTTGAATGTGCTCCGACGTAAGATGAAACAAACTATACCGTCTATATGGTAAGTTGTCTTCCCTTTTGCTTCTACTTAGAGTATTAGAGTCCCCTAATAATGAAATATTTCGTTTTTTTTTTTTTTTGTTTAAGCCCATTTTGGTACAGGTGTGGCGAGATTCTTAGCAAAAATTATATTTTGACGCAAAATGAAGCAGACTCATTTATGGCGCAAATGGCCCAGCACTTCTATCCGTGGTGATGTCACAAGTCAGGGTGTGATGTCATGCAGCAACATACGAATAGTGGTGGATTCAGAAAGGGGGGGGGGGGGGTCCAGCTGAACCCCCCTTTTGGGTTTTGCGTGTGTAAACATTTGAAATACCGGCCATTTCTCGAAAGAGAATACGCAATACGGCAACTCGTAGCAGGGCTATTCGTCACATGGGACAATTCATCACAGGGACAATTCGACGACAAACCGAAATGCTTGAAGATGTTGCCCGCATACTAGATTTTTAGCGTTCGGTCGCTTGTTATTCAGCTTCGTAGTGTCCTCTTTAGGAAGTTTAGTCTTTTGTTTCTTTTTAGGTTGGTAAACATTTCAGTTCACTTTGGAAGCATAGAAATGCATACTTGGGTAGTAATTTAATTACTTTTCTTGGTAATTTGTAATAGTAATTAATTACTTTCGGCTAAAAGGAATTCTAATTGTAATTTAATTACTTTGTAGCGTAAGTAATTTTAAAATTTCAGGTAAAATTACAATTACTTTTGCAAAGCTTTGTAGCGCCGACGGAACGACTCTGAAAGTCTCAGCGCTCGCACAGGCGGCCTAGCCCTGGGTGAAACACTCGCACACAGACACGCACTTACACACACACACACAGCATAAATAGCGTCGCATTGTTTGTTGCTTACACTGCGGGCTGAGATACAATCCTCTTCGGAACCTACCTCATCGGCGCCGTGTGGCGCCGTCTGCGGTGCGAGCAGAAAGCAATAGCGTAAACATGCCACAATATTGAAAAAAAGCTTCAGCTTTTAACCGAGGTTAAGAATTTTAATTGTCTATAAAGATTTTTTTTTTTTGCCATTTTTTACGTCTTTTTTCCAGGACTGTCCATATTTCTTTCGTTGTATTATTTTGAAGTTTATTTCCCGTGTGTTTTACTTCGGATATTATTTGCATTAGCACTTTAGAGACTGACCTTGCACCTGTGAATATTGTTACCAATGATCCGGGAGCCCCGATTCGGTTCTTATGTATTTCTGAGCCATTCTAATTTCAACTCAATGTAAAGAATTCACAATACCATGATGTTCGTATGTGAATGCGGTCGTATTACCGCGTTTGGATTTTAGTTTCATATTAGCACTTGTAAAATATTCATATATGACTAATTGTCGTATTTCTATTTGCCTGGCTAACAAAAGTCTGTCAGCCCAATATTTTCTTTGGCGATCTGGCGCCTTCCAGCATATAAACTAATTTATTATTATTTATTAAAAATAAAAGAACGTAGTACTTCATTGCCCCAGACTGTTAATTTCTATCGTGAATTCAACAAAATTCATAAAAGGAAAGTACAATACGTGACACTTAGCGATGCTCAAGAATCCTCAAACATTGGGGCAAGGAATGAAAAAAATATGTTGCACTCTTAAGAACTCTTTTAAAGTTATATGGCCAAAGTCGGGTCGCTCTCAGAAATAAGTAATTGTGAGTAATTGCATTACTTTATAAAAGTAACTTGTAATTGTAATTAATTACTTTTCACGTAGTAGTAATTGTAATTAAACTACTTTGAAGCCAAGTAATTGTATTTGTAATTAAATTACATTTTGTAAGTAATTTACCCATGCATGCGTAGAATATAGTGCGACAGCTACCGCACATGCGCGGCACAGACTGCGCACACACGACACGGGGAGAATGTAGCTTGTCCACAAGCGCGAAAGAGATGACGTATGTGCGACACGGAAAGAATCTAACTCATCCACGTGCGCGATGCAGACAGACTGCATGCGCGAACGAAACGTTTGACGTAACACCCCACAATTGCCAAGCAATTCGCCATTAATTTTTTCCATTAGTGATTGAGACATGCCAGGATTCTGGTGAAGACAATCAGTCAGCGTCTGTTAGAAATTAGTAAAAGTCTGATTTCTTGTGTCGAGAAAAAAATAATGAAATCAAGGAAGGGGGAGTGGCTAGTAATGGTACTCTTGAAAGAACTATTCTTGATTAACCTTAAAAAAATGCTACAAAAATAAGGCATACAGTAAAGCGGGGTTATATCACACACGGTTATTTCGAACTGTTGTATATATCAAACAGTCCAAACATCCCCTTGAAAATCACATGTAATAGTATAGGAGCGTTGTCTTTTTGTATTTAACTCCCATGGCGGGGACACTCGATATAGCGAATGAAGCCCGGCCGCCCGTTGCTTTTCCCGCGATCCGATTGCGTCGGTGGAGAGCACATCGCTTGCGTTGCGTGGCTGGCAGACCGCCAAGCCAGAATAGATGCATGAAGATACGCAGTAAAAAAGCAGTTGTAAAAAAAAAAAAAAATTGACCGCATCTCCACGTGGTGAATGATGTTGCTTGGGGCGAAGCTCTGGTGGTGCTTGTCTGCGTAGACGCCGAGCCGCAGCATTCCGAGCCTTTTCATTCATGTCAGTAGGAGAATGTGTGGTTTTCTTGTTTTTCTTTTTTTAAGCAGACAGATGGGATGGCATCTCAGAACCCCCTACTCTTTTTTTCCTTTGAGCATTTTCATTCATGTCAGTAGGAGAATGTGTGGTTTTCTTCTTTTAAGCAGACAGATGGGATGGCATCTCAGAACCCCCTACTCTTTTTTTTCTTTTTTCATATTTTTTTTATATTTTTTTTTTGCCCTACACGAGCACGTGAGCATGTGCTCACGTGCTCGTGATCTCACGAGCAGAAGCACGAGCACCCGACGCCGGCCTACGGCGGACGGACATGGCTAGCCCCTAAAGGGGTATTCACACGAGGGAGAAATCCCGGGGGTTTCTCCCCGGCACGCGCGCCTCACGAGATGAAAACGCGAGGCTTTTGCACATCGCAAAGCCTGACGTTTTTGTCGTGGGATGCGCGTGCCGGGGAGAAATCCCCGGGATTTCTCCCTCGTGTGAATACCCCTTAAGGAGCTTCGCCCCTAAAAAGAACCGCAAAAAAAAAAAAGAAAAAAAGTGGAGGATGGCAAAAGCAAGGGGAACTGGAGCCGCGCGCGCGTGGGAAGAGCAAGGAGTGCCCGCTGTTGGGCTGGACCGGTAGCCTGCGCCCTTTCCCCGAACACTGCTGACGCTGCGCAACTCCCTAGCCCCAAAATAAGCAAAAAAAAAAAAAAAAACGAAAAAGATAAAAGTTTTCGGCAAGTCGAGTGTCTACAATGGTTGAGCAATCACACTTTGAACCCCTTATCTTTGTTTAGATTTTTTTTTTGCTAATATTGCTTTGCCCGTTTTTTTTTTTTTTGACTGCCTGAATTTATTGAGCTTTTTTTTTGATGCTTGCTTAACTTTTTTTCTATGGTTCAACATATATTTTTTATGCGTCTCGCCTTTCCGTATTTCTTTTTTTTTATTTTTTTTCGCGTTTTGTTGTTTATGATGTGTGGAGGTTCTGGCCAGGTGTGCGTGCAAGGGCGGCAATGTTTGCGGTCTGTGCCAACTAGGGGTGTCGCGAACTTTTGTCGAACCAGAATTTTAGGTCGAACTTTCGGGGTTCGACTGGGTCGAACCGGTTCGACGAACCTTCGAACTTTTCACCTGATTCGACCGGTTCGACTTTGTGGACGGTGTGGCCAGACCTTAATACAAGCATGTCTAGGTTTGGAGAATTTTTTTTTTTTTATGAAAAGGGTTATTTTATTTTATAAACAGTTGCAATTAAAAGAAACTAATTCTAATCACTGAAGAAGTTAATAACTTAATTTTTTGTACTGTATTAACTGAAATAACCAATCAGCGCTGCCCTTAATTCATCCCTTAGCCATCACCATCCAATCCGAAGCCAACTGGCCAGCCTGTCGCGCATGCGCACACGAGTCGAACCTTAGTACAAGGTTCGTCGAATTTTCCACTAAAAGTTCGAAAAAGTCGAACCTGGTCGAACTCGAACCTCGGCCGGTTCGCGACACCCCTAGTGCCAACTACGCTCTACGGCATTTACCAGTTCTTGGATTTACCAGTGCTTGGATGCTCTATTTAGTAAGCTCCTGTTTGTCGCGACCTTCGGTATTAGCAGATGCCAGGAAATATCAACTCGAGCTTTAACATAGTTTTGTATACCAAATTACTGATATATCAAAGTATTTTACGAATCCCTTTGAATTCTTTATATCCGGGTTCGACTGTATCTGTTAATAGTTTGACAAATTGTCAGCGATGAACTGCCCTATGACGAATGGCCCTGCTACCATTGAAGTGTAACGAATTATCATTCAACGAACAGTCCTACAGCCGTAAAAATTGATACACTGACCCACCGATGGAACAGTTTCAAAACTGTGTTCCATAGAGTACAGTGAAACGCCATATAGACGCTGTGCTCCGCAACATACGTTTCATAGAACACACTGCAAGGACCATAGCAGCCGTCCCCCATAAGCGATAGCAAGTCGAAGGACGGGAGGCGACCTGGAGGGAGGGAGGTACTGCACATGTAAGCAGTCTATGGGCAGTTCTGTAACAGCTTATCTAGTAACGTTGGTAACATAAGGGTGTCGCTGGACTCGACAGTGGCACGTAGCGCTACGTGACACTGACATTATGGTGTCACAAGGAGTCGTGATGTTGTGCGATACCAGTCCTTCCTCAGCCGTTTGCAGTGATGGAAGTGGCATTTATCCTTTTGTAGCAGGTTCTGTAGTTCCAAATATTGGTTTGGAGCAGCCACTGACACGCATAGCTAAATGAGGGAACCTTTGATAATGATTGAGGGTTCCACTTTGATACTGGAGCGTGTTACCTCTGTAATAAAGATAGGGTGAAATGAATAGAGCCTTCTTTTTAGAACGAAGGCTCTGGTGAGAGCAGTTTTAATTTAAAAGGGGGGTTAAAAAAAGGATGGAAAGTGAATCATAGTGCTGCACTTCAGTTGGGAAGAAGCATCTTCCCCTCTTAAGGTACAATTTTTGTAAAATGCTACTGTTTCAAGTAGCCCTGCATTACCACGGTGCTAAGTTTTGAACCTCTGCAACCTATAGGCAATGCCTGTGTTGATTTCTAACTCTTAAAAGGAGAATGAAGACGATTTTATTTAATTTTTTTTAAATGGCGTTTTTAGGCTTCTTGGGAACCTAGCACGCTGCCCAATTTTTTGTAGACATTTGTGACGCATATTTCTGTGCCTACGAAAGAACTGAAGAAACCGAAACTGAACTATCTCCATTCTCATTTCTGAGCCTCCAAAAACGGACGTGACGTAGGGAGTGACGTCAAGTGTGAGCAGTCGGTATCGGTAGTATTTAGGAGATCGAGACTCTGGTTACAGCGGTGGGTTATAGCAGCGCGGTGGCGAGGTCGTTTTGTCAAATCTGTCAACATGGACGACAATGCCGCTCTCGCGAGCGAGTTTCCGTTCAGTGACCTAACACCAACAGAACAGGAGTACGTGTGTGGCGGCCTCTGCCATCACCCGACGGAGACCGCCCAGCCAGCAACGAGCGGCCCGCAGGCTCCGAAGCAGTGAGCAACATTCGTGTGGGCGAGACGAGAGTGGCGCGCTGTCGAAGGACAGGGACGCGGGGGAGATGCCGAGGGGAAAGCGGCAGCGACCAAGCCGTTCCGGGAACCGATTACTTTGCAGGGGACGCTCCGCAAGAAGGAGAAAATAAACAGCACCACTTTTGGTTTTCACCAAAGTCAGACGTCCTCTCTTTCCATCGTCAAAGAACACGAACAGCAACCCACAGGTGAAAACTACCATCGCCGAACGAATACTGGTCTTCAGTCGATCGTTAGAACAGCCATCTAGAGCGCACAAATTTGGCACGACTACCATTTTGCAGAATCCTTCGAGTACCAAGTTCCCAAAGTAAACACGACACCGACATCTAAAACTAAAACCAAACGCCTCCCGCGTGTTCTCTTTTTTATTTTATTTTGTTTGCCCATAGTGGCTCGTTGCCCGTTTCGCGTCCAGCGTAGCAAAGAGAAAAACAATTATGCTGTTGTATTTACGGTTTAGTAATCATTTTCGGTCCGATTGATAGTTTTAATGGTTATTCAAGCGGAAATTAAAACAGTATTCCTAAAAATAGCGAACCAAAACGTGACCAAGGCACGTCTTTCGTTTCGACCAATCGCTGACGCGTCTCTTGTGACGTCATGCTTCTTGGCCCCGCAACGGTCACGTAAGCTCTGCTTCTCCTGGCTTCTCCCGCAACTTTCGGGGCGTCGCCCCAGTCGATCCCGGTACGATTAGTACCGCGACTATTTAATTGATTTACGCGGCACACAAGCGCCGGTTTCGGCTGAAATTCGGGCAACGTGACCTGAGACGTGCCTGGAACACAGTTCAATCGCGAACACAGTTCAATCGCCAAAAAAATATCCGAAATTGCCTTCATTGTCCCTTTAAATAAAGTATTCAGTCAAAACCACCGTTCGCTTTGAACGAAGATGGAGCATTTGCACAGGCCCAATTTGTAGCGCATTAAAACCACATGCCGTTTCCCCTCCAAACGTCATTGAATCGTTCGGTATTAAATGCGAGAGCATTTAAAACAGTGCGTGTACGCATAACAGCTATCACTCTCACTACTTCACACACTGCGGCAAAAGGCTGTGGATTTTTATTTTCGTGGAAATAAAATATTCAGTCGATAGTCAGCACTCTGTGGGTTTGTCTATTATAGCACCGTTTTGCCCTTTTGATAGCAGACGAGTTCCCAAAAGACAGCACCTGCAGAGACCATACTCACCCAGTTCTTTCTCGAAATCGACAAGCGGCGAGCTGAGGCGGCTTGCGTCACAAAGAAGCCATCCCCCCCTCGGACACCCCAGAGAGCCCCCACAGACAGACAACGCAACCAGTCTTTTACTTAGGAAAGGCGGCAGGCACGGCCGTCCATGCTCTCGGGAGACTCGGATAGAAAGAGGCGTACGAAGGGCGGCCCTCAGCTGACGTCCATTGTGTTGACCGTGTCGGCAATGCCGGCACTTGTGTCCTTTTGGATGCCCTCGTAGAGGATCTGCAGGTCGGGCGTGGACTTGATTTGGGAGAGGAACTCGTTCATCAGGGGGTTCTTGTCTGCAAAGACAGGGGGCCGACCAATCAGAAATTTTCCGGTTTGTGACGTACCAGCAAACTAGCAGATAATTTCACTTTTGAGTTTGAAGTTCTTTAAGGGCCCTTTCAGCGATCTCAAATTCTTTGAAACGGTACAAAGTCAGAGAGGACACGCGCAAGTTCCCGAAGTGAGTGACGTGAAGGGCCGTGTCGCGCCGGTACTGCGTGAAAGGCTGCCCCGGCAAAGTTACAACTGAAACTACGGTGCACAGGACCCCAAACCCAGTTGTTTTGACCGTTTGACCCGATCTCAGTGCTACATGCGGCGTGCGCAGGCCATTCTTTCCGAGGGAGGATAAAAAGCCAGGAGGTGACATAATTTACGGACTCTGATTTTCGACTGCGTTAGAAACATGTTTTACAAATGCAGGTATTAAATATTAAAGAAATGTCATTTACAAAGCTTCTAAATTTCATAATCAATTACGTCGTAAATAAAAAGCAGCAAAGAGGTGAGAAGGGAAAGGCTTGTGGGATTTTTTTTTTTTTTTTTTTGCGTAGTGGCATTTACAGTTGAACCTCTTTATAACGAACACTGGTATAGCGATTTATCAGATATAGCAAACTAATCACGATGTTTGGTTGGTCATGCTTTATTTGGATAGGAGTTCTACTTATATGACAAAACCGAAACCGTGAAATCTGATGCGCTATCGGTTATAGCGAAGATATTCTTGCTTTTCTTGCATCACAAAATACTACTAAGTTTATTAAAAAGTAGAAAAAATGCAAAAAATAATTTCTAAACGAAAAATTCCGAAAGTTTAGATCGCCCGATGTGCAAACTGTGTTTCGGTAGGTAGCTCCACCTATGAACCGGGTGAATAATGGCGGTTGTGCCGCTGCTGGCCTCTATGCGAGGTATCAAGAACCAGTACAGACTAAAGCCAATCGCCAACCACGCCCCCTTGTAGCGGAGCTGCAAATGGCGACGAAGCTAAAAGCTGTCCCTCTGGAGACAAAAGTGAAAGTTTTGATGACGGTGGACAGCGGTCAGAAGAAAAGAGATCACTGCAGACTTCGAGCTTGCACCAAGCACGATATCTACCATCCTGAGTGCAAAGAAGATCGAAGTCTGCTATGCAAATAACACCGTCAAGATTGACCAAAAGAGTCTTAGGCCTTGCCTCGACCCGGACGTGAAAGAGGCTCTGTTCTCATGGTTTAAGGACGTAACGGCGCGAAATTTGTCGGTGTCTGGTCAGCTTCTTCAAACAAAAGCAATCAGTCTGGCATGTCTGTTAGGGCATGATGATTTCAGCGCGAGCAGGTGTTGGCTCCAGCGCAGTGGCTCCAGGTGAAGAGGCACCAGCCCAAAATCAAGTCTTCAAATAAATGGAATAATAGATCCAGCTAACGTCATTTCTCGTGTTGCAAATTGATATCCTCATGCTCCGATCTATTTTTTTTTTTTTAGGGCTGCTTAGTGACAGGTAAGGGTCTCGTGGTCCGCGATAGCGTGTTTTGATATCTTAGTGCTGTGCACCTTTTTTGCAAGGGCTCGTTTGTGGGAACATTCACGTCAATTTTTGCGCGTACTTTTATAATGAATAACACGTATAAGGAACAAATTTCTGCTCCCGGTGCTAGTTCGTTATAACGAGGTTCGACTGTATTGCGCGTTCATGACTACCACTTGCATCGCTTTATACAACAACATTAACAAAAAAAGACCTGTTGGGGTGTCAGTGCCCCTTTAAGCTCTTGGTGCCTTCAGCTAGTTGCTTGCACCACCTGGAGAATAAAATGTAGGTAGTGGTGTGGAAACTTCAAAAAGGTTTTTCTCAGTTTCACTTTTTTACAGCAACTTTCATTTGAGGAAATCTATCATTTCATTGGATTGCCACATTTACTCTTCATTGAGGATGTTTCTGAAGTAAAATTGAATGAGAAATATGGCTAGTTATTTTTTTTTTCTGTTTAGACAAATTTATTATTGTTACAAAGCAAGTTTTAGAAGGGCAGAAAATGCCCCTGAAAGCGGAACATTAATCAATATTTTGCTCAGAAAAAGTGCATATTTCAGCACCAAAAAAAGATAGCATCAACCCCCCCCCTGTGTTCTAGTTGAGGCTGAAGATGAAAAATGCTCAATATTTTGCGGCAATCTGAAACGATAGATTCTCTAGCTTAGTGAGGTGACTTTGAATCAATAGCTGTATACCTACTCTTGTAACTCATCATAAAGATGAGCTACAGAAGTGAAAATTTGTACAGTGCACTTGAGCAAAGTTTAACTGAAGCTCTCCAGCAACTAATTTTACCCCTTAGGCACATCACTTTTGTTTTTTTAAAGTAACATAAAGAAGTTTTATTCCTCTAGTATTACAGATAAAATTTCTGAAGTTTATTATGCAAAAATCAGCTGGCGGCGAAAAAAAAAAAGTATGCCAACTAAACCGAGTGCTGCCATCTATGATGAGCGCCGCAAGCTACTCGGACGAGCCTAGCTCGTCCGTGGAATTGAGGGCTACTGAAAAAACCACTGGACGAGCTGAGCTCGTCCATGTCATTTTTAGCCAGAAAGTGGCCGACGAGCTCAGCTCGTCCAAGGCACTTACAGGGTTAAAAGGTGACAGTCCCTTAATGCTTTGTTAATTGCTTGGGAGGGTTGGTGTTTTGTGGGCGTCCTTCTGGCACAAATTAGACGTCATCTGTCTCTGCACAGTACAATGGAAAGAGAGAGAGAGGTTCTCCTGACCTGCGTCTGGGATGGCTAGCAGGGCGGTGAAGGCACGCATGGCAGACCGCTTGAGCTCGTCCTGCTTCTCAAACTCCTGCTTGACCGAGTTGGCCTTGATCTTGCTGCCACATGTCGCCTTCAGGGGCTCCACCAGGCGCTCCAGCCCTGGAAAATCACACAAGTATGTGACACAAAGTATGTACCCTCTGTGATACTGCTAATCCGAATAAGCCATCGCCAATGTTTTTGTTTTTGTTGCTCTCAGTATTGAAGGACTGTAATCAAAACTACTATAGCGGCGGAAACTGCTCACATGAGATACTAAGTGGTAAATTTTGATGCCTGTCAGTACCCTTTTGAAGTAAAATGTGAAAAAGTGCCAAAGTTGCGTCTGCACTAACAGTATCAAGCAGTGCACAAGGTAAATGGCCATCCCAGACATACCACGAGCTGAGAAATAAAGTGCGATCCACTTGGAAAAAAAAGACCTCCCGTACTTCTTTGACCACAAGTCGGGGGGCAGCCCATGCTACGAGCCAGTGGGGTCAATCGAGCATATTTAAAAGTACAATGTCACGGGGTTCTTCATCTTTCTGTGTGTATGTTATCACCAGCTAGACCAACTAAGAGTAGTGAATGCACAGTGACTTTTGTGTGTTTGGTGTATGCACTTGTGTTTGTGAGTCATCTAGCCTTTGACTGCACTACGAGTTAAGGTGCAACAAGGTGCAGAATTCTCACACTGGCAGCCGTCATTTCCCACAGACTTGGCTTGAACACGCGAGTGCCTATTTTTCGTCTACATCTTTCTCACACTACGAAGAAAGGTGAGCTGTTCCGCTAGTAGGCATGCATTGGTACATGTTTCCACTCTGTTAAGATTTTGAACAGCTCTATTGCCACTGTGTCAAAAGGACGGCACGGGGTTCCTCTGTTCTTGTTCAAGGCAGGTAGGTCTTCCCCGATATCGAACAGTTTTAGAACTCCTACTTAACGGAGCGGTCCTCATTTCCAAGAATATTCCAAACTCTCACATTATCCTGCCTAAACTTCTCCACAATTCCCTGGCCTGTCCCCCAAAATTCCACAAGAACTGCCAGTTTTCCCTAGCCTCTCTGGGCACACAGAGATCATTCACTTTGGAGGATAGTGCAGGGCAGAGGCAGGCCAGCCCCACAAGCATCGAATACCTGAGCTTCTTTATTGTTCTGCCCAAATTTACCCCGATTTCCCTAGCCTCTCCTCATAGTTCAACTGCAAGTTCTTTCAAGCCTCTTCCCCCAAAATTTCCCGAGAACTGCAGGTCTCCCCTAGCATCTGTGGACAAACAGTAAACCCACTCTGCAGGATGGCTGCAGGGCAGAGGCAGGCCAGTTGCACCAGCATTGGGTAGGTGAGCATCTAAATCGCTCTGCTCAAATTTACCCCCATTTCCGTAGCCTCTCCCCAAAAATTCCCCAAGAATCTCCGCTGCCAGTTTTCCCTACCCTAGCTCTGCAAACTTAGTAAATTCACTAGAAGATGGCTGTGGGGCAAAGGCAGGCCAGCCGCACCAGCATCAGGCAGGTAAGCACCTTGATTGTTCTGCCTAAATTTTCTCACATTTCCCTAGCATCTCACCAAAATTCCCCAACAACTGGCAGTTCTCCCTAGTCTCTGCATATGGACAGGGATCACTCACTCTGCAGGATGGCTGCGGGGCAGAGGCAGGCCAGTCGCACCAGCATCAAGTAGGTGAGCATCTTGATGTCGTAGTGGTCCCTCAGCCCTTCCTCCACGTGGTTCAGGAACTCAAAGACATCCAGCTGCTCCAGGCAGGTGTCCAGCAGCGTGTACATGCACTCAAAGGCCGCCTGCACAGACACCCAACAGAATCAGGCGTCCTGCCCGCTCAGAGGGCTTCGCTACAAAAGGCGAAAAATCGGCTGGCTCAGACATTCCGACAAATGCACTAAAGGCGCTATACCACTTTATGGGGTTCTTTAAGAGCAGCACTCTGAAATGCCTCTGTGCCTACTAGACCATTATACTGGCTCGTAGCGCCTGGCTACGGCGGACGCTACGAGCCATCCTAACCAATCCAGTTCTGAACGTAGCGTGTCACTGTGCACCCTCTCCAAAGTTATACGTAACACTCGCACGGCCTTGGATTGGCTCCGGTGGCTTGCAGCATCTGCAGCGGCAGGACACAAGGTGAAGCGGAGTATAATATGCAGTTTCTACCCTACTATGCAGCCTCCGTTCCTATGCAGTAGGCAGTGGAGAGAGGAGAGTGCTAGTGCACAGGTGCTTCCCCGATCTAGCAGTATTGTGCCGGCGACTTGGTGAGAGAGGTCTCGCGGTCACTGATGTGCTTTTCCCAAGTGTCTCTTTATCCATCTATGAGTTTCAGCACATGAACAGCAGCAAAACAACTTAATATTTGCAAAGGAAGCATGGGTGGTCAATAGCTACTTTCGTGAAATAGCACACTTTCACAATTTAAGGGGGGATGCAGGGATTGAAGATTAAAATCATAAAAAAGTTGATTTTTGAAAGAACACGTTTTTGGGTTGTATATTCTATAAACTACCTCCTTTGTAATTATCAGCACCTTATTCATTGAGAAAATATGTTTAAAAAGAAATTTAGAGGTCCCGGTGGCTTCCCAATTGCGCTAAAGATGCAAAATCGAACTGGACTTTGATTGATTCCCACTTTCTTTCTACTCAGTGGACAACCGCCATCTTGGTCGTTTTGAAGCAGAGTTTTTAGGCGCCCATTTCTGGGTTGAGCAGCGTTGCCGTTGGCGTAACCGCGCATTGCATTATGGGACGTTTCCCCGCTCAAGTTAGCAGAAAGATTTTCCCGCTAAATTTTCACGTATTAGAGAATTGTAAACGTCTTTCGTTTTTTTCCTTCTTTTTGCCACTCTTCAAAACAGTGTCTGCCACATAGTTTTGGCGTGATCAGCATTTTCCCGCCTTGCGATTGCTAAGCATTGATTGGCCAAAGTACCCGCTTAAGGGAGCATGCAATTACTATTGGCCGAGATGTTTGTTCTTCTGTTGCCATGGCTATAACGCTGCCAAGGGCGCGTCTCGCCGCCTCGCTGGCCTTGCGTCGTATGCTTGTTCTTGCGCTTTGTCAACTCCACTTCACTTTCTGCCATCTTCTCAACTCCACTTTACTTCCTGCCATCATAGTTCGCAGCCCTTTGCTTTAGTAGTTTTGCATACTTTGGCTGCGTGTTTCATGGCCGCAAGAGATGCGGGGAACGAACTAGGAGACGGTGCACGCATTTGATGCATGGAAGCGGCCCATGCAAGCTTCTTTGCATGGCGACGATAGAAAGCACCATCGGCGGCCCGCCTCTGCGCAGCAGGATACTAATGCTCATCGCGTCGCTACTTCAGATTACAATAATTCTATCTATGTCTTCGGCCATCAAAATTAAGCAAAGACAACAGCGGAACAAGAAGAAAGTATGCAAGGGCAGTTCTACCTACTCCGTGGGTAAAGCCATTTCACGTGGCGCAATCCTGCTTGCGATTTTCGTGATTTTTAGTTGCTACATTACTCGCTCGAGAGAAAACGAATGAATAAAAGCTCTGGACGGTGACTTATATGCATGCATACTATGTCCACAAGTTCTTTGCCGCAAGAGAATGAAAATCGTAAGCAGAATTGCGCCATGTGGAACGGGCTCAATGCTGAAAATGCGTGTGCAACTTTCAACTGCGATTTTCTCAAAATGGATTTTTTGGCTTTTCGAAATTTCGAATAGTAGTTTCGAATAATACACTATTCGATATTCGCGTTTTTCAAGTGTTGATTGCGACGGGTTAGCCCCGTTGAGTGCGCTTCTTACCGAGCACCGGGGTACTGCGGAGAAGCAATACCCGCGATAGCGAGCTCCGCGGCTGTGTCTTCTGTGCATTACATCAGTGCTCGGTAGGAAGCACACTCAACGGGGTAACCTGCCGCAATAAACACTTGGAAAAGTATGAATATAGCCATAGCGTGCTTGAAAGAAAAACATATATTCAAAGCGGGATGGTGCACGCGTGCCGTCTGCATTTGAAAATAAATGCAACTTTGTGAATGTGTATACCTATGTTGCTGTAGAAGTTTCAAAATTAAACTTACTGTTATGCAAGAGTATACTATGTTAGGCAGAGATGCCCTTGCAGCCTGCATTCATCATGTGCGATTTATTCTCTTTTAACTCGAGATTAAAGAAAGAATATTTTATAAAGCAAGATTTGTAAATTCACTCAATTGTGTATAGTTTGCCATCTCTATAGGATTCATTTTACGCCAAATATGTCGTTTACTTGCCATCCCAAGACATCAGACCTTCTTAGTTCACAGTTCATAAATATAGATAGATTAAACTTAGCTTGTAAATGAACAAGTGGAATAACCTTTACAAGTTTAGCTGGGTTTTCATTTAAGCATTGCGCAATGGTAGTGAAAGGTGTAGAAAAATTATTCGATATTCAATTCGAAAATATTCGGCCAAAATCGCTATTCGCTTCGAACTCAAAATCCACTATTCGCACAAGACTACCAGCGATATCTCGGGAACTGTTTAATAAATATGCATGCAGTTTTTTTCATTCCATTTCTAAATAACTTTGTGAGGGCATGACAAGCTATCAGTTTTTTAGAAAGTTGTGTTGTAGAAATGCACTGCATGTAGGAATGCTTTTGCATTCCTACACATAAGCAGTTTTAGGTGTTTCTGCCTACTTTTTTTTTCCTTTTGTTAAAAGACAATGCGTAGGTGTACTTTTGTTTAACTTGTCTTTGAATGACACCATGTAGCAGACGAGCTCCCATTTTCAGGTTGTATTAGCCGATGAGTTGTCTGCTAACAGCATGATCGCTTTCTCTGTGAAAGCCACTTTAGATCTCGCTAAGAATAAATAAAACAGTGTGAAAAAGACACAAGGGGAACAAGATCCACACAAACACAACGCAGATTATCGACGGTAATCTTCTTTTTAATAAAATTCAATGCATTTTGTTACGAAAGAAAACAAGTTGGCAGTCAGCGTTGTGTTTTTGTCGTGCACAGACTTGCCCAACTACACACCTTGCGATAATTCTCGCTCTAACTGCGACCAAAAACCCCTGGCGGGAAAAAGGCGTACCTTCCGTATGTCCAGCCCGTCGTCCACTGTGTGCTTGAAGGGTCCCATTTCTACCTCCCGAATTAGTTCCATCTGAGAAAAAAAAACACAAGCATCAGCACACTGCAAGTGTGCACTGACCAGACTCAAAAGCCCGCGCATGAGATGTAACTGACGTTAGTCACAGGACACATTCTTTTCTGATCTTTCCTTTATAGCCTTCTCACTAGCAGCACTGACCAAGTACCTTATTTGCATAA
Source organism: Ixodes persulcatus (assembly GCA_013358835.2). Classification (NCBI taxonomy): domain Eukaryota; kingdom Metazoa; phylum Arthropoda; class Arachnida; order Ixodida; family Ixodidae; genus Ixodes; species Ixodes persulcatus. The sequence continues at coordinate 304,214 of JABSTQ010010410.1, forward strand.
ACATAATGCAAGCTTTTTTTTTTAAAACTTACACGCTCCAAAACACACCTCGTGTTATATTTGGAATCAAACTCGGCCATAAGGTGTTTGAGTCGGGAGAAAGCCATGCCTCCGACTGAATGCAGAAAATTAAGTGCAAAAAAAAAAAAAAAAAAAGGGGGGGGGGGGTGTGTGTGATTAGGAAAGTTATCAGTTATTGTGCCACTGACATGGAGGAATTGGGAATGTTGAAAGCATTCTCTGTCGTTCTTTCTTGTTTGTACAACGCACGCGACCGCAGAACTGGCAAAAACATGACGCGCCACGCCGGAGTGCGGGACAATGGCCAGTTCAAGCCAAACCAAGCCAAGCCAGGCCAAGTCAGGGTGTCTAGCAAATTATTATTTTGAAATTCCCTGACTTTTCCAGGTTTTCCCTGACAATTTCAAATGAAATTCCCTGACCACTGTAGAGGCGGTTAAATGTATAAGACCATTACAGCACAAGGCATTGAGCATTGAGCCCTGCAAGGATCATTTTGCACGGGCTTAATCCAACTTGCTTATTCCGAAATATTCGGGTTCGTCCAATACGGATTAAACGAGCACTTTCTTGCTGCCGACATCGTCAGTGAAGAGGCCACTTCCGGAAACACGATGAAAACACGACGTTCAACCACACACGTCAATAACCGAATGGCAACATGGCCACACGGCCGCCAGATACACACTTTCGTATACTTTCGGCTTAAGGCTTGGATTGGATTGGGGTCTGCGGCTTTCCCATTTGTTACTAAATCTAGTAGCTCTAACTGAATCTAGCCTAGTGTCACGCTCAAATTCAACCCAATCCAATCTAAGGCTTGGACTGGATTTGTCGACTGTTCTCAAATTTGCATCGGGTAGCACACTACATCGATCGGGTGAGCAGAGCATATATGTTCCGCTCTAAGCAGAATTTATTGCCTATTTTTCTGCCCCCAAGTCCTCAAGTCTTTGCTCAGGGCACTTGATGGCATTTACGGTTCATTTTCCCTGACCGGGCTCGCTTTTTGACAATATCCCTGACAATTCCCCGATTTTTCCTGGTAATTAAAATTTCCCTGACAATCCCCGGTTTTCCCGGTTTTCTTGGTCGCTCGACACCATGCAGGTCAAGACACAAGCCAAGCCAAGATCGCTGGCTGTGTTTACGCAATCATGAAACTCGAGGAGTTTGTTTAGGTAGAGGGACTGTAGCAGGGGCTGAATGTGTATCGCTTCCAGCAATCACTGTTCTGCCTGCGCACTTTTCAGTTTCTGCTCAAGTGTTCTGGCATTTACGCGTCGGTGCTTCTGCTTTGTGCACTTCGTAAACTGACCGACTTGATACAGTGTACCATGGTTCAAGAGGAATAACTTGCAGGCAAAGAGCTCACCCTGAAGACAAAAAACTAAGAGGCAAGTACATCTCCTAAGTAGTAAATGCGATAGCGAGCGGCGACACCTTATGGCCGAGCTGAGCAGTGACGACGAGTGCAGTCAAAACGTGCACAATATTTTCCCGATTCTCGTCACCTTTTCATTTCTGCTATGCCCTCGGGCATTGCAAACTGGTGTTGGTGTTATAATAGTAATAATACTTTTAGGGGCGAAGCTCCTTAGGGGCTAGCCATGTCCGTATGTCCGTCCGCCGTAGGCCGGCGTCGGGTGCTCGTGCTTCTGCTCATGAGATCACGTGCTCACGAGCACGTGAGCACATGCTCACGTGCTCGTGTAGGGCAAAGAAAAAATTGGAAAAAAAAAGATGAAAAAAAAATTATGAAAAAAGAAAAAGAAAAAAAAGAGTAGGGGGTTCTGAGATGCCATCCCATCTGTCTGCTTAAAAAAAGAAAAAGAAGAAAACCACACATTCTCCTACTGCCATGAATGAAAAGGACCGAAAAGCTCGGCATGCAGCGCCTCAGCGTCTACGTAGACAGCAAGCTGCTCCGGAGACTAGGGCGCAAGAAGCTGCTGCACAGCGTCAAAAACGCCAAGTGGACCCGGAGTTGAGAGCTCGGGAAGCGGCGGCAAAGCGTCAACGCCGACAGCAAGCAGCAATACCTATGACCAAAATCAGTATCATCAGCACCACCCGAGCTTCGCCCCAATCAACATCATTCACCACGTGGAGATGCGGTCATTTTTTTTTTCTTTTTGGGGGCTTCAAAACTTGCTTTTGCGTTATATTCGTGCAAATAAGGTAATGTTTAAAGCAGGCCATCCTATATCCTCACCTTCGCAACTCTCACGAAAACATCGAGAGTTTCACAAAGTTACTAAGAAACGTGACGTATGCGAACATTCTAATATACCGATTGGAATAATTTGACTCTTGGTAATTTGAAGTCAATTTATTCCAATTTTCAATCAGTTTGAAGCAGGGGTGCGATCCCGCCAATTACACATGCGAGTCTATGGAAAAAAAAGTCTATGTTAGTACAGCAAAGTCCCCTTTGACATACTATTGTCACAAAGACAGTGGGGGCTTTCTGGCTATGAGTGTACATGTGCCGACGCAAAATCACAGAAGTAGAGGCTAACATCTGTGCGAGACTGCTGTGGACATGTGGAGACTGGAAGGCGCGAAGCAGCCCTGTGCACGGTGTAAGATACACTCTTTAGGTGAGGACACGGCGGGGCTGAACGCGCGGCGCGAGGAATCAGATAGCATTCGTTCGACGGGCATCCGAAAGGCTGCATTATTCCTCGGCCACCGTGCCCGCGGCTGACAGTGTCGCCGGCGGCCAAACGGCGAAGCTGTGTGAGAGCGAAAACAATTATCTCATTGCCATGACACCCCGGTACACCGTGGTCTTTCTGCACGTGCGACAACCTCGCTGGAGCTCTGCGCGTGTGGTACATGAGACGGCACGAGCCGTCTTGTACGTGCCCACGGGTCGACGAGTCACCTGCCGGCGCCGCTTGAAACCATAGTGAGAGAGAGAAAGAGAGAGTGAAGAGCGAACTTTATCGGGCACGTCGCGAGGAGCGCGCTGTCCTCACCTGAAGAGTATTATCTTACACCGTGGCCCTGCGTCATGCAAGGTAAGCACGCGAGCGCTCCATGGATGTCTTAAGCAGAGGACACACGAGCGACGAGGACGTTTGCCACACGGCAGTTTCCGCAGCAACTTTAGCGGATGGGGTGACGTGGACCTACGCCATGTCGCCGAGTCGCAGCACCCATGAAAGTTGCTATGGAAACTGCCACGTGATGCCCGTCTTCGACTGCTTTACCCTGCTTTACTTGAGGGTGCCACCTTCCGCGCCTGCAGCGTAAATGAGACTTTCTCGGAGTCTGCTGGAGTGTGCGATGCAGTAGACAGGAGCGTGTGGAAAAAAAAACAATTGGAACATGGCAGCGCCGAGCAGAGGCCTGGCACTAACTCGCAGCAAAATAGAACCAAACGCTCGAAACTATCTCGACCCGTTGCTGCAAGGGAGTCCGCTTCCTTTTTTTCTCTCTGCATTTCTGTCGCTCTTCCCACTTTCTCTGGGAAAGCCCAGAGCACGCTTGTTTCATGGAGAAGAGTGCCGCCGTATGTTTGAAGATGCAATGTTTTTCGCACGCCAGGAGTTACACGGAGTCACTCGAGGAAGAGGTTTGGCTGGAACTGGCGTGTTGCTGGCACCTAATCGGACATCATGGTTAGGTGCCAGCCAGATAACACCTTTTTGCGTTAAAACGCCCTGCAATTCAAAGTTGAACCAAGCTGATGCAGCGGAGACCATTTCGTGTATTCGTGGCGAGAACCATACTTAGGGGGCGCCACTGAGCAGCACGTGAATGTCATACGGATACCCGTTATCTGAGGGTGCCTGGTTGTTTACATAGTGCCATCCCGGTACGACGTGATCGCTTGCTTTCGGACGCGGCACGGTGGTTCCTTATTTCTCTCAGCGGTGGCACAACGCACGCAACCAAAAAAGGTGCAAAAGTGCCATCCACATCCGAGAGAACAACAACTGGGGAAGTAGAGATTATATAAAAAACAGGGAAAAAAGGTGTGGGCGAGCTCGGTGGTGTGCTCAACTACTTATCAGGTGCTTTCACAACAAATCGTGTATTTTGTATTATGTTTTGATTTTCTTCGCGAGCGTTTGCTTCATCCTCCGCGTGGATTCCGCTGGTGGGACTCTGTGCCAACGATAATCCGATTGCCTTTTTTCCCCCCCACACCGAAATATTTTTTCTGCGTCGTCCGCGTCATCTGTTGCGCTGCAAAGTTGAAAGAATGAACAGTCCTCTTTACGTTGTCCGAAATGAAAGTATGCTCTCGTGTTGGTTCAACAAATCGGGCCCCGAGGATCCCACATTCATGCGAGTCTTGCCTTTTTGACGGTGCAGTAGCTGCAATGCAGCGTTGTGATCGAGAAAAAAAAAAGACAACCTTACACTGAATGTTTCACTGTTTAGCCTACATGTAAATGCCGCAGTTTTTGTTTTTTTTATATAGAGAAATTATATTTTGCGATACTTTTATGCCCAGTATTATGAGCGTTAGTTAATCTAGGCGGCCTATGGCCAGGACAAAATGTCACATAACGTCCCAAAATACTGGCTGTGATCCTAGGGTTTGTTGCACTCTATTGACAGTAATTATAACTGGACAAAAGTGTTTTCTTCACTCGTGGGTCAGACGTCAATAAATCCGCGTCTTTCTTTTTAATTATATTGTCATTATGGTAACCACATAGCATCTTCACCTGTGCAATGTCTCAAATGGCTGTCATTGTAGCATTAGCTTTTGATAGAGCGATTTGTCAGTTTACATGCATGATCTTAACAAAATGACTCGTTGATAAAGATAATTTGACAAAACGATTTCCACTAGAAGCTTGCCTATGTTTCTTTTAGAGCACAGCTCTTAGGCACCAGTTTCCGGCTTGAGCGGCGTCGCCGTCGGCGTAACCGCGCGGTGCATTATGGGTAAATTTTCCCAAAGGAACCCGAGGTCCTCCCGAAGGACCTCGGGTTCCTTCGGGAGGACCTCGGGAGGACCTCGGATTCCTTTGGGAGGACCTCGGGTTCCTTCGGGAGGACCTCGGGTTCCTTCGGGAGGACCTCGGGGGGGGGGGGGGTCACGTGACCTGGGGGGTCACGTGACGATGACGTCATCAGTGACGTCATCAGCGATGATGCCGATGACGATGTGGATGCCGATGACGTCATCAGTGACGTCACTAATGACGTCATCGTCACGTGACCCCCAGGTCACGTGACCCCCCAGGTCATGTGACCCCCCCCCCCCCCCCCCGAGGTCACGTGACCCCCCCAGTACCCTTCCCTCCTCCTCCTCAAGAGCTGCGCTCTAATTCGGCGTTACAGGGAGTTGTAAACGGCTTTCATTTTTTTTCCAGGTAATTTTAATTGCATATAATGCTGTTTTTTTTTTTTGTTTTTTTTTTTCAATTTGAGTTAGGTTTTAAGGTTGCGTGCTTCTTCAGAATGCAACACTTCTTTTTACATTACCTCTGTAAGGACTCACAGTCATCCATACTTTATATGCTGAGAACATTCACTTCTTCGCTGTAATTACCAAAATAATAAATGCGGTACTGTTGCTAATTTTATTAACCATGGTAAAGCCCAGAATCTGTATAAAATCAAATTGGTGGAGGTCTGCCCTGATTTTTTTAAAGATGTAACAATAGAAATACCGTATTTACTCGAGTAATAGCCGCACTGTTTATAAAGAAAACCTGAGGGTTCGTTTTTCCGTGGAGCACACGGATTACCAATCACCACGATTGACAGGATGATTCCAGCGGTTTACAGGACAGAGATAACGTCTTCGTGCGAAGATACTATCTGTGATGACTGCATTTGTGTGGAGGCTTGTGTTCTCAATCTAGTTATTCGGTAAATGTTATTTATGCGCAATGCGGTGATTGGCTGTATATGTGCTTTGCAGGAAATTAAACGCAACGGACTTGTTCATAAAAAGTGCGGCTATTACTCGAGTAAATACGGTAGAGAACGTGTAAGTTCATCACAAGGGAGGAAACCAGGATAGCAATGGTGCCATTGATTATTCTCCAAGGAAGTTGGACAAGAAATTTTTCTGAAACTGTCAATTGAAGTCTGAAAAAAATAGGTAAATTTAAAATGTTAGTGAGTTAAAAGTGAGTCTTTACCGTGCTTTGCACAGGAAAAAATATAAGAACACTTTAGTTAGCAGCATTGAAGCCTGGGACGAAGACAATGCCAGACACAGTATTTGTAATTGTTTGCAACAAATGCAATATACATCTTATAGAAAAGAAAAAAAAAAGACAAAATGAAAAGTCATCAGCGAGACAGCCAGGCTGAACAGAAGCCCATTCAGCCCTGAAGGGGCGCCAGGAGCGTTGGCAGTCTTCACTTAGGGTTGTGCCGAGCTTCCGCTAGACAGCTACACCGAAACCTCTTGCCGCGAATAGGGGAGTATTCACTGGATGCCATATTTGAGTGCACTGTTCACTGGTCAAGCTCAAAATGAGTGCACACCTATAGGTCCCCCAAGAACGGCAATCTTCATAGTGCAGAGTGCATGTTACGAAAGCCCTGTGGAAGCTCGCTGTCAGCACACGCAGAGCAGCTACGCACACAGCTATGGCCGCCAGTGAATACTCCACCCCCTATAGAAGCGGTCAGATTTCTATGGGTTCTTCAATGTTTTCACAATTTATTACTAGTAGGAATTAATTATATTAGCGTGTCATCATTGTCCTGCATCTGAAATGCAGTGTATTTTAGCGGTCGTCCGGGATCCCCGTTGCGAGTTTATTTTTTGAGTTGGCAACACTGATCTAAACACAATGCTGTTTCATAACCCCTTCAAGGTGGGCTCACCCGGACGCGTGTCTCCTGGTACAGCCTGGGCAGCAGGGAGGGCAGCAGGTCTCTGACGAGGAGTGGCCGGTTGTGGGCCGCAGAGTTGAGTGCCAGCAGCGCCACCCGCCGCACCCCAAGATCAGGGTCCCCGAGGGCCTCCAGGAACGGCGACAGGCGGGCACCCAGCACCTGGGAACCCTCTGCCCGCACAGTGCCGACCAAAGGCCGGTACGAAGCTCGTCAATGACGGTACAACACCGGCCGACGCTGTAGTAACACTAGGCAATACTGCTGCAACTGCTGCATTCCGGTATAACACCTGGCAGTTATGCTGTAACACTGGCAGACGTCGACAAGACACCGGCCAATTCCATTTAGTACCAGTCGGTGCCGATGCAACACCAGTCCCTACCAGTGTAGCACCAGGCAATGATGGCATAAAACCGGACAATGCTGAGATAACACCAGACAATGCTGGTGTAACACCAGGCAATGATCCTGTAACACTGGAATAACACCGGTCAATGGCCAACAGAGGCCAGCAAAAAAGGCTATGTCTGTTTGTACTGTGATTGAGCTCCGATTCCAAATCTTTCCATAGAAAAAGCAATCGCTAAAATGCTCCCTGTCAGTGCTGCGTCGGCGTTCGGATGGGACTGGTGTCAAGTCAGCGAGGACACGCATTCTAGCCATTTCACTCGCGTTACAGCAAGTGAAAAATCGGGCGTAAAATACAACCAGGTTTCAACCAGGTTTGACTTCTAACTTTGGTTGTGAAGGGTTCGACCGAAGTTTGACTCTTTTGCGTGTGTGCAGGAATTAAAGACAAGCCAATGCCCCCTTGCGGAGGACCGGTGCAATACTTGGAGCCTACAGCTTCACATAAAAAAATTAACTAGACCATTAGAAGTGTGTACGTATGTTTTTCTTTAACTGCGTCAAATTTAAAACAAACTATTGTACAAAAATAAAGGGCTTGCACAGAAGTTGGGCAATGATCATGAAAAGTCTAACCTTGAAGAAATATGTCGAAAGTTAGAAGGCTTTCCGGAGCAGTCGAACCTTAGGTTTGACAGAAGTCTGTCCCAACCCTGGACACTATCTGCTCGCACTGGAGGTGGGACAACTGAAACTCCTCCCGCTGTTCTCCCTTTTTCAGTGACCGTAAAGAATTGGCCGCGACCTCTATCTCCAGTCTCATAATGCATCAAATGTAGTATTCAAAAAAATATTAATTGAATTTCTTTAGAAGACGAAAAACAGTCGTTTCGGGGAGTGAAAAACCTCCATTTTAATCAATTTCCCCACTAAGTCGGTTCATAGGTCACGTGACGTCGGGCGACAATATTTTCCCGCAACATTTAGAGGGGGAAATCGAAGTGATATATAGGTCACGTGACAGTGACATTAATTTCCCCACCAAATGTAGCGGGGAAACTGAATTGGTGTATACGCCGTGCGACGTTTAATATTCAGCTAAATTTAGCAGGGAAACTGAATTGGTGCGCAGCTCACCTGAAGTCGGGCCATGTAACGTCAATTTGCCAGCTAAATCTAGCGGGGAAACTGAATTGGTGTATAGGCCACGCAACGTCCATTTATTTGCTAAATTTAGCGTGGAGACTTAATAAGTGTATAGGTCACGCGAGAATAATTTCCCGGCTAAATTTAGCGGAAAATGTGCGGGCAGACGGAGAGACAAAGTTTTGGGATTGTAAAGTTTCAAAAAAAGCATTTCGCGCATTAAAAATGCGAGAGCTGGCACGGCGGCCCACGGACCCGATCGCTCGGCGAGGGCCCACTTGGCGGCGGCCACGACGGTGGCCCTGGCCAGGGGCGAGGGGGAAGCCAGGCAGGCCTCTAGGCGTGGCAACAGCTCCTGGGGCCTGGACAGGGACAGGCGTCCCAGGCACTCCGCCACCACGTTGCGGGCACCTTCCTCGGGGCACTCCCAGTGCTGCACCAGCAAGGCCCTAAGAGGTTTGGAGGGGGGTCAAGGGCAGCCTCGTTAACACACTTCACTGTGCATTTCCAGCCGATGGCATCGCAGAAGCATCATGCTGTCGCCGGCCGTGACTCTGGCGGTATCACAGTGGCGGTGGTGGATGTGACAGACGCCTGTTACGCTGCAAGTCGCTCTCCAGCTCGAGTCAACGGAAGCTTTGGCAACGCCGCGACGACAGCAAAAAAGCACACGCATTCTCTCACACTTTTTTCCGGGACTTCTACACACAACCGCCAGGCTTTCGTGACATCACTCGTTGCCCCTCCGGGACCACTTTCGTGTGTGGACAGAATAGGACACTAAACACGCTGGTTCAAGACGCGTTTCGGGCGCAATTTTTAAGTGGCGTGCTTGGCGTCCCGCCGCCGCCTTTGCGTACCCAAAATAGCGACGAAGTCTGTCGAGAGCGCTGCTGCCTGTCAGTTTGAGATTCGAGAGCCCATAATTATACTCCATTTCACTTCATGAGAGACCGCAGTGGACGCCACAAGTTATCCCAGCCAATTTAGCATTGCGAACCCGTCGTGTGACTCTGAGCCCCGAGCGTCGTCGTGTCTTTTCCAGGGTCACGTGACTCGCTCGGGATTGGGTTGGCTCCGGTGTTTAGTAGCGTCCAGTGCGGTCCATTGTACGGTGAAACGGATAATAGAGAGCCGTCAGTTCAAACCGCGTAGAGCGATCGCTTTTGGATGGTATTGTTCACATGAAAGAGTGAAGGAGAGGGAGGATGGAAGCAAATAGAAAAAGAAGAGGCTTCTGCTGCGGTCCAAATGCAAAATGAACCCAGTGTCACTGGACTAGCAGTAAGGTGCAAGATGTCGAAATATACTCCATTTCACACCTCTGAGGGTAGGAAGGGAGGGTGAGCGCCGCTCAAGAGCTACTGAAGCGGTCGCGGCACGTGGTCCGTCTAGCCCGAGCACGACTCCATCGCCATCTTCAGAAGCCTTCTCTTCGATGCCGCTTTCTAAAACTCTCCGCATAAAAGGAAGATGATGTTCTGACGACCTACGAGCGCAAAATCATGCTAAAAAGGCTGCAAACTAGAAGGACAGCCAAATATACAAGCATTAATTGAGACTACTGTGCTTGTAAAGCCTTCTTGCATACGGTGCTCTCTACACCGTCAAGCCCCTGCCAGTTTCCATCTGGATGAGCATCGTACCGGCGTGCGGTCGTGTATCACTACTGCGTGATGCACGTTAAAGACCCCAGGTTAGCGGTTGTACCGCACTGGCTAAATTGCTCATCTACAGCTGAGACAGCAGACACCCACTGAGGCAGACTCTGTATAAACATACACACAACAATTTGCTTTTGCCGTCACGAGATGGTTTATTTTCGCGCCTATTTGCGTTATGCCCGCACCTACTGGTCTAACTACGGGGTAAAGTTTTGACTCCCCGATCACAATTCAGCTCAAAGAATTATTTTCAACTTCTGCAGTGACTAATTTCGTTTTCAGCAGCCAGCTGCCAGTCACACCTACCAGATGGATTCGATGAAGGGCTCCAGGGCTTGGATGCTTTCTGGACTTGCAGACTGGCAACTGATGATCTGGCCAAACAAAGAGAGCAGACAACCATTCATGAAATGGGGGATTCTCCCAACGATGAAGACCACCAACATCTTTGCTATTGCCAGTTAAAGCAGGCTACTGAGGCAAGTAGGAACAAATCACTCCATAGTAAGGAGCTTTATTTTATTTGACCAAAATGACTGGGTTTTCCATGTACTGACAAATAAGGATAATAAAACAATGCAACATTTACATCTTGAAATCAATTTTGAAACACACTTATGAGGGTGGACTGAAAAGTTTCCAGAAGGACAATGAAAGCAAAATAAATCAGATTCAAGTTATGTTCTATTTTTAAACATCCCCTCGAAGCTCAACGCACTCAGTCCAGCGTTTCTCCAGTTTCTCGATACCCTCCAGAAAGTGACCTTCCTCAAGGTCCTCAAAGTAGCCGCTGACAGTATCGATGACCTCTTCGTTCCACCCAAAAATAGTTTGAGTTTCGGGAGCAGGTCGATGTCCGAGGGAGCAAGAGAAGTGAATAGGTGAGTGTGGAAAAATTTTGAACATCAATTCTGTCAATTTTTGGTGAACACATGCACTTGAATGGGCGGGTGCATAGCCGCAGGTGAAACCACACATTTTTCTTGACCATTTCCAGGCCTTTTTCCTGCATTGCTTCTTTCAGCTTCTCTGAAAGTGTTTAGTATTGGCCTGTAAGTGTTTTTCCTTTAAGGTAATTCCAGCCGACTGAATGGTCCTTGCCTTCTTTGGAACTGATTCACCGTGTCCAGTCCATTGGTTCGATTGACTTTCAGTTTCTGGGGTGTTGCGGTGAACCCAGGTCTCATTCCTGCTCACAAATCGTCTCTTCA